>CM055884.1:31477334-31864834 GCA_029582165.1 Portulaca oleracea
GCTTTTCCCAAACCTAGCATACTGCCAGGTATATGGGTAGGTCAGACCCGACCCAGTTTGCCTCTAGAAACGCACAACTGGGCAACCTCCAAAGCCCACCATGCCTGCATGTACTGTGGCTGTTCTTCCCTCCTTTTTACCCTAATTTCTACCCCATTTTTCACCTGTAAATACCCTATCCTATTTCATTCACCCTTTACACCGAAATCACCCTAGCGTATTGACACTAGGTGATTTTTCTCTTCTCCCTCTTTCATTTCACTCATTTTGCATTCATTTAACTTGGCATTCTAGTCTCTCTCTCTCTCTCTCTCTCTCTCTCTCTCTCTCTCTCTCTCTCTCTCTCTCTCTCTCTATTTCTTCCACTTGTATTATCTTGTAATATGAATTAATAATAAACTCAACTTAATTAAACTTGAATGTTTGTAAATAAAACCTATTCATGTTTAATTCCATTTTACCTTTTGTACATTTATTTCTCGCATTTATTATCGCATTTGCATGCAGATAAAAAAAATAAATTACATTGATTAATACTCCATTTCTACTCTTCTTTTCTCCTCTTCTCTCTTCTTTTTTAATTAACCGGTTTAGTAGAGTCCGTTCGTAGAACAAGTGAATTCGAGAATTTTTATTCTTGAATTCGTAACCTTACCCTCGGATTCCAATCTCATGGTTCGTGGTTTGTGTGGAGTCTTTTAATTTCGAGTTTATTAATTCTCGTTTAAAACTTAATTGGCGACTCTTCCTCTTTTTCTTTTCATTTCTTTTTTTTTTTTTATTTTCGGATTCCAGAAAGTTGATTTCAAGGCAAAAAGGGAGTTTTCCTTAAATTCGGGCGTAAATGGCAGGAACTTCGAACCAGAGACTAGCGCAATACCTGGTAGTATGCATGCGAGTTCCCTGGTTCGGTTGACTCAGTTCGGAGCGTGGCTCGAGGCTGGATCGGCGAATACTGGCGATATTCGCCTACTGTGGCTCAGATCCGATTTCCAGGTTCGGGAATCCTTCAGACATCGATCGCGTAGAATCGCGGGTATTCTCACAGCCAGTGGTCTCGGTCCCGGCCTTCAGCTTCTCTGTTTGTTGTTCTGTTTTTATTCCTTTTTTCTTCTTTTTCCTTTTTCACTTCCTGTTTGTCTTCTGAATGAGTAAAATTCCCGAATTTTAATAAAATCAAAAGAGTTTACTTAAGTTATTTGTTTAATTAACAGGAAATTCAAGTAAATCCCGTCAAAGAAAAGACACCCCTTTCGACTCGCAGTACCCCGCGAAGGACACCTATGGAATTTATTCTCAGGTCCCACAAATGATGACTCTACTGGGGGAAGTTCAATCATTCCTCTGCTAAAGATGCTGAAAATGTGGCAACTCATGTCTTTCACAATAATTGACACTACCTGTGTCGAGATCCTCAATTACCTCCTTATAAGAAGAATGATTGAACTTCCCCCTATTCGTTGTGAACCAAAAGTGAAGGTGAGGCATTGGAACCCAAGCGAATTCTGCAAATACCATAGAATGCGAGGTCATGACACTGAGAAGTGCAACACTCTCAAGGACAAGATGGAAGAAATGCTCCAATCCGGGAAATTGTCACTGCCAATCGCAGCATAGAAACCCAATTAGAACATGGCCTACCACAGAGTCAAACGGGGTCTTTCCAAAACCCTGAGCTGCAAAGATCAATTAGGCGATCCCCTCATGTTGTGTCTTTTCTTTTCATTTTCAGAGTCAGTTAGGATATATCCCAAGTAGATTTTTTAATGTATTCATCTTAGCTACATTAAATAAAGATGAAACCTTTTATGATTATGACTCTTGTCTTCCCCGACCCTTCATTCACTTCTAAACTGCTAAGGAAAGAATCTTGTGCTTGCATTCCTGATTTGAATCGAAGAGCTCACTCACCCATATGATCATCCAAGTCTGACACATCCATCTGCTCGTTTCCTCCATCTCACATCTCCATCACATTTTCGTTATGTTGTTGTGCCATATCCCGAGTCCAAGGTTAATAGAGAGGAGAGAGGCTAACTTCACCGCCAAAGCGAAGTTAGGCAAAAGGAGTGACAAATAAAAAAGAGTGAGGTCAACTTGAACACTCATCTAACAAGTTTGGCAAAAGGAGAGGCGAATGAGTAAAAATTAAGAGGAGAGAAGCTAACCTGAACACTCACCCAACAGGTTAGGTAAAAGGAGAGAATTCAAAGTGACTAATAGTATCTAAAAGTGAATTTCCCCATCTAACAAATCATGCAGCTGAAAAAGACATGCCTATGATAGAAGGTTTCCACCCTTTACCACCTACATCATCACCACCTTCATTCTCACCTAGTTGCTTTACCTACATTATTACCTTCTCACACCATCTTCTTAACCACCACCACGAATCCGGTTATTCATTTTATGACCACCTCATCCCTAAATCCATTTAAGCCAGCTAATGTGTTGTGGGTGACAAATATCATGGATAAAAGAAATATAGATTGAGGTTGGCGAGTTCAAAAAAAAAAGAAACAAAAATACAAAAAAAAGAAAGAAGAAAGCAAGAATAAGAGGCATAAGAGGCAATTGTCGGTTTACATTGGTCACTCGCACACATCCCAAAACCTTCCCATCAAACCTTCGCACCTATCCTTCCCATTAAACTTTCGACCAATCTCAAAGTCCTTCTTGAGGCATCAATCTTTTAAAGCTGCACATGTTAAACTACGACTGGCCTGATTCCACATTGGATATGTAGGAGAACCTCTTCGAGGCCCGACCGCTGCAATTCACTTTAGAGAAAAGTTGTTATTAAATCATTTGGTCTTTGAGAGATAGAATAAATAGTGGTTAGCTCGAAAACCTCACCAGACAGGCTAAGCAAAAGAAGAGGGAACCTTGGTCTCTAAGGACAGTGACAAGTTGTCAAATTTCTTTCACCAAAGCATACCCACCTTTTCCATCAGACTTGGATCACCCTTCCATCAAACCATAGCCATTTGACCATCTCTTCCCTTATGAGATAAATCTATCAGACATGGTACTCCATCTATAGACCATTTCATCCACCTCTATCAGTTTGAACCTTTGTCCATCGAACTACCCATCCATTCACCACCTTGTCTAATACATCTAATCGCTACCCTCACCGAACCACTCACAACCTTATCTTGCCCTATATCAGGGCCTGACCTTTCACCACCTTTTCCATCATTCCCACATTCTCCCATCACCTTGTAAGCTCTTCTATTTGGTCATTAGTGCAGGTATGACATTCGCCAGTTAATCCTTATCTTCAGAACACATGAGTGAGGGATAAGTCCATCAGCAGAACAAGAAGGCAACTGCATCAAATTAGTTGCTTGGAGATAACACCTACCTAGGTCGATCTTTCTCACTCATCTGAAGACGTTTATTCACTAGTACTGGGGGCTTGGTGCTTACATGTTCCTCCCTAAATAAAAGAACCAGGAAAGATAGAGAAAAGGCAAGGGAAATTAAGATGCCTTACCACTTGATCCCTCCTAGTGCTTCGGGTTCCTAACCATGTCATCGAAGTTAAGCATCCCAACCATATCATCAAGGAGCTTAAATAGGCCGAGTTTTCCATTGGTATCCTGTTTTGCGCCATTTCAACTGGGGGCTTAGGCATACCTTAACATCCACATCATGGCAACTTGCGAGGCAGTTCAAGAAGAGAACTCGTCATTTTCCCTATTTTTTGTCTTGTCCTGAAACTCACTTCGAAATCGCCCTTGACATTTAGAGTTTTTGATTTACTTTTCCTTATTCTTTTTTTTCCTTCGGGAAAGTGGGGGCTGTTTATATCGCATACATGCAGCAAATCAATGTGTGCTTTTTTTAGTTGTTTGTTTTTAGATCATGTGCTTTTTTCATTTTAAGTCACATTAGTTTGCATTTTCGAGTCACATCCATTCGTTTTTCATTTTCATTTTGAGTCATGTTAGTTTTTTAGGTCATCTGCATTTTTCATTTTAAGTCGTATTAGTTTGCATTCCGAGTCACATCAATTCGTTTTTTATTTTCATTTTGAGTCATGTTAGTTTTTTTAATTTTTTCCATCTTTCTTCTTGAGTCAAATAAAAGGAAAAAAAAAAAGAGTCACATCATGCATTAAGATAAGGGTTGCATAAAGAGTCTTATAGTATAAGATGCATAATAGAGTTGTGTATTGTACATAAAAGAGTCTTGTACATTTTTTTATTTTCACATAATTCATGTAGCATAGCATGCATAAGAACACATTTGCATTCTTCTAGCTCCCGCCCGAACCTCAAAAGAAATGCAGCTATGGTGGCTAGAAATCAAGCAAGCTCACTTGGAGTATTGATCGCCTTTGAACGTATTGCCAGAAGCTCAAAGGATGCTGCCGATGAATAAATAATTCGAGTTTTATGAGAATCAGCTCATTTTCCGGTTAAACTCTAAAATTCAGATCGCAAAGTTTTATGAGAATTATTTTGGAAAATAATTCATTTTCCGAGTTAAACTCTAAAAATTTAATTCACAATGTTTTACGAGATTTGCTTTGGAAATAACTCATTTCTTAATTAAGTTGAGAAGACCTGAGCCCGGACTCGAGCCCAACAATCGATGTGCAGGTCTGACTGTTAAGAAAAATCGGGGCTCTAGCCCGAAATACCCAGGTGCGGGTCTGAATGCTGCGGAAAACACGAGGCCTGAGTCTAGAAACGGGCGAGCGAGTTTGAATGTCTCGACCCGAGGTGTTGTGTTGATCCGAACGACACAATTCAAGGTCAGGACGCATTGTGCTAGTCCGCCTAAACTTAGGAACAAGATGAAATGACAAGTTTTGTAGAGAAAGAAAGTGAGAGACGAAAATAGGGAAGACCAAGTTTGTGCTAAAAATACATGTGGATTAACTTCACTCTACTCTTCGTCCCAACTTTTCATCTACCACTTTTTGGTTGAACTTGACCGTTAAGAGTGCACACTTAGAGATTCGATTACAAAATTTTCAAGAGAAATACAAGAAATTTTGTATGCTCAGAAAATAAATTAATTAAATCATCAAGAGAAATGCGAAGCGTCAAAGGTTAAATTAAACTTTTCAAAAGAAATATGGAGATTGGATATCCATATACTTAGAAGATGTATTAATGTAAAGGAAGAAGCAACAAACTCGTAACAGGCTTCATTTTCAAGAGAATCATGAATATTCATATACTCAGAAAATAATCTGAAGTTGGATACGCATTTTTTTATCACCGCCCCTAGTTTGCACACTAGGAGCTAGCGTTAATTATTTTCAGCCGGTCATCGGGCGTTATAGTACGATGTCAATTCAACCAGAAGTCAGGCGTTTATAGTACGATGCCAATCCAGCCGGTCATCAGGCGTTTATAGTACGATGTCAATTCACCCGAACGTCGGGCGTTAATAGTACGATGTCAATTCAGCCGGTCATCGGGCGTTAATAGTACGATGTCAATCCAGCCAGTCATCGGGTGTTTATAGTACGATGTTAATTCAGCCGAACATCGGGCGTTAATTGTACGATTTCAATCCAACCGGTCATCGGGCGTTAATAGTACGATGTCAGTCCAGCCAATCATCGGGCGTTTATAGTACGATGTCAATCCAGCCGGTCATCGGGCGTTTATAGTATGATGTCAATTCAGCCGGACGTCGAGCGTTAATAGTACGATGTCAATCCAGTCGGTCATCGAGCATTTATAGTACTATGTCAGTTCAGTCGGACGTCGGGCGTTAATAGTACGATGTCAATCCAGCTGGTTATCGGGTGTTTATAGTACGATGTCAATCCAGCCGGTCATCGGGCATTTATAGTACGATGTCAGTTCAGCCGGTCATCGGGCATTTATAATACGATGACAGAAGTTCGAAAGTACCGTTAAGCGCAGGACAGTTGTTTCCAAGCGTCGACAATCAACAAGTAGGCATGAAAAAAATAAAAAGAATGTAGTGGTGGATTTGGTACCACTACAATACAATTTTTTTTTTGGACCACCAGAATATATATGTGTATAATATATATATATATATATATATATATATAGGAAAATTAGATTATAATAATTCCATGTTTTGTAAATTGGATTGCGATAATCCCTACTTTCACTTTGTATTCTGGTAGTCAAAAAAAAAAAAAAAATTGGATTGTAGTGGTACCAAATCCACCTCCACATTCTTCTTATTTTTTCATTCCTACCCTATATTTTTTTTTGTTTTTTTCGTTCCTGCTCCTAGAAAGTTAATGAATTGTAGTTTCTAAAACATTTTTTAAATTATTTTTTTGAGACTCCGAATAATTATTTTGATTTTTTAAAAATAATAAAAGTGAAAAAATCATAAAAATTTGAAAAAAAATTTGAAAAAAAATTTGGGAGAAACGCCGTAAATTCATTAAAAATCATGATAAAGTGTTATACTAAGTTTTGAATCAAACGCAACACAAAATCTATGATATTTAGGGTATATTTTCGAAAATGTCCCATTACAATCCAATTTTTTTTTTGGACCACCAGAATACAAAGTGAAAGTAGGGATTATCGCCATCCAATTTATAAAACATGGGATTATTAGAATCCAATTTTCCTATATATATATATATATATATATATATATATATATATATATATATATATATATATACATATATATTTTTTTGGCTAAAAAGGAGAGAGTCATTCCCATTCAAACTGAAACAAAGTACAACTTACTCCAGGCATACCCAGAGACATACAAAAGAACCCTCAACATCCCACAAAATTAGAACACGAAAACCCCCTGCATTTTAGCAGTACAATCCCTAATAACTATCTTAGCTAAAATCTCCACCGTTTTACCTCCTAAATCATGAGAACGATTATTTCTTTCTTTTCATATGTGATATATAAGGCTTATATATATATATATATATAGGAAAATTGGATTCTAATAACCCCTACTTTCACCAATTGGACAATGGTGGACTGTACTTTCACTTTGTATTCTGGTGGTCCTAAAAAAAATGAAATTGGATTGTAGTGGGATATTTTCGAGAGAATCATAGATTTTGTGTTGCATTTGATTCAAAACTTAGTATAACACTTTACAATGATTTTTAATGAATTTACAGCGTTTCTCCCAAAAAAATTTCATTTTTTTACTATTTTTTTACGATTTTTTCATTTTTATTATTTTTAAAAAATCATAATAATTATTCGGAGTCTCAAAAAAATAATTTAAAAAATGTTTTAGAAACTACAATTCATTAACTTTCTAGGGGCAGGAACTAAAAAAATAAAAACAATACAGTAGGAATGAAAAAAATAAGAAGAATGTAGAGATGGATTTGGTACCACTACAATCCAATTTTATTTTTTTTTGGACCAGAATCTGAAAGTGAAAGATTGGTGAAAGTAGGGATTATTAGAATCCAATTATCCTATATATATATACATATATATATATATATAAAATATGCAAACGAAAAACAGGATATATTAACAGCAAGTATGGAAAGATACAAAGGTTAGGAGATTGTCCGCATCCGAAATTACATTGTTAGAGCTATGTCAACAAGTCTGCTATATTTTTGGCGGGTTTTTACGACGACCAAACATCTTGTGCGGACGCCATCTTTAATTTTGTTTGCACTGCTACTAGGATTATTGCCTTGGCGCCCGTGGCTTCTGGTGTTCCTTTCCGTCGATATGGTATATGTAGCCGCACCCCAGACCATGTATCTGAAATGTTGGGTCCAACGAGGACCATCCCCATTGGTGATTTTTTTGGATCACCTCCACCATCGTACTTTGACCTTCCTGGAAATCATAGTATGGCCAAAGCTTGATGTGACTAAAAACTTCTGTGCTGTAGGGGCAAGCGACAAAGAGATTGTCGATGGTTTCAGGCCCACCCCCCCCCACCAAAGGCAGCACGTCATCCCTCCACCTCCCCATTGGGCGGTTCTGGCTTTCACCAGAAGTTTGCCGTGGAGCAGAACCCATAGGGTGAAGGCATGTCTCGGTACCACGAGGCTATTCCATGGGATGTCTTTCCAAATTGGCTGCTTCCCCGCTCCCATAAGCCATGCATAACTCTTTGTTACATTGTAATCATAGGTTTAGAGTTTGGTTTGTAAAAACCAAACCTCTAAAATTGTTTCTCCTACGTTTGGGTTTTTCTTGTTTATATATATATATATATATATATATATATATATATATATATATATATATATATATATATATATATATATGGGAACTAATCATATGAGCATGAGTTTTTCGTGACCTTGTGAGCATAATTGGATTTCTGGTGGACATCCAGTATTATTGTTGTGGACATTAGTTATTAAAGGTGGACATCATGTATTGTTTTCGTTGACATTAAGTAAGAAGGTTAGATATCAACATTTGATCCCCGCCAAACAAAATCTTTATTTACCTTTGCATAATTGATGTCCACAAAAACAATACTTGATGTCCACCTCTCATATTTGATGTCCATAAAAATACCACTTGATGTTCGCTAATTATCCAGCCATCACATGCTCACCAAAGAGCCGTGCTCATATGATCAGTTCCCTATATATATATAGGAGAATTGGATTTTAATAATCCCTCCTTTCACGGGGCGCAAGTAAACCATGCATATTGTTGAAAATATTATTAAGGTTATATTTAAAAGAATAAAATAATAATAATGAAAAATAAAAAAAAATAGTTTTCTTATTAAAAGAATAAAGAAAAAAGAATAGTGCATAAAAAAAGGGAAAAAGAAAAAAAAATCATCAATGCAAACATACACATTAATGCACTCATTAATATTACATGATTTTTTTTAAATTAAATAAAATCAATTGTAAGTTTCCCAAAATGCCATTATTAAAATCAACATATTTCGATCCTCACCCTTTGTACTCAGAAATATATATATATATATATATTTATATAAACAAGGAAAACCCAAACGTAGGAGAAAAAAATTGAGAGGTTAGGTTTTTACAAACTAAACTCTAAACCTATGAATAAATGTTTCTAATAAAAATGAAAATATTTTGCTTTCATCAAGATTTGAACTAAGCCAGTATATCTTTAGTGTCATAAATGTCAACTTTAGAAAAGACAAGTAGGAGATAGAAAGTAAAAATTTCATGTATGAAGTTTCACATTTTACATGCTCTAAGAGCATGAAAAGTTGAGAGTGTTTAGCAATTAGTCACTATATCTTTCGTGTCATAAATGTCAACTGAAAAATGACAATCATACATATTGGTTGTAAATAATATGCCTAATTAAATAATATTCATTAGGCTTTTATATAAAAAAATATTCATTAGTTAGTCTTTCTTCTACAAAATTTACTAGTATAATATACCAATCCCAATATAAAAATAGAATAAAGTAACATTTATTAGATATTAAAGTGTAAAACTCCCATAAAAAAAACCTATATAATTGTTCTATATTTTCTTTAATAATTGTAAAATAAAATAAAATATTTTGTGAACATTACTAAGAACAATAATTAATAATTACGTAAGAGATGTAGGCCTCATATGGTAAATAAATGTAAAATATCAAAATTGTCTCAATGTATAAGAAAAAAATTGAGATCATTATTTAAAACAAGTAAATATTATTTCTTATTAAAAAAAATGGTGAATGAATTATAAATGAGACCACCACAAAATACATAAACTGTAAGTTCACAAAAAATTGACATTAAAATTCTTTTTTTTTTCACCTAATAAATTTTGAATATAATTTAATTTGTACAAAAAATATATATACAATGATAGTACAATTTTTGTATAATTTTATTTATTACTTTATAACTATTATTTGAATTGATAATTATTATAAAATTACTCTAAAAAATCAATCACATATAAATATTAAAAAATATTCCTTACATTGCGATGTTACTAATATATTTCCTCACTTTTTTTCTATACTTTTCACATTCTCTTTCCACCTACCACATCAACTATAAGTTCCACAAATTTTATTAATATATCATTGCACACCTTACTGAATTTTTCACAATTTCACCACACCGTACCATTTCTAGATCTTATAACCATACAAAAGAACTGGGCATTAAAGTATTTAGTAGTTACAAAAATTGACATCACAAATTTTCGGGAGTGGAATTTAGGATTTGTTAGATCGAAGGAGTTTTAAGAGGCCATTGGGTGGAAATTGTCATTCTAGCCCACAGTGAGAATCCAGCAAGAAGCAGGCCCATATGAAATCGAGAATGAGGAAGAAGAAAACAGTCCCAACTTAAACCCTAGTTTCGTATGCTCCGCTTTACTTTTGTTCCCCTTCGACCACTTTCATCGTTGCCTGTCTTCAACCTTCTCTGCACAGCCTTCGTTTACTGCCATCGCTTGCGGTGTCCAGAGCTTAGGTACTCTCTCTCTCTCTCTCTCTCTCTCTCTCTCTGTTTGTGTTTGTTCGTTTTGTTTATTTTCTCACTTTGTGAACACTTCTATTCTGTGTCAAAGTATTTGATGTTTATGGTTTGGGTTGAAACTTTTGAGCTTTTACCATCTGGCTTCAATCCGAATTGTTAGTATCTGATCGGGATTGCCTGAATTTTTTGCCTTAAAGATTGAATTCTGAACTCTGATAGTAGATAAAATATAGAACTTCTATGTAAGAATGAATGGAAACCCTATTTGTTTGTTTCAAGTTTCAGTTATTTGACTATCCAGCTTACAGTAGTTTCAGGGGACCTGTTTCGATCTTGCATGAACTAAAAACCATTTATGATTTCTTTCTATCAAAATCCATAAGTGATTCTGATAGCCGTTTGTTCTTTTTGTCTGAAAGAGATTAATTGTTACAGTTGAAATCGTGGGTTGGACAAATTTCTTTGCGTTGGAAGGAAGACAGTCATCCGTGCAGGGGTTTGTAAAGTTTTACGTTATGTTTTGGAGTTTGGAACCCAAAAGTTAGCTGGAGTGCAAACTGAAATGAGGAAGAGGGTGAACAGTAATATAATAGCAATGGTTAGGCAGTTAGGCTTTATCGATAGCTCAGTTACGCAACTGTTGTGCTGCTTTGAGGTTTAAATTTTGTGGTCAATATCCTCGAAACTTGAATGTTTCTGCACCATGTGCTTAGAACAGTTGAACAGACTGACAGACCTTAGTATCCATGTTGCTGATGTTAGTATTTCTTTTTCACTTGATGTTAGACTTTTGACCATTTATGAGTGACATCATTTGATTGAGTTTGGAGAATATACGGTATTATAGGTTTGTTTTTGATAGTTTTATAATCCTAGACAGCCTAGACTATGAGATTATGTAATAGTTAAGTTGGAACTGTGCAGAAATATTCTTATGTAGATTACTGGAATGTGACTCTTATGGAGATGTTAATATGTTGAAGTTTACCAAGTTTGATGTATGCTAAATGAAACAGTTCAAGTATATTGATTGATCATACTGTGCCTACTTTTGTTTTTATGAATGGGCATAAGTTAATGCAAGGGAATTGCAGTACATGGTTGGACTTTCTCTGTTTTGGGGGGTTTCTATTGTACTCTCATAAACTGTATTTTAGAGAAGCTGTATTTCAGATACATCTCTCATAAACTATATTTTAGAGTTGCCGTATTTAAGGTATGTGATTCATGTACCTGCATGTAGTTGTTACATTGGAAAATTTCAATATATGTGTGCTAATGTGTTAAGAGGAGTGTACACCGTTTAGCCTATGTTGTAGGAATTGGTTTCATGGTGTATTAAGAGAGTATAACATCAAGTTTTGAGTTTGTTGGAGATGTGGTTGATTTGCTCTATGTGGGGCCCTATTGTGTTACTTAAGAGATCAAGTAATTGGAGTAATGGTTGTGAAAGCAAAGGTGTTATCGTTGTGGCAAGGCGGGAGCTAAAGCTGTTGAGGGAGTACAAGTCCTAAGAACAATAGTAGTGAACATTCTTGCCAGATGGGGGTTCCAACCTCTATGAGGACATCAGGACACAACCTGGTGTAGGACTTGTGATGAATGTATTTAGAGGCGGCGTAGAAGATCTTAAGATACTTCTTTTGTCTTGATCTTTTAGCTCTCGGATTTCAGCTGTGCCTCTAGAGCTAATAGTACATATTAATTCCTTTTAGTATCGTATCAACTCATGCAGTTCCAAAATATGTGTAACTTTCTGTTATTTGTGGACTGCAATACAATACGATAAAACATTGTGACCATATCCTAACATGTTTTCAAAAAATTGCGAAGTTGTGTTCTTATTAAATTCTTCTTTTGGATAAATTATTAATCAAAAGAACTGTACTTTGACCCAAAAAGTCAAATAACGATTAGTTTGGAATGAAGGTCCTAAGCATTGAATTTTTTGGCCCCTTAAACTACTAATTGGTTGTTCTTGAAGCATTCAATTTTGTTTATTTCGTAGTCTCTGCATTTCTTGGACCGCAAACCACTCTTGAATTGCTTCTGCAAGCCATAAGAATTATGTTTAGGGTTTCTGTTCAGATTATGTTCTATGTTTGTGGGTTTGAACCCCTGCCTAGCTACTTGAGGAGGTTGAGGGTTTGGAAGACATTAACTTTAGGGCCGATAAGGAATGGTTGAGGTGTGTGCAAGCTAGCCTGGACACCCTTTGGCTACATTACCTGGAGTCCCAGACTCACCATTTCAGGCTGCTTGGATACGGTGACAGGCGTGATGGAGGTTGGTTTAGTGCGTAGATCTCTCCAGTGAATACTGATGGTGTTGATGCTTAGAGAGAGATCTAGAACTATAGAGAGAGAGAGAGACTTGTGCAGTTGTGCACTTGTACTGCGGACTGAGTTTCTTTAAAATCATGTTTCCTTTTTTCATTTTTGGGTAATGCAAGTGGGTTGATGTATTGGTGAATTGGCCTGGGGCTTTTTAATTAACAAAATACATGCATCCACTGTAAAAAAGAAAGGTGAAAAAAAGAATGTAACTCTGTCATGCAACCTCTTTTTAAAAAAAATTACAATAATATCTCTTTCTATATAATCAAATGCGTTATGCAGCTTCTGGTTTGTGTTCCCCTGTCGTGTCGGACCCTTGGATGTAGTGTCCCTTGTCTGCAATTTTTAGGGAGTCCATGTCAGATTGTTGGATCCGTACTTGTGTTGAACACCCGTGTCCTGAGTCCACCAGGTAACGTTTTCCTTGGGAATAAAAATAATAAACACAAAGAAGTGCTTTGCTTTTATATGAAAAACCTCTATATGTTTTGTTTACTTTTTTTTTCCTCGTCCATAGACCTTGTTTTCCATAATGACAATACCTATTTTGAGAGGCATTTTTTGTGCTTGTCAAGGAATTATGTTACATGGATGTGGACTTTCGTATACTTTTGTAGGGTCTACTGGAAGATTTAGACTTAACCTGAAGGTTTCTGAACTGCTAGTGCCATGGATGCTAGTACCTCACTGTTTGTATCCCTTTAACATTCCTTCCAGGTTTTAAGCAGCTAAGAGTAAGATGGAAGCCAACAGGGACACAAATCCCATGGAAGTCGAAGGAACTGTCTCTGGTACAAACCCAATGGCAGCTTCTCTTCCATCAAAGCCTGTATTTGAGGCTTTGAAGGCTCAGGAGATGTCGGATGGTCAGTCACAATTTAGAACGGTCAAAGTTTCAAATCGTCGGTTTGCGCCCCTGAAAAAGGCGTGGATGGAAATCTACACCCCTGTGTATGAGCAAATGAAGATCGACATTAGGATGAATGTCAAACAAAGGCGAGTTGAACTGAAGACAAGGCGTGACACCCCTGATGTGAGTAATCTGCAGAAGTGTTTTGATTTTGTTGATGCTTTCATGCTGGGATTTGATGTGACAGATGCGGTTGCTCTTCTGAGGGTGGATGAGCTTTATATATCAACATTTGAAATTAAGGATGTGAAGACACTGCGAGGTGATCATCTGTCACGTGCCATAGGAAGGCTGTCTGGAAAAGGTGGTAAAACAAAGTTTGCCATTGAGAATGCCACAAGAACACGCATTGTGATTGCTGATAAAGTGATCCACATTTTGGGGTCGTTTGCCAATATTAAGGTTGCTAGGGATTCCCTCTGCAGCTTGATTCTGGGTTCCCCTGCTGGCAAGGTTTATTCCAAACTTAGAGCAGTCAGTGCCAGACTGGCTGAGAGATTTTAAATTCATTCTGTTTGTTTATGTAGTTAACACTACTATCTACATTCATACAATGCCTTGTGTCACTTGTGTGAGGAATCACTGCAACCGTGAATGACAAGAGGCTGCAGTTTTGAATTTTAGAGCTTTATGCACAGTGGATCTTATACTCCCCTGGTTCTCTTAATATAATTTTTTGTTAGTCTCTGATAATGCATTGATGCTATGCATTTATGTTATTGAAATGATGATGAAGATTTGGAATGTGTCATTCTCCTTGTATAGGCACCAAATGATCATGAGATCATCAGGCAAGGACTGTTTTTTGAAACCAATTGAGACAGCTCAGAGCAGCCACACCATTTTAATTAATCTTAATACAGGATTTAGAAGTCCAGGATGTTGCTCTGATTTAACAACTGGAATGAAGTAGTTTGCAGAGCTAATACAGGATCTAGATGTCCAGGATGTTGCAATAGACCGGCCATACACTTATATGGCAATTAATGTGGCTAGTAGGCTGGATAGATTTTTGATTGATTGCATCCTTATGACAGTTTCAGATGGTTAAAGCATATAGTAGAGAGAGATCTCTTCGATCACTTTTCGGTGCTGCTCAAAACTACGGAGGTAAGTTGGGGTGTTGCATATTGTAGAGATATCTCTCCGATCACTTTTCGGTGCTGCTCAAAACTACAGAGGTAAATTGTGGTCCAACACCGCTTCGGTTTCAGGATGTGTGGCTCGATTTCCCGGCCTTCGCTGAAAATTTTGAGAAGAAATCGAGACAGAGGGCTCACTTGTCGCTAAGACGGATGGTATTAGATGAGATAGAAATTGAAGGAAGGCGATTAACAAATTTAAATGATATTAGGAAGGAGGTTAGAGATTTCTTTAAGAGCTAGTTTCAGGAGAAGAAGCAGTATAGAGTGGAGATGGCAGTGCTGGTATTAAAGAAGCTATCGGCAGAGGAGAATTCTATGCTTGAGATGGAGATAACAAAGGAGGATATTTGGGTTGCTGTGCGACAGTCTAATCCGGAGAAGGCTCCCAGGTATGATGGCTTTATGAGAAGCATACAATGCCTATGGCCGATTGTTGGAGATGATTTTTGTGAGTACATAATCAATCTCATGGGAGGAGGTAAGTGGCCAGAAACTATAAACACAACGTGGGTACACTAATACCCAAAAAGAAGAGTTATAAACACGTGGGTAACACTAATCAGTCTCACGAACTTAGTGAACTTCAAACAAATTAGTATAGTTGGATGCATTTACAAAATAATTTACTAACTACTCAGCAACAGATTAAGAAGAGTTATGCCGAGTTTGGTGGGAGAAACTCAGACGGTGTTTATAGCAGGATGCCAAATTTTAGATGGAGCCTTGATAGAGGCGGAAACAGTTTCTTGACGTCTGCGGAAGAAGAGGAGGAGTATTGCTTAAACTGGATTTCCAAAAAGCCTATGACTCGATTGAGTAGGACGCCCTAGAGTAGACTTTGGAGCTGATGGGTTTCAGAAGCAGATGGATGAGGTGGATGTGATGTATAAGGTCTGCAAGTATATCTGTAATTATCAATGGAGCCCCGACAAAGCCTTTCAAAATGAAAAAAGGCTTGAGATAGGGAGATCCATTGTCTCCTTTCCTATTTGCATTAATAGGAGAAGTCCTAAATATGATGCTGCAAAGGGTAGCTGAAAAGGGTCACATCGACGATATTTTGGTCGAGACCAAGAATGTGATGATTACACATCTACAATATGCATATGATACACTTATCTTTGCTAAGGATGATGAGGAGCAATTAATCACAACAAAGGCAATCCTATGATTTTTTGAGAAATTTTCACGATTGACAATCAATTATTCCAAGTCAAGCATCATTATCTTTGGCAGAGATCAGGGATGGACGAACAGGTAGCAAGAATCCTTAAATGCAATGTTGAGGTACTACCCATCAAGTACTTGGGGTTTCCTATTGGAGCAAATATGAGAAAGGAAGGAGGCGTGGCAACCTATATTGCAAAAGATGCAAATGAAGCTGAAGAGTTGGAAAGCCAATTACCTGTCGAAGGCCGGTAGGTTAATTTTGATCAAAACTGTACTCAATAGCCTGCCTATCTATTACTTATTGCTATTCAAGATGCCGAAGTCAGTGGCAAGGGATATAATATGCGTGTACATATAGATTCTTTTTTTTTTTGTGGGCAGGAAAAGGAGGAAGGTACAGTGCGAATATTAGGTGAAGTATAATTCAGAGGCCTAAAGCAGATGGTGGGCTTGGAGTAGGCGATGTGATGATGAAGAAGGTGGCCTTACTGTTTAAATGGTGGTGGAGGTACGGGTCGTAGGAGGGTGTTTTGTGTAGGAGGATAGTCAACTCCATACACAATGAAGGACAAGGTTTATTGCCCTATGCCTATAGATTGCGAATTCTAGGGGCTTGAAATGTGATAAAGAAAGCAACTCAGGAGACAGAACACATACAAACAACTCTAAAACAACACCTGGAAATCAAACTGAGAGATGGGTAGAAGGTGCGGTTTTGGGATGACAAATGGATGGGTGCAGAAACGCTCAGGGAACAATTTCATAGCTTGTACAAACTGTCATCGCAGAAGAGACGGGTCGTTGTTGACATGGGATGGTTTGAAGGGAATTGTTGGGTGTAATAACCTTGCTTAATTCAACAGTAATCTTAGGTCGTAATCCATATTAAATATTAAAAACGTGCTTTTTTTTTCATTTGTTTTGTAAAACTCTCTCGTTCAAGTGTGTTTTACAGAACTCGAGTAGCGCGATGACCCCAAATGTAACAGCCAGACTAATTATTTTAGTAATGGAGCGGTTGATGGTGATTAGTATCCATGCTATTATTTTTATTATTAATAACATTGTCGTTTCAATTTAAATTTTATTGAAGACCTGAATTTCGCATTAATACAAGTCTCGAATTTCCTAACCTGTAACACTATCTTCATTTTTTTTTCAATAACTACTAATTTAACCTAAGACTTTGAAATTAGTATTTTAGCCTAGATGAGGGAAGTATGAAAAATAAAAAAAAATAAAAAGAGAGAGAGAAGAGATAACAATTAATAATAGGAAAAAGAAAAAGGGGAGTTAAAGAGAAGCAAAATAACATTGTTTTTCTTCTCTGCTTCAAGAAACCCAATTGCTTCTCTCTCTCTCTCTCTCTCTCTCTCTCTCTCTCTCTCTCTCTCTCTCTCTCTCTCCACTGTCTGCTGCCACTGAAGTCGCCAGGGTCACCAGACGACCACCGCGCGCCGCCCAAGTCACCGGCCACCACCACTCCATCTTCTCTTCTTCACTTTTTCTTCCTTCCCCCAAGTTGAAGGTAAATCCTAACTTTTGAAAATTTTCTGTTTTGATTATTAAATTGTTAAAAATTATGGTAAAGTGTTATACATAATTTTAAAAAATTGGGAGAAACGCCGTAAGTTCATTAAAAATCATGGTAAAATTCATTAAAAATCACCAATTTGAGTCTTAAACATGATTTTAAGCATAGTTTGGCTTTGGTGTAATGATGGATGATGGGTATGATTTGGGGAGGTGTTGTGTAATTGTGTTGTTTTGTGCCTGAGAAGCCATGGATGATACATGCATGCTGTGATTCTTGTGTGAAATGTAAAAATCTTGAAGTTCTTGCTATAAGTAAATTTTAATGGTGAATGAATCATGAGTTAAATAAAGTAAATTAAAGATTTTTCGGAAAATTAAGGAAGAAACAATTGAAGAAGTTAGTGAGAAAGTGAGAACTTGTAATCTTGAGCCTTGCATGTATACTTGAAGCATTTCAATGGCCTTGGATGAGGAATCATTACTTCATATCAGCCCCTTTTAAATATTGTTGGGTGATGACTTAGTATTAGGAAATTGGTGAGAAACGATATAGAACCGAAATTAATGAATTTGAGGTCAAAATTGGTTTTTGAGTTTCCGGGGACCATAGAAACATCTCATGATTAATTTTATAGTGTAAAAAATTATCTTTGAGTAATAGCTACCACTTGGGCTTTGAATCGAAGTATTTCGTTGTGTATAACTCAAGTTATGACGTTTTTAATTTTGGCCTTCGCATGAATACGATTTTTGAGGATGACTTTTCGAGGTCACTTTAGGGTACCAAGATGACTTCTTTAGCGAATGAGCTTACATTACAGTTGTAGTATGCACTATGTGCTTTCTGAAATGGGGTCTTAGGTGTCATTTGGAGAGCGGGTCGAGGGGATACGACCTAAACAAAACAGCCCGCGAAAGAGTGTTGGGCAGAAACTTCAGGTTAGCAAGCATTATTCTAGAGTCTTTTTGGATATGTTCCAAAGATAACTTGGGATTATGCTCAACATAAGAGTTGTCTTTCTTCAAACTGTTTGGAGCTTCGAGTGAGAAGTTATGAATTTGGAAATATAGCCCAGTAAACACATAATTTCTGGAAAACTACAGAATTCTACAGTTATCGTAGGGAACCTTTTGGGGCTTTTGTTGTACCATTTTGAATTAATGATCAACATAAGAGTTGTAGAGTATGTTTTTCTATTTCCATAGGTTATTTTCCTGATATTAATAGAGGCCTATATCTCGAGTTATGAATTTTTGTTTCAAGATGACTTCCGAAAGCTTTTAAATTGCAAACTTATATCGTTTTGGGTTCTAACTCTCATTTTTAAACTCAACGTCCAAATTGACAAATTTTAGAACCAACTTAGACCCTCTCGAAATGTTTTCCTTTACTTTTTTTTAATACTATTTATATATTTATTTATTCAATCATCCTTTTATTTATTTATTTATTTTACAACCGTAGAAGGACATATGACTTTGTGATTTCCCTATTCGAGTTAAATTTTCTGGTTAACTTTAAAACCTTCAAAAATAACCTAAACTTGAAAGCAAATGGCTATTAGTGATGTATAATGGGATCATGAGTAAGGCTTGATCAATTACACATCAAGGGAGTGACGTGCAACCAATCTAAGCATAGGGTGCTTCACGTGAATTAGGGTTAGGGAAGGGAGACTTCACGTGAGTAAGGAGATTTTGTGGAACTTGGATGATTTGTGAGAGAGTATGGATTAGGGATTTGAAAAAGGTTGGATCTTTGTGAGATTGAGAGAGAATTTGGGTGAGAGGATTTGAGAGAGACATTTGAGGGAGAGAGGGATGGACGTTTGCATGAGAGGGATTTGTGAGAGTATCTTGACGTGAGGTATTTGAGAGAGAAGAGAGAAATTGACGTGAAGGAGAGAGGGAGAGCTTTGAGAGAGATTTGAATAGACTTAGGGTTTATCTAAGTAAAAGATAGAAAGATAAAAGTAACCGGGATAGTTCAAGGGATCAAACTTGATACAGAAACACCACAGGATGAAACCCTAGGGCTACTTGTTCTTCCACCTAGTTACAGAAACACCTTCTCGGTTTCAGAAACAAGCTCTTCCTCACCACTTGGTTGCCAAACCAAGATACAATAGAAGAAATCAACGAGGTTCTCACGAAGCACTCAAGGGGTAAGCTAAAAGCTTGATTGTATTCATATTTCAAAATCAGGTTGTCTTTAAACGTGTACAAGCCTAGCTATTTATATAGACTAAGTCCTAAACCTCCTAGGACTATCAAGATTGGCGTGCAAGCCATCTTTTCCTACTAGAACTCTATTACTTGGTGTGCAAGCCAAGGACTCCTAATACTAGACGCCTAACTAACCTTATCCTCCTTGGATTAGGATTCCTTATCCCAAGGGGAGTTGGTTACAACAATATTAATCCTTCTAGGACTTCGCTTTCCTAATCCAAGATGGATTAGTTACAAAATAAGCCACCCTAATCTAGGAATAACAAACTTGGCGCCTAATATAACACACCACATGTCTAACACACTCTTCTAGAACATTCTAGACTCTCCTAGACTCCTATAACTTGATGTCCAAGTTTATAGATATTACTTGGCATCTTACATGACTAGAATTAATAAACATACAATATAAAACTTGCTAAAAATAGCTAAATGCTAAAAATGTGAAATCTAAATTGAAATGGCCAAAACTGTGAACTTCAAACTGAAATGGTCAAAACTGTGAAATTCACTTTAGGCTTGGTACTTGGGCCTTTCACGTGGACTTGGACTATCCCTTGGACGTTTGGACGTCCTCTTGGAACAAGGAGCACAAGATATGGGTTGGCCTTTGGGCCTCCACAATGAATTCTTCTCCTTTAGCCCGTTCTACCTCCTTGTAATTGAATTGGGCCTTCTTCTTTGGACTTGGCGTGAAGAACAATGATGGATTTCCATCATTCTCCATAAATCTTGGGTCTCCAAAGGCGAGCCCAAGGCTTTATGAACCTCCATTTCCTTCCATGAACCTAGGGTGCCCAAAAGTGAAACCTAGGCTAGGCAGATTTATTTCAGGCATGGGCTGAAATACATCATTCCCCCCTTGTTGGAAAAAGTTTGTCCTCAAACTTGATTGGAGGAACGAGATATTCTTATTGGTTGAGCGGGGCTGGCCTCCATTATTTTCCATAAATCTAGGATCCCCAAAAGTGGAACTGAGGCTAGGTGAACTTCCCTCAGTTAAGGGACGACCCTCTTGAAATAGTAGAGCTCTAATTCCAACTCTAGAAGCATCTCACTCAACCACAAACTTCTTATCAAAGCTTGGTAGGGCTAGGACAGGTGCGGTGCAGAGTTTATCCTTGATGATGTCGAGCGTTTGTTGGGCCGCTAGAGTCCATGAGAACTCCTTGGATTTCAATAGCTCGATCATAGGAGATAGAATAGTACTGGAATTCTTCACAAACCTCCTACAGAAAGAGGCCAAGCCGGGGAAGCTTCAATCATCATGAGTACTAGTGGGAGTAGGCCACTCCTTGATTGCTTTGATCTTCTCTTCATCAACTTGTATCCCATCAGCCGAGAGTATATAGCCAAGAAAGACTAACTTCTTGGTGAAGATGTGACTCTTGGCTAGGTTACCAAACAGCTTCTCGTGAGCTAGGATCTCCAAAACCGATTGGAGGTGAAAAAAGTGATCTTGCTCACTCTTACTAAGCACAAGTATGTCATCAAAGTAGGCAACACACTTGCCAATAAGGGACTTCAAAACCTGATTCATCAATCTCATAATAGTTGAGGGAGCATTAGTTAGACCAAAAAGCTTGACTAACCATTCATAGAGATCTCCTTTAGTTTTGATAGCAGTGTCTCCTTCTTGAATTCGAACTGGATCAAGGTACCCACTTCTTGGACCAGTCTTTGAAACGATTTGGGTACCATCTAGCTCGTCCATTAGATCTTCAATTCTAGGAAATTTGTACTTGATAGGACTCTTGTTGATGCACAGACGTTGGTTCCCAACATTCTTTGTAACCATAAGGGTAGGGATGGCGCATGGACTGAGGGTCTCCCTGATCATACCCTTTGTTTGAAGATCATTGATTTGCCTCTGAACCTCTTGAGTGTCACTAGGGTTCATAATGTATTTCGACCCACGCCTGAAATACATCTGTCTAGCCTAGGTCTCACTTTTAGGGACCCTAGGTTCATGGAAGGAAATGGAGGCTCACATAGCCATGGGCTTGCCTTTGGAGACTCAAGATTCATAGAGGATGATGGAAACCTATCCATACCAAGTCCAATAACCAAGGAGGCTCTACTTGATTACATAGGAGTGGATAAAGCCTTAGAGGAAGGATACATCATGCCAGGCCCAACAAAAGAGATCCAATACATCTACAAGGAGGTAGAACGGGCCATAGAGGAATGATGGAGTATAGAGGCCCAAAGGCCCATTCATATTGTGTGCTCCTTATGGAAAGAGGATGTCCAAACATCCTAAAGAGGCTCCAAGTCACACGCCAAGGCCCAAGATTCAAGCCCAAAGTGAATTTCACATTTCTGACCATTTCAAGATGAATTTCACATTTGGGACCATTTCAGTTTGAATTTCACAGTTTTGGCCTTTTGATATATTTCTTTTCATTTCTAGGGTTTTATTTACATTTCCAGTTGTGTGAGATGCCAAGTAATATATATAAAAACACCAAGACTTAGGAGTCTAGATTAGTCTAGAATGTTCTAGAAGGTGTGAGAGTCATGTGATAAGCATGTGGTAGCTAGCTTTGGCGCCAAGTCTTGTAGTCCTAGATAAGGTTGGCTTATTTTGTAACTAATCCATCTTGGATTAGGAAAGCCAAGTCCTAAAAGGATTACTCTCTCTTGTATCCTACTCCCCTTAGGATAAGAAGTCATAATCCAAAGAGGAGATTGGAATAGATGGCGCTTAGGATTAGAATTCCTCGGCTTGCACGCCAAGTAGGAGAGTCCTATTGTGTGTTGGACTTAGTTAGTATAAATAGCTAGGCTTGTAGCCTTTCAAAGGCATCCAACCTTGAATTATGAATACAATCAAGCGTTTAGCTTACCCTTTGAGTGTTTCGTGAGAACCTCGTTGATCTCTTCTATTGTATCTTGGTTTGGCAACCAAGTGGTGAGGAAGAGCTTGAACCCTAAACTTAGAAGGTGTTTCTGTAACTAGGTTGAAGGTCAAGTAGCCCTAGGGTTTCATCTTGTGGTGTTTCTGTATCAAGCTTGATCCCTAGATCTATCTCGGTTACTTTTATCTTTTATCTCTCTATCTTTTAGTGAGATAAATCAAACCCTAAGGCTATTCAACCCTCTCTCTTACTCTCTCCCTCCTCACTTCAACTTTCAAAACAACCTTCCCTCCACAAAAGACCTCACATCACTCCCAAATAGCCTCCCCACATTCGTCCATCTCCCTCTCTCAAACTCCACAAAGATTCCATCTTTTCAAACCCTAATCTATACTCTCTCACAAATCTCCCAAAGCTCCACAAATCTCTCTCTTTCTAACGTGTTCCATCCCTACCTTTGCCCTAGTTCACGTGAAGCCTCCCATATTGAGATTGGTTGCACGTCTCCCTTGATGTGTAATTGATCAAGATCTAATCTTTGATCCCATTATACATCAGTTCATGTGATATGTAGACTCGTTATGCACAACAGATCTAGGAACAGGATCAACCTCATGATGAACATCACATTGGAGGGGGGGGGGGGGAGGGGGCAATCCTGGTGGTATCTCTTCTTGGAACACATGAGAGGGTGGTTCCAACTGAGGGGTGACAAGAGGGTGGACGTTTGTGGGATTCTTGTGGCTAGGGTTTTCGTGGGTAGGATTTTCGTGAAGTGGCTCATTGTGGCTAGGTTTTGTGTTTAGGTATTAGGGAATGATCTCCTTATGCTCACTAAACTCAGGACGTTCAGTTGTCATAGTGGTGAGATTTGGATCACTTTCCTTGGGTTGGGATGGTTTGGATGCTTTTAATGGGACTATAGTTATCTTCTTGTTTTGGAACAAGAAGGTGTATGTATTGGCTCTTCCATTGTGCATCACACCCTTGTCAAATAACCACGGTCTTCAAAGCAGAATATGACAAGCATCCATAGGAAAAACGTCACACCATAGAGAATCTTTATAGAATTTGCTAATGAAAAAGCTTACCAAACATCGTTGAATCACTTGTAAACCTTCACCCTGATTGAGCCATTGTATGGTGTAGGGCTTGGGATGGGGACTCGTTTCCACTTGAAGTTTGTCCATCATAGTAGTTGAAGCCACGTTGGTGCAGCTTCCTCCATCAACGATCAAAGAACATACCTTTCCCTTGATTGTGCAACGAGACTGAAAGATGGCTTCTTGTTGTTGTTGATCTTCGGGAACAATCGGGCTATTGAGAACTCTCCTCATAATGAACATCTCGTTTTCCATGAGGACGGATGAGGGGACGTGTTTGGGGCATGTGTTTGGGATGGGATTTGGATGGTGTGTTTGTGGCGTTTGTAGGGTTTAGGGTTGCACAGAAGAAACCTAAGCTCTAATACCAAAATTATGATGTATAATGGGATCAAGAGTAAGGCTTGATCAATTACACATCAAGGGAGTGACGTGCAACTAATCTAAGCATAGGGTGATTCACGTGAATTAGGGTTAGGGACGGGAGACTTCACGTGAGCAAGGGAGATTTTGTGGAGTTTGGATGATTTATGCGAGAGTATGAATTAGGGATTTGAGAAAGGTTGGATCTTTGTGAGATTGAGAGAGAATTTGGGTGAGAGGATTTGAGAGAGACGTTTGAGGGAGAGAGGGATGGACGTTTGCATGAGAGGGATTTGTGAGAGTATCTTGACGTGAGGTCTTTGAGAGAGAAAAGAGAAATTGACGTGAGGGAAAGAGGGAGAGCTTTGAGAGAGATTTGAATAGCCTTAGGGTTTATCTAAGTAAAAGATAGAAAGATAAAAGTAACCGGGATAGTTCAAGGGATCAAACTTGATACAGAAACACCACAGGATGAAACTCTAGGGCTACTTGTTCTTCCACCTAGTTACAGAAACACCTTCTCGATTTCAGAAACAAGCTCTTCCTCACCACTTAGTTTCCAAACCAAGATACAATAGAAGACATCAACGAGATTCTCACGAAACACTCAAGGGGTAAGCTAAAAGCATGATTGTATTCATATTTCAAAATCAGGTTGTCTTTTAATGAGTACAAACCTAGCTATTTATATAGACTAAGTCCTAAACCTCCTAGGACTATCAAGATTGGCGTGCAAGCCATCTTTTCCTACTAGGACTCGATTACTTGGTGTGCAAGGCAAGGACTCCTAATACTGCACACCTAACTAACCTTATCCTCCTTGGATTAGGATCCTTGTCCCAAGGGGAGTTGGTTACAACAATATTAATCCTTCTAGGACATGGCTTTCCTAATCCAAGATGGATTAGTTACAAAATAAGCCACCCTAAGCTAGGAATAACAAACTTGGCGCCTAATCTAACACACCACACGTCTAACACACTCTTCTAGAACATTCTAGAACATTCTAGACTCTCCTAGACTCCTATAACTTGATGTCCAAGTTTATAGATATTACTTGGCGTCTTACATGACTAGAAATAATAAAAATACAATATAAAACTTGCTAAATATAGCTAAATGCTAAAAATGTGAAATCTAAAGTGAAATGGCGAAAACTGTGAACTTCAAACTGAAATGGTCAAAACCGTGAAATTCACTTAGGGTTTGGTACTTGGGCTTTTCACGTGGACTTGGACTCTCCCTAGGACGTTTGGACGTCCTCTTGGAACAAGGATCACAAGAGATGGGTTGGCCTTTGGGCCTCCACAATGAATTCTTCTCCTTTAGTCCGTTCTACCTCCTTGTAATTGAATTGGGCCTTCTTCTTTGGACTTGGCATGAAGAACAATGATGGATTTCCATCATTCTCCATGAATCTTAGGTCTCCAAAGGCGAGCTCAAGGTTTTGTGAACCTCCATTTCCTTCCATGAACCTAGGGACCCCAAAAGTGAGACCTAGGCTAGGCAGATTTATTTCAGGCGTGGGCTGAAATACATCAATTAGTCCCCTAAGCACCAAACTTACACACTTCGTTGCCATTTCTTGTTCAAGTACGCAACTTTGGGTCGTTGTCGCTTCTCGCTCGGGTCATCCTCACCTCAAGGTACGCATATTGCCTATACCTTTTTATAATGTCATGTATTTATATCATGAAAATAGCAAGTGTTCTAATAATGAGAACAATATGTTTTGTTTCATCATGTTTTGTCATCTAAATGTGAACTCGCCCCAGTTATGCATATTGAGTGCATTTACACTATATACATGGCTAGTGTCAACCAATTAACTCCGTCCGGACCTCCCGATCAGTCCGGGTGCATATGAAGGTTTAGTTTGATGATCCACCTCACTCCCCCGACCACTCTTAAGAGTCTAGTGATGTGGTGATCGTACTGGACCTCCCGGACTCTCCCATTGTTATGGAGGTTAGCTCAACCATGGAAGAGGATGATGAGACTGAGGATGATGGAGGTGAGACTGAGGATGAGGGTGATGACAAGCTAAGTACGGAGGAGGACGATGACAGTAATGATCCGGACTATGACTCGACCAAGAATAACTAAGACATCAGGACTTGGTGACCTACTCTTTTGCTATGGGTAGCGTAGGCTAACTCATTCCTTTGCTTAGTTGGCTAAGCTAAGTGTTGTACGTTTTGTTGATATGTATGTAAACTAGTATAAGCTAGCCAAACTATCATTTGATTCCGCTCGTGCATATTTTTGGGTTATGGACGAAGTAACTTAGGAAGCAAATTTCTAATGTAATTAAACTACTAAACTGTGTAGGATGTGCAAGGTATTGGCACAGATCTAGGATCCCCATTTTCTTTAGGTTTCCCCATTTTGATGAAACTGTAATTAGGTGGAAACGACTAATTATGACATGTAATGGACTTACGGCGTATTTTATGAAATTATGTATGCTTGAAGTTGTTATATTGACAGGAAATGGATAAGGAATGTCCACTTGTGGCAAGACAAGCATGGGAAATGTGTTGGTTAGGTAGCTAAACATGGTACTTGTTGTTGTTATTTTGCAGCATGTTGCACACAACAAGAAATAGTCAACCCAATGATGGATCCCAAGAAGGAACGGGTGACAATCAAGTGCAGGGACTATAGATGCAAGGGCCTCAATTACCTCCCTATGCAGTTATGAATCCAGATTCATCCTCTACAACAATACCTCAACCCAACCCATTCTATCAGGATTTTATGGGACATGTTATTCAAGAACTCTTGCAGAGGATCCCGAATCCTAATTGTCAAGCGGAAAGGCTTAGTGATGTAAGGAAATATGCCGATAGAGTGGCGAAAAGGAATCCAAAGACTTATTTAGGAGGGTTTGACCCGATGAAATTGGAGGAATGGATTAGAACTATAAACAAAATTTTTGAAGTGGTAGGGGTACCCGAAGAAAAGAAGGTTGTTATCGGGACCTTTGATTTAACCGGAGAACCCGATATTTGGTGGAAAACCATTAAAGATAAGTATAAGGATTAGGGAGTGGCTTGGGATAAATTTGTAGAGGATCTGCGAGCTAAATTTTACACCATATCCCTGCAACGCCAAAAAGAGAAAGAATTTCGGGAGTTGAGCATGGTGAATCAAGAGATGTCTGTGATGCAATATGCGGCCAAGTTCAATGAGTTGGCCCATTTCGCACATGATTATGTGATTTCTGAACGTATGAAGATAAACCGATTTGAGGAAGGGTTTGTCCCTTATATTAGAAGCCAGTTAGCAAGCAACCCATTTCAAAGCATGCAAGAGTTGTTCGAGCGTGTAGTTGAAGTAGAGAGAGTTAAGAAAGAACTGAGAGCCCTCCACCAAGCTGATCAAGGGAGCTCAAAAAGGAAATTGAAGGATAGAGGGAACACTCACGACTCAGGACAGGCCAAGAGGCCTGTTCTAAACCCGGTTAACAATTGCCCGCCACCTACTTTTGAACCGTGCAATAAGCGTGGAAAGACTAACCACCCCACGAGCCAGTGCAAAGTGGGAACTGACAAGTGTACATTGTGCGACAACCCTGAACATAAAGCTTTAAGTTTTCCCAAGAGACAAAGGGTTGTGGACCAAGGCTCAGCAAGACCCATCCCTACGGTGCGACCGGGGCCGCTTCCGCCAAACGTTGGCAACGTAGGGAGAGCCTACACCATAGGCAAGAAAGATGCTGCAAAGTCTGGTACGGTAGTCAATGGAACTCTATATTTAAATTCCAAGCCTTTAATTGTGTTATTTGATTCGGGTGCCACACACTCATTTGTGTCGTCTAGGGGTTATTCCTAATCTAGGCATAGATAACCTTAGTCATCCGATCAATTACCAAATTGGGTTACCCAATGGCCAATCTGTAGTGTGTGGGAAAGGATTTGAGGATGTACCCTTTAGTATAGCAGGAGACACCTTCATATCATATCTGATACAACTTGATTTAGCCGAGTTTGACGTAATTTTTGGCATGGATTTGTTATCAAGGCATAAGGTTTAGATAAAATGTGATGAGGGTCTTGTGATTCTAAGAAACAGCCAAGGAGGAAGGACCTATTTCTAGGGAGAGGAAAATACGGTTGAATACCTTGTTATATCCCTTATGAAGGCTAGAAAGCTTCTGAGACATGATTGCCCGGGTTTTATTTGTTGTGTGACAAAGAAAAGAAAGGAAGAGTTGAACTTATATCAAATTCCGGTGGTGCGGGAATTCCCTTATGTCTTCCCAGAGAAACTTACCCAGTTGCCCCCGAGGAGAGAGATAGACTTTCAGATAGAGCTAGGTCCTGAAGCATCACCTATATCTTAGGCAACATATAGGATGACACCTACAGAGTTAAAGGAGCTTAAGGTACAACTCGAGGAACTGTTACAAAAAGGATTTATTGAACATGCGAAAGAATGAAAGAATTAGAACATATACAAGAACACTTTACATTTAGAAATAAACACACCAAAATACCTACATGATGTTTTCAGGAGGTGTTTGGCCTAGCCTCCCGTGAATGCCTGAATTTTATCCTTGAAGATGCTTGTTTTGAAGCCTTGAATACTCCCATTGATAATGCAAATCGAACCAAAGTTTAAGGTAGGAAAAGAGATGGAAAAAGGATGGGAAAAGGTAGGCAATAAGGATAGTAAAAAGGGCTCTTTTGTGGGGGGCTTTTGGGTGTTTTTGTGGTGGTTTTGGATGTTTTTCGAGCGTTATGTGTTAAGGATTAAGAGAGTAGAGAAAAAGATAACAAGAATGATGTAGAGATTAGGAAGGGAAAGTAGTAGAATTGATATTAGAAATGAAAGAGAGAACGGAATGAAAGCTGAGAAGAGAATATAATGATATTGTGTAGGGAGGATAGAATGAATGAGTTTATGTTCTTGGCTCCGAGTCTTTGGCAGTATTTATAGGCTCTAGGGTGTTTCAAGAGGGAATGTACATGCATGAACTAGATCAACATAGGTTTCATCGATAACGGCCGTTCGGACTTTCGTGGGGGAGGGGGTATGAATCATGAACCTTGGTGGTTGACAATGGTGTGAAGATGAATCTATGGCATTGAAAATCTTAATGGTTGATCGACCTTTGAGGAAGGAGGAGGATGAATCCAACTTCGTCAGTGCATCCTTGGTTGGTGATGGTGTGAAATGTGCATGTGCTAAATGCGTCTTTCACACTTGGATGGTGAGTGGTGTGAATGCATGTTTTAACTTAAGTCTTGAGTGAATTGATTCTTTTATGAGGATTCGATCATGGGACTTCTTGCAGCTCCTAGCATGTAGCTTTTACGTAGCTCACGCATGGCATTCATGGCTAATATTTCGACATTTCTTACGTAAAATCGTGCATGCTTTACGCTAAGTCTTTCACATGTGATGATGCATGTGTGAACTTGCGCATGTAGAGTGCATGCACGCAAGTTTCTTAACTTGTCTCCTTGTCTTTATTACCTTTCTTATACTTTACAGAACTATGCTCAAATACCTGGTGTCTACACTTTGACCAAGGGTGTCGTGAGCACGCCATCATCACTTGGAAAAGGGGTTAGCTCCCCGAAGGGTCCGTCACAGGCGTGATGTTAGACATCGTGACCTTAACATGGCGATAGGAATTGCATGTCTTCGCTAGGTTATGATCGTGAAGCAAGTTCGAAGGATTTCGGTCGTAGTCGTGACGGAGCTATCCCGATCGTGACGATGGTCGATCCAAAAGGCGTCATGCTCATGACATGTTCTTCTTGTCAAAATAATGGAAGAGGGTGAGAAAGGGCCGCGATCGTGACCAGGTAGGTGCGTTGGCGATGCCCTTACGCGAGGCCCTTACCACCAGCAACCTATCCCAACAAAGAAGGGTCATGGTCGTGACCATGGAGGTCGCGCCTGTGACATGGCTTTTGACCTTTATCCTTTAGCTACTTCAACTCCACGCTACTACCCCGGGCCCCTTCCTCTGTTATTCGTACTGATATGAAAAGGACACCCACCTAGAGGGCGTCCGACTCAGCCACCAAAATATAGTGACCGTCTTTCTCGGGCCCAAGTACACCTTAAAATGGACACTACATCCAAGCTTTTGTGGTTGAAGAAAGAGGGACACTCTAGGGGAATTTTTTAACATAGGTTTATTAAATTGGACAATGGACACGACCCCGATATGGTCCGTACCCTCCTTCTTTAAGAAGCGTTGCCCTCAACCGTTGGGAGATAAAAGGAAGGCACTTTGTATAACTTGGTTGCCTAATACATGTCTCTAGTACCTCGGGCATGATTTCATTGAACTCTACATCGTGTTCATCAAAAGAGTATTCACTATTAGGAGGGTGTTCAATCGATTTCTCCTTTGCTTCATCGTCATTCTCACAAGGGACACGACAGCCTCAAACCCCCAAGACGTAGCCATACTCATTGTAGTAGAAATTGCTTGGAGGATTGTGGGGTAAGGGAAAGGGGAAAAGGGAGGGAATATAGAAATTTTGTGGTGCTTGGTAACACTCTACCTCACATGGTTCGCTATAAGGCAAGGACATAGCCATGGGCAGCTTATCCTCACCAAGAACACACTCAACCCGTGTTTCTCTCACGTGAAGTTTCCTCTTCTCACATCCCAACCCGATTTTCATTTGATGAGGGGATAAGCGAATCATTTTCAGCTTCTTATTATTATGAACAAAGGAATAGGAGTTCTCAAGATCATCATGAGTAGCTTTCTTATCAAATTGCCACAGACGCCCCAAAAGAACATGGCAAGTGCTTATGGGAATGACATCACACAAGATGGAATCATAGTACTTAGACCCAATAGAAAGATCAATGAAAACTTATTGTGATACGTTTAGGACATCTTGATCACCAATCTATTTGACAATGTAGGGATGAGGGTGAGGTTATGTTGGGAGGTTGAGCTTCCACTAAACTAGTTGAAGTGGTGTTAGAGCAAATTCCACCATCGATAATGAGTTCTCCAACTTTGTCTTCAATAGTGCACCGAGTGTGGAAAAGCAACTCCCTATGAGTCTTGTCAAGAGAAGCTTCATTAGGATGTGAAAGCCTCCTCATGATTAGCAATTCAACAATGGTTGCCTTAATCTCAACCTCATCTTCACTAGAGTCTTCCTCGTTGTGGTAAGCTTCTTCTTCTTGGACAAATAGAAGTTCCTCATCAATCTCTTGCATCTCTAGGATGGTTAAAGTCCTTCAGGTAGGACATTCTGCTTGGAAAGGACCATAGCCAAGGCACTTAAAGCATTTCTTACCTTCCATCTTCGTCGGGAGATCCTTAGGGGAGGAAAAAGCGAGGCCTTTTCTGTTGTCGACCCAAGGCAATGGTGCGGACTCAGGAGCTTTGATTGTGTTAGGAGTGATCAAGTTAGGTGAATCAATTGGTGGTATCGCCATATGGCCGTAGGACTTAGTGTAGCTCTTTCATTCCTTCTCCTCTCAACCACAATAACCATATTACATAAGTCATTGAAAGTGTGATATCGTTGACTCTCGACCCTCTGGGTGATAGCGGGGGACAATCCATTCAAGAATCCCACAGTGGTTTGCTCTTGAGGTTCTTGGAGCTAAATCTTGATCAGAAGCTGCTCAAATTCTTAAATGTACTCGTTCACGCTCCTTTTGACTTTCTCAAGGGTAAAGAGCCTCCACAAAACGTCCCACTTGCAATGGAGGAATCGTTGATTGATTAACTTCGTGAGTTTCTCCCGTAATGTAATTTTCCTCCGGCCATCCTGTGCTTGTTGCGCCTTAACACTCTCAAACCACAAGGATGTGACCTGGGTCAACCTCAAACTTGTAACCTTAAAAGCTTTTTAATCACTATAACCCCTTGCTTCAAAGATGCGTTCCAGCAATTTTACTAACTCCAAATATTCATCTTGGTCAAGGGAGCCATGGAATTCTGGTAGCTCAACCTTGACACTTGGTTTAGGATTAAGACTACTGGAGTTCCATTTTCTCAAAATGTTCTCAAAAATTGACCTTGACCTTAGAGGACAGCGGATAGGACTAGGGGAGGGTCCCTCTTTTCGCAAAAGTTGAGGTCGAACTAGGAGGTATGCATTGATTTGAGTGAGAAGTGTAGTAATGGAACCAAGAACATTTTCTGTTTTTTAGAACCGACTCTCATAGCCCAGGTTAGGGGCCTCTTCATACGAGGAACTCATATGGGTCCTTTGATGTCGGCTTGATTCTTCTCGGATAGGATCAATGACGCTATCCATACCAAGAAGAAAGGTGGGGGACATATTGTGTTAAGAGAATATTTTGTGGATCTAGGTTCTTTTGTAGTTGGCTTTGTGTTTGGCTTATGGTTCTTTGTAGTTTTTGTAGAAGAGAGACAACGGGGAGATATCCAAGTAGAAGGAGCAAAACCAACACCGAAATCCAATCACCACAACACGATAACAATCTAACAAAACTCCAATCCCACACTAGATCAACCAAAATGCAATCCAATCAAAACAATTTACACCATAAATGGGGGTCACTAATATGATCACAACAATATTCAACAACCAAATAACACCCAAAGATGTCAAAACAAAGGATTATGATCAAACTCCACTATTAAGAATCAAAATTCCTAAAGTATATTCATTCCCTACAAAAATCAACACCCTACAATTCTAATGATTTCAACATGTTCATCAACACCAACAATAACCAAAAATCAATCAAGAACAACAACAAGCTCAAGCAAGAGAAAACCTGGATGCTTTCATACCAAATGGAGTACGACGCGGTAGTACAATAATATAGTTCTTGCTTGAGTAGAGAAAATAATGATGAATGACAATGATTCTTGATTGAAGATATTAATCACAACCCCAAAAGAAAGGTAACGCCAAGCTTGGAACACCAAAGAAACTGGATATGATCTAGGATAAAGGTTTGACCACCACTAAGACCTAGCAATCCACCATGAATTTGATGAATGAATCCCACCACAAATTCAATAAAGGATAGATTTGCAACACCATCATAACGAAGCAATTATAGATAAAGTAAACAAGATTTAGGGGAAAATAAATGCCATTAGCTTCTTCATTCTATTCATAAGCAAAGTCAACAAAAATCCCATAAAAAGTTAAACAAGAGGTATTCATAGGGAGATTGGTAAATAACAAAGTTTAACCCGGATCAGGCTCGTCACAGCCGATATCATGGCTTAGACAAAGGGAAGCTCCCCACGGGGTCCGCCGTGGGTGTAACATTAGACGTCGCGACCATTACGTGGTAATAGGCACCCCATGTCTTTGCTGGGTTGTAGGCATAACCTTAGTTGTCGCGGTCGTGATGCAAGCCTGAAGGGTTTCGGTCGCGGTTGTGACAATTGTCAATCCAAAAGGTGTTACGGTTATGACAGGTTCATCACGCTCGTGACATTCATCTAGCCAAAACAATGGAAGATGGTGAGAAGGTGTTACGATCATTACTAGGTAGGTCGCGCCTGCGATGCCCTTGCCACCAGCCAACCATCCCATCAAAGGAGGGTCACGGTCGTGACCAGAGTGGTTGTGGCTGCGACGTGGCTACTGACCTTCATCCTTTATCTACTTCACCTCCACCTCACTACCCGGGTCCCTTCCTCCATTATTCATGCTGAGATGAAAAGGACACCCACCTAGAGGGCGGCCCGGCTCATCCATTGGATGGTTGTGATTGTCCTTCCCAAGCCCGGATCCACCTTAAAATGGAGTCTGCATCCAAGCTTCCGCAGTTGAGGATCGAGGGACACCCTAGGGGAGTTGTTCATCATATGTTTATCGAATTGGACTCGACCCTAGTATTGTCCAACGAAGTTGACGATTTCCCTTACTATGGATTTCCAGAGCCCTACTACAACAAAGATCAAGGGAATCTAGTTGCCGGCCTAGACATATTCAAAGACTGTAGCTTTGACACAACAAAAACTTTCACCCCTAGTCGGGAAAAGATACTGCAGCTAGAATGGACCCATCTCATTGGGAGCAACATTTTTGGCATGCTATTTGGTCAAGAGGCGTGACCAAAGGAAGAATCAGTCGACCTGCTTATAGCAACACTCTCAAACCTGAGTTTCGACGCCAACAAGATGATCACCGAGGATAACCACGGTCGGGACATCTTATAGATTGACGCCATCGAGTCCAAGTTTACTTAGTTTGTGGGGAAGTCTTTAGAGTATGAGTCTATCATAGGCCCTAGCATCTCATTTTCTGAATCACAGTCAGTAGAAGTTTTACCCTTTTCCTCATTCAATAAGATGAACATTATGAACATTTCTACATACTCGGTCCTCATCCCCTTCCCTTTCTTACTGCATCAATGATGAATTTAATGTTGAACCACTAAAAGACTCTAATGAATTAACCCAAGCAATGGAACAACATGAAGACAAAACCCCTACAATTTAAGAGACCATAATCATCATTGTGGGCATACCAGATAAGCCTTGGGAACTCAAGATAGGGAAGTCTTTAACCCGAGTAGAACATGAGAAATTTAAGCAACTATTGGAATAAGTTGTTGACATCTTCACCTGGTCCTACGAAGATATACCCGGGATCGACTATGAAAATGCAAAGCACATGATACCCCTTTATCCAGATGCCAAATCTACGAGGCAAAAGGTCGGGAGAATGAAGAAGGAATGGGTCTAGAAAATCCAGGATGAGATGCAAAATCAAATTAAGACGGGATTCATCAGGTCTGTTGACTACCTAGACTGGGTGGCAAACATAGTAAGCGTATCAAAGAAAGATTGGAGGATTAGGGTATGCGTTGACTTCAGAGACCTGTATAAGGCTAGTTCCAAGGACAATTTCCCTTTGCTTTACAGAGACTTACTTGTAGGCACTACTTTTAAGCACGGGCTATTATCCTTCATGGATGGATATGCGAGTTATAATCAAATAAAAATGGTCGAAGGAGACATGGAAAAAACCTCGTCCACCAGCCCCTGGGAAACATTTTGCTATGTGGGCATGACATTCGGATTAAAGAACTCCAGTGCAACTTATGAACGTACTGCGATGACTTTACTCTACGACATCGATGACATGATCATCATGTTCAAGGAAAGGGGCGGACATATAGCCAACCTTTGAACATTTGTCCTTCGATTGTGCTAGTATAATGTAAGGTTGAACCCGTAGAATTGTGCAATCGAAGTCATATGGGGATAATTGCTTAGATATATAGTCAACCAAAGAGGATAGAGTTAGGCCCTTCAAAAATCGAGGTGATCAAAGAAGTGAAACCCCTATGGATTAAGACAAAAATTTGAGATCGAATTCCTAGGGAGAAAATAGTAAATTAGTAGGATTGCTGAAATCACTATGGTAGTGAACCTCTCTTTAAGAAGTTCAAGAAAGGAGTGAAGCTTGAGTGGGACGACGAGTATTAAGTATCTTTTGACAAGATCAAAGAATACTTGACCAACCCTCCAGTTCTTATGCCACCGATAATGGTTGAGCATGTCCTCCCTTTAACCTACGGTTATTGACACTGTCATGGGCGTTATGTTAGCACAAAAGGTGGAAAAAAGGAGACAACCATCCATCACCTCAACAAAAAGATTCTCGAGTATGAGAGTCACTATATCGATGTAGAGAAAATGGCCTTGGCTCTAGTCTGATCAACGAAAAAGTTAAGACACTACATGTTGCCCCACACCAACTATGTTATAGCAAAACTGAATCGCATCATGCACATTCTGTAACAACCTTTGATCAGCAACCGTATAAGCAGATAACTACTCACAAATACTTAATTTGCGAAATCTCAATAATAACTAATACATTAAAGCTAAATAAAAAATTACAATACATTAAAAAAAGGATAAAATATCAAGTTAAAATCCAAATAGTGGGACAGAAGAGCACAAAAAACAAGGGGAAGTCGAACGACGACTGGGGGGAGCAGTGGCGACTGTTTTAGATAATTAGAATCTTACGACTAATTAATAAACGGCCGCACTTTCAAAACTAAGGGTCGCCAAAGGCGGTCGTTTATTAAACGTTGTGACAATATAATTAGCGATTGCCCTATATATACTGATGACGGTTAATTTATCAGTCTCCAATCAGTGACCGATAACTAAATGGTCATTGCTGAGCGGTCTCCAGGGACAGTCTCCTTCTAGATACTATGTTGTAGTGTTTCTTGATGCCCCAACTGGTAGTTGTGTTGTTCTATCTTAAGCAAATCATAACTACGTGTCAACAGTTGTGTTTGCATTTTGGGGTTAGAATTCTCATGGTTCCAAGATCTATTGACCTTCTAACTCACAATCTTGCAATTCAGGCTAGGAAAAGTCGAAGGATGTAATGATGTAATCTACTTTGTTTATTGCTGTTACCATACCACAAAAAAAAGAAAAAAAAGCTTAGTTTACTATATATTGATCATAGAATTTTATGAAGAAAGAATTTCATTGTACTCCATACCTAAAAGTCAAAATTTTTAATATTGATAAATTGATTTATCTAATCCCTCTTCTCTACTCTCGAATGTAGATCCAATTGGCTAGTGGACCGAAAAGTTGGGTAATATAAGCATCACAATAGGCTAGCTAAGGTATTATCTTGAAAAGAAACTTCAAACCCTCTCAGACAAATAACCTTTTACCTTTGGATATTATTAACATATATTTTCTCCAACATTCTAAGAGGAGAATAAGTTAGGTTGCATGTAGAGCTGGGCAATGGGTCGGGGACCCTATGGGTTCAAAGGGTCGGGTCAGAAAAAAATAGGGTCATGACTCTTCAGTTATTTATAAGGATCGGGCTGTTCATGGGCCGTGTAAGCTAAGGGTCAAATGCGGGTCAACTAGGGTCAAACGCGGGTCAGTTGTTTATGGGTTGAGTAACATGTAATGTTCTCTCTCCTATCTTTCTCCCCTCTTTCTCTGTCACTGAATTGTCCCAATTTTAAACCCTAGATCCTAATCCATTTCTTCTCTCTCTTTCTCTCATCCTCCACCCACCCAATCTGCACAAAGATTTGAGCAAGCCTTCAGCATCTTTGATTCATCATCATCATCGTCTTCATCTTCTGTGGCAATCTTCTCAATCTCTTTCTTCTTCTTCCCCCCAGTTTGAATCCTCTTGCTTCTTGGATTCCCTTTTTGTAAAACATTCTGTTAGAAGGAAAAATTGGGTTTTGATTTTATGAAGCTTTCATTTCAGATTCACTGTACTAACAACAAAATTAGACTTGTTAGAAGGAAAGATAGGGGTTTTTTTGCAGATTTGAGATCCAACTTCTCATCTCTCACTCACAAATTCTTTTTCAAAGATCTTGATTTTTTCTTTCTCATTTTGGGTTGCCTTTTTTTTAGATATCGATTGAGAGGGTGAATTTTTGTTCACTCAAGGTTGGATTTTAATTCGACTTTTTATTTTATTCAATAAGCAAGAGAGTCATATTTGAAACTCTCTTCCAAACCTTCTGTTTTTCCTGGAGAACCTGTTCTTGAATTTTTAAAGCAACAGGTCGGATTTACTCTTCTTTCCAAAAAAGAAATTCCCAAAAAAATCTAGTTCCTTTTTACTGTCAAATTAATGTAGAAGTTTCATAAAGTTTGAAAAACCAAAAAAAAAAAAAAATGACAGCAACAATAGATATGTGTTATTACTTATGCCATTTCAATCTAGGCCTGGGATTTTGCCATTGTTGCCAACCTAGTTGTCTTCATTTCGTCATGTTGCTTATTCACCTTCAACTTCAAGTAGTATAGTCTGAAACCATGAAGGAGCAGAGAAAATTGAAACAGTCATCAACTACAAACGGGCGGGTCATGAGCGGGTCTTAAAGGTGTTGACCCGACCCTAACCCATACGAGTAAAGGGTCGGCCCTGACCCAGCCCCACCCGACCCGTTTTCCAGCTCTATTATGTGACCTTTTATTTGCCCTATTGTGTGATTATGTGGAGTGTGAGATAATTTGTTGCTGAGACTTGTATTTTGAAGCATAGCTAGCATTTTGGACTAGTTCAGTCTACAATCATTTTGCTTTCGTGAAAATCGCCGTGCCTAATTTATTTAATACACGTGATTGTGTATAATATTTGCAATCACCTAATTGGTATTTAGCAATCTCAACTCTTGCATATTTTACTCTGCTCGTGGTAGTGGGGTAAACTTTGTTACAAGTACCTGATTAATGTCTATTTTTTCCACTCTCTGTTTAGAATTTTTGTTATAATTAATTGAGAGTGATATTTGATTTTCAAATTTGATTATCGAGACTTGCTGAAACTTGGTGGAATTACGTTACAGTGATTTGAGTTGTATGGATATTTTATATTTTTATTAGCATCATGAGTATGTATGACAACGTGAGGGTTATTTTTAAACTCATGATTTATACCGTATGTGATGAAATTGGTTGGTGGATTGTTGATTCGGGTGCTAATGTTCATGTATGTGCTAATAGACATGATTTATATTCATATAATAATTTGGCTGATAGAACTGAAAGAACCCTAGAGGGGGGGGGGGGGATGAATAGGGTTATAGAAACTTTCTGCACAAATGCTCAAATGATAAAGGACGTTAGGGTTTCTTAATCTTTGCAGATTAAGAATCGACTTAAAGCAAATTAAACCGAAATAAAGGACAATGGAAATGATAACTGAATAACCTCCTTTATTTCGTTATACCAGTTTACTGACTGAATGTGAAAATCACCTAACGTAAACGTCCTTAGGTTTACAGCAGAACAAAAGCACTTTGAAACAAATTTCTGGGTAAACACGCACACCAAACTGTGTTTTGGCTTAGAGCCTAAGTCCGTCTAGGATTCGATTATAAACACTCAAATCAAGACCTAAATCCGTTAAGGAAGTGATTCACACAAACTCTCACAAAGAACGCAACTTTCTACTCGAAGAAAGCACAAAAACAGAGCACCCTCTGTTTTCACACACCCGATTTCTTCCATGGAATCGTTGGTTTGCTTCCATCTCCAGCTATTCAATTTATAATCGCATTTGATAGCAGTGGAATAGAGTCGTTGGAGATCTTGATTGTGCCGGATTCTTTCCTTCCTTGAGCTTCGCCTTTCCTTCCAAATTGCTCTTGATTTACTTTCCTTTTTGTGAGATTTCCGGAAATTGCAATCTAATCATCCTTCCAATTTCTTGATTGATTGTTTCCTACAAATCGAGTAGTTGCAATCAATTAGTCTGGTTAGAAAAAGGATAGAGAAAACATATTTAAGTTTTCCAGAAAACTTCCCCGATCTTTTGTCTTTCACGACAAGGCTCTTCGCCTAGGGTGAACGTTCTTATGATGCTTTGAGTGAACGTCCTTATGATGCCCAGTGAACGTCCTTATGATGCTCTAGGTGAATGTCCTTCTGCCTGCTTTGAGATCATATCTTTTCTGGCTATTCGAATTTTGGCTTTCATTCAAAACTGATTCAGTGCTAAGGTCCTTGAGACTGAGTCTATCAACCTCCTTGAGGGTTTCTAACAATCTCCCCCTTTTTGATGAAAGCCAAAATTCATTTGTAGCACTTCTCCCACTTTTTGGCTTTTATCAAAATGTCTATAGAGAGCTCCCCCTTAATATTGTACCTATTTCCAATAACCTGCAAGACTCAATAAACTTGTTAGTCCTAAGAGAGGGTGCTCCCACTCAATATGTGCCGTAAAAATAATCAATAACACTACTTATTTGAGTAGATCCATTTGTCAAGGTTCTTGATCCTAGGTCAGCTAAGGTCCTTGAGGGGTTCTTATTGCTGATGTAAGTAATGTCCTTGATTGCTCCAAGCTCCCTTAAGCATTCATTCTCCTGGATGCTGAATATACCTGCAAAAATTTCTGACACCCTTCCTCAAGCCATAATTGACATTAAATTTAGGTTCTTGACTACTAGTAACAACCATGTTAGGAGGTCTTGTTCCTTTTGGAACCCAAACTTGTACAATTTTAGAACGATAATGGTTGAAGTAGTGAAATTTACCATATTCGCTTTTGGGAAGAGATGAATGACCTTGATATCTTGTCCCAAGATAGTTGTTTCGTTCTTGGTGCCATGCGTGAAATCTGTTGCCTTGGTACTGCTCATTAAGGTCCTTGTGTCGTCCTTGGTGCCATGCGTGACAGTCATCAAGGTTGGCCTTGAGGTCTTGTATTTCAGCTTTGAGAGTATCGACCCTGGAGGTAAGCCCTTCACACAATTTTTCCAATTTCTCATTGGACTCTTTCAGGCCTTTGTTGGCTTCTTTTAGTGACCTAATCTCGTTCGAATGCTTGGTCTCCCGTCCAGCAAAATTTTAAAAGGAGTTTTCCCAAGTACTTTTTAGGATAAGTGAGGAGATCATCAAATGTTACCTCCCTTGATTCATGCTCGTCACTTTCTTGGTAGTCATCATTGGATGCACCAACTTCCTCTGTGTCGCTGGTGTCTTTTCTCATGATGCAATGACTAGTAGTCTCCTCATCATCACTCCAAGTGGCCATCAGAGCCATGTGATTTCTCTTTTCTTTGTTCTTTCTGTGGTAGGGACAGTCCTTGATCAAGTGATCTGGTTGATACGTTTGGATGAAGGTCCTCTAGAGGTATGACTTCTCTTGCACGATTTCTTGAGTTCCTTGGCCATTAAGGCCAAGATCCGGTCCTTATCATTGTTGTTAGGACCATAAATGTCCTTACGGGCTACTTCTTTCTTTTCATTTTGCTCTTCCTGGAGACGCATTTCGTGAGCAAGAAGCTTTCCAATGAGGTCATCTAATTGGGGAGTTTCAACATCGTGAACTTCCTCTATTACATTGACCTTTGATTCCCATTTCTTTCTTGGAAGACATGTGAGGACCTTGTGAACTTTTTCTTCATTGGGGTAGGTTTTCCCCAAGGACTTGAGATTACTGACTATGACATTGAATCGTTTGTACATGTACTTGATGGATTCTTCATTCTTCATTTTGAAGGATTCATAGTGCTTGACGTAATTGTCAACCCTTATATTTTGAACTTGGCTCGTTCCTTCATATATGGTCACTAAGGTATCCCATACCTGTTTAGCTGTATCACAACCAGAGACAAACTCAAACTCATTCGAATTAAGTCCACAGTAAAGGATATGTAAAGCTTTAACATTTTTATCCGCCTTTTCTGCTTCTCTAGCAGTATATTTGGATCTATCTTTGGGTTTTGTGATTTCTTTTTCTGTGATCATGGGGACAAAGTCTCAAATCTTAGTTCTGTCCCAGAGGTCATAGTCTTGATCCATGATGAATGTTTTCATACGCTTCTTCAAGTGTGCAAAGTTTGATCCTCTGAATAATGGAGGACTGTTTAAGCAACGTCCTTGCCCTATATCACCATCTTAGGTCCCAGCCATGATCTTTTCCACAGAGCGGTTACTCTCTTCTTGAGTGGACCTGCTCTGATACCAATTGAAAGAACCCTAGAGGAGGGGGGGGGGGGAGGGGTGAATAGGGTTATAGAAACTTTCTGTACAAATGCTAAAATGATAAAGGACGTTAGGGTTTCTTAATCTTTGCAGATTAAGAATCAACTTAAAGCAAAGTAAACTGAAATAAAGGACAATAGAAATGATAACTGAATAACCTCCTTTACTTAGTTATACCAGTTTACTGACTGAATGTGAAAATCACCTAAGGTAAACATCCTTAGGTTTACCGCAGAACAGAGGCACTTCGAAACAAATTTCTGGGTAAACACGCACACCAAACTCTATTTTGGTGTAAGCTCTAATCGAAATTAAGTCCGTCTAGGATTCGATTACAAACACTCAAATCAAGACCTAAATCCGTTAAGGAATTGATTCACACAAACTCTCACAAAGAACGCAACTTTCTACTCGAAGAAAGAACAAAAATAGAGCACCCTCTGTTTTTCACACACACCCGATTTCTTCCGTGGAATCGTTGGTTTGCTTCCATCTCCATCTATTCAATTTATAATCGCATTTGAAAGCAGTGGAATAGAGTCGTTGGAGATCTTGATTGTGCCGGATTCTTTCCTTCCTTGAGCTTCGCCTTTCCTTCCAAATTGCTCTAGATTTACTTTCCTTTTTGTTAGATTTCCGGAAATTGCAATCTAATCTTCCTTCCAATTTCTTGATTGATTGTTTCCTACCAATTGAGTAGTTGCAATCAATTAGTCTGGTCAGAAAAAGGATAGAGAAAACAGATTTAAGTTTTCCAGAAAACTTCCCCAATCTTTTGTCTTTCATGACAAGGCTCTTCGCCTAGGGTGAACGTCCTTATGATGCTTTGAGTGAACGTCCTTATGATGCCTAGTGAACGCCCTTATGATGCTCTAGGTGAATGTTCTTCTGCCTGCTTTGAGATCATATCTTTTCTAGCTATTCGAATTTTGGCTTTCATTCAAAACTGATTCAGTGCCAAGGTCCTTGAGCCTGAGTCTATCAACCTCCTTGAGGGGTTCTAACAAGATTTGTGACTATGGAAAATGGTAATATCGTTCATATTTTAGGAGTAGGTCGTGTTATACGTACATTGTTATCTGGTAAATTTATTGAGTTGAATTGATACTATAAATCTCATGGTTGGCTCTTGACAGTTGAAGCACAATCTTGAATATTACAAACTCTACAATTCTATTCGTTCAAAGCTCTAGCTTCGCTGATTCCATTAACAATAATTTTGATCATCTTCTTTTACTATTATTATTTGTTACTTTTTACAACAGTGCTTTCACATAATACTAGATATTACGTATTTTTACTTATACACAGAGATATGAGTTCATATTTTAAGATTTGATTTTTTTTATTAACTACTATTATTGCTATTATTTTAGTAGTAAAATTATTCTTTTTGAGCCCCGGGTTAAGTAGCGGGTTCGACACTCTTCTTGCTGCACCGAAAGAGTTCAAGGGTTGTCATATCTTGGGAGGAGGCCGAATTATCACACTCGTCTCGTGCAGGAGGGACGTATCTCCTCTTAGGACAGTGCTTCATGCATGCTTCGACCCAAACATGTTGTTTCTAATCTTTATACTATTTATTTCAGTATTAATGTTGTTATCTTTAGTTGATATATTATCATGTATCGTGTGATAAATTTCATTTATTGATGTTACAAGTTGATCATATGTTATCATGTATTGTGTGATAATTTTGGATTTTGGAATGAAGATGGATGGCAATATGACATACATCTCACATTGATTTCCTTGTTTTGAAGTTTTTGACAAGCACTCTTAATCGAGAATGTCATTATTATACATAACGTGATACGTCCCTTAATTCCTTAGACAGGAAACGCCAAGATTAGATGAATGGCATGCATCCAAACTAATCTTTAGACAAACCTTCATGCGTGTTAATTAATATCTTCATATCGATACATGTGCAGGTCAATATGCTGGAAAATTGTGCAAGAAGTACTAGAAGCCCATTCAATTATTCAAGGGTTGAAATGGACCCAATTCATACAAGACTCCAACCTACAAACTTCAACACGATCTTTGTTTCTTTTTAAATGAAAACATGCACAACAACTTTGAAGAGGAAGTCGATAATTAACTATTTCAACATGTGCCTACATTTTGATATTCTAGGGTGCAGGTTACCAAGTTTGAATAAGACACGCTTCATGACATCAGTGATCAAATATTCAATTACACAAACTTTCCAAGGAGTTGTTGGATATCAGATAAGGTCATATTATTATATATAATACCAAATTGCAATGCCAGGCTGTGATATTATCAATTAGCTCGCTTCTAGTACATCACTTAGTATTTTAAAATTAATTTTACTCATTTTTATAAGACCTCCAACAGTGTCAGTGCGATCTACGTACACTGTGAGCATATGAAAGATCTTGTCGCAAACACAATAATTCAGAAGAATGGTTTTTAATGAAGTTTACATATCGCCAGTAATAAGTTTGTGTTGGGTTTATGGCCCAAAATCAGCCTCTTGATCCCACAATTATTTGTTTCCTAATTGTATTAGGATATTATTTAGGTTTCCTTATTATGTTAGGTTTCCTAATTGTATTAGATTCCAAATTTAATTGGAGTGGGAGTTAAGTTAAGTTTATAAGCAGTTTTTCCTATAAATATAGGTTGTTATCAACCTATACACTTACGACATACGATAAAACACACACAAAGCATTCTTCACCTCTACTTCATCCCTAGGTTGTGAGAGTCCTTTAGAGAGTAATTTGTCTTCAGTATATTCCCGCTGTGCTATTAACCCCTTATGATCGTGCTGTCGATGTCCTAGCGTTATATAGCCCCTTGGGATCTCTCTTGTAATCTCTCCCCTTATACTAGTGGATTATTGCTCCGTTGCCGTCCGTGGTTTTTTTCCCGATTTGGGTTTCTACGTAAATCGTGTGTCTTTTATACTCTCTATCTTTTAATTACTGATCTTTTTATATTTGTTCTCAATATTATACATCCTGATAATTACCTCTTCCGCTGCAAATACTAGGCTACATTTTACCTCGATCCAGGTCTAACAAGTGGTATCAGAGTGAGGTTTAATCTTTTTTTCTGCCTAGTTCAGGATGTCTGCAGTTAAGTCTGCAGTTAAGTCTGATATTGAGAAGTTCGACGGTGTGATCAGTTTCAGTATCTGGAGAGTTCAAAAAAATATTTTGATAAAGGTAACTCCATTATTATTGATCTGGCAAATTTGGAGGTTACTATTGAAGATGAGGATAAGGCTATATTTGTTGGTTGTCTCTTTGCCCCATTCCTACAAACACTTTAAAGAAGTCATATCATATGAAACCCTGTCTTTCGAAGATGTCAAATCTAATTTGATCTTGAAGTGTTTTCTGATAAAGCTGAAGGCTTGGTTTTTTAGAGGTGAAACCACTAATAATGGTGGTTGTAGCAAAGCCAGATCGAAGTTTAAAGAGCGTTCCAACAATACTTGTTCTACAACCTCCAGGCAAGGCGGTTTTTATGTTGACAGAGTTCTACTACTACAGGTTCTACAACCATATCTACATCCTTATCTCTTACTGAGTTCAAGGGTGACTTGAATTCAGTTGATGCTCATCACATCTAATTGCCCTTCGGGGCTCTATGACGGTACCAGAGATTTTGGCCTAAGGTGGAGTTTGTTGGGTTTATGGCCCAAAATCAGCCTCACAATTATTTGTTTCCTAATTGTATTAGGATATTATTTAGGTTTCCTTATTATGTTAGGTTTCCTAATTGTATTAGATTCCAAATTTAATTGGAGTGGAAGTTAAGTTAGGTTTATAAGCAGTTTTTCCTATAAATATAGGTTGTTATCAACTTATACACTTACGACATACAACAAAACACACACAGAGCATTCTTCACCTGTACCTCATCCCTAGGTTGTGAGAATCCTTTAGACAGTAATTTGTCTTCAGTATAATCCCGCTGTGCTATTAACCCCTTGTGATCGTGCTGTCGATCCCCTTGCGTTATATAGCCCCTTGGGATCTCTCCCCTTATACTAGTGGATTATTGCTCCATTGCCGTCCGTGGTTTTTTTTCTCAATTTGGGTTTCCACGTAAATCGTGTGTCTTTTATACTCTCTATCTTTTAATTACTAATCTTTTTATATTTCTTCTTAATATTATACATCCTGAAAATTACCTCTTCCGCTGCAAATATTAGGATATATTTTACCTCGATCTTAACGACTGGTATCAGAGCCTCACAAGGGTATCTGAGCCAGGTCTAACAGTTTGGGTAGAAAAACCATCTTATAGATCATCCAATTGTAAAACCATGAACAAAACAACATAATATAGAGAAAATAATAATAAAAAAGAATAATAGGGACAAGATAGATTGCAACGGAGAATGAGATGATTTTAGTTATAATTTGTAAGTGGCATTCATATTTGTTTGGAATACATCCTATTGGATCCTTTCCATATTACTCAATCGCTCTAAATTGTTCCCCTAGTCTTTCTATAATGCTATGGTAAAATTTGTTCATTAAGACTTTCCATATTAATCCATCAACAATTCTTTTCATATTCTTCATCAACCTTTGAGTATCTATAGAGTTAGCTACCATGGGTATATCATCACACATGAAAGAGAGAGTTTAACACATACTGTGTAATTGTGGGAGCTTTAATTTGTAACTCACAAACAAGAGATTTGATTAAGCACTCTCATAAAGGTTTAAGCTAATAACATTGATTAGGATTTCAAAATACCCTTTTATTACATCATCATCATAATGGTCAAAGTCTCTAAAGCTACATTAGAAGATGACACGAGTCAACTATATATAGGGAGAGGAGAAAGGCCCTAAAATTAACACAGATTTACAACATACACGAGCGTAACCTTGAAGAGTCACAACCATGATCTTCACTCTTGTGCAGGGGGAACCTTTTCCTACTTGGGATCCTAGATAGTCATGGGTGTGAGTTGTTTAAGGTCACATGCATCACCTAAAGAAGTCACGATAGTGACACTCGCCTTTTGGGGAGTCACGAATTGATGAACAAATAGTCATAGGTATGACATTGATTGGTCATGAGTTTGACCTATGTCTAGCCTTCTATTTCTTCTTATTTAGCCTTATTTGGTTCTGGCTTTCCCCGTGCTCTTCCTTAATGCCCATGTAGTCAAGAGCCACCCCTTGTAAAATGACCTCAATGCTCATTGTTCCCTTAAAACAACTAAATTAGCTTCAAAAGACAAGGTCCAAGCTTGACTCAGAGAAGATTAACTTGAGCTCTTGGATTATTACTAGCTGAGATGGAGGAACCCTAGAGAGATACGGATGAGACTCCTCTTGTTGGAGAAGAGTTTCCCTCAACTGTGGAGGGTTTAAATCAAATCGAAATCCTATGCAAGACCAACTCTATGAACTCCATCAGTCGGAGCAAGGTAACACTGATGAACCCTTCCTTTGTGAAGGTATAACAATTCCAGAAGTAAGGAAGGGTCGATTAGCCATCACAAGGAACTTGTGCAGGCCTAAAAATCACCAACTTGTTGTATGCAATAAGGAAGTCATCACACGAGATATTAAGGTCAAGGCTAGTAGGGAATTCCTTTTCTTTGATCAATCTTCTAGAGTGTGAGGTCTTGAACTTGTCATCATGCAACGCAACTCCAAATGAAGGCTCGAGAGTGATCGCACATGGCTCAATCACACACAATATGGAGCTGACCAGGAGGTTTTTTAGGTAAAGGTGAGGGACAAGGGAGGGTGATAAGATAATTTTGTGACGCTAAGGATAACTCAACATCACTAGGATTTCCATTTCGCAAAATTAAAGCTAGATGTTGCTCTCCTTTTCTCAAAGTACTCTCATCCCGTGTTTCACTCATGTCAAGGAGGTATCTCTTCTCACTTTCCACCCCAGGTTGTTTGTCGTAGGATAGAGAAGAGGGTAAAGGGTTGAGCATGATATTCTCTTATCCCATCAAGAAAGAGCAAATGTTCTTATGATCATCATAGATGGCATGCCTATTGTGGCCTTCCGTCCGATCCACATAGCGTCTTGATGTCTACATCACTATTGGACGAGTTGAAAGGGTATGCTTAGTCTTAAAATTTACCTAAGGGACAAGGGACTATTTAGTTATTCTTAGGATTCGTTTAACTTTGTTAATCATATTATCAAATAAGTGCCGACAATTCAAAATAAAGAACTCGAAAGAGAAGACCGAATTAATTACGGTAATCATGTTAGGAACTGGTAGAACCGAAATTAAGATTATGGAACTGTGGACATTTTTCCTCGCCGTTCGGGCTTCCGAACGTCCACGCGGATTAGGGTGTGAGTTGATGATTTGTGCTGGGGTTTGAACCTTTGAGAACTCTTTAAGGAATTAATTGTACATTTCAGGAATAATAGTTTGTAAAATCACTTTCCCTTTACTTTATGCATTTCATGAGTCATTGAATTAAACTTCTAAGAGTGAACATCCACTTGTTCCAAACTCTTCTAAATTTAACCCAATTCGCTCATTTAAATGTTAGGCTCGGAAGAAAGCGATTTATGCAAATATTATTTAGAATTGTTAAGTAATTACATCATAGAAGAAAATGAAACCAAAGTGATACCAACATTGAAATAATATTTGGTTATATTTTCACTGTTATGAATGACAATAAGGATAATGAACTAAGGTATGTTAATAAATACAGATGATAAAAAATTTGGCCAAATTGGAAAGATGCAGTAAATAAATAAATTCGCTTGTACGTCATAGAAGAAAATGAAACCAAAGTGATACCGACATTGAAATAATATTTGGTTATAATGTAATGTTTTCACTATTATGAATGACAATAAGGATCATGAACTACGGTATGTTAATAAATACAGATGATAAAAAATTTGGCCTAATTGAAAAGATGCAGTAAATAAATAAATTCGCTTGTAGTTTTTGAAATATTCAGACATGTTATACATAGTAATATACACCAACCAGAGTAAAGCTTGTGAGATACAACTATGTCTTTATGCAAGAATAAAATAAGGAAATGACCTCGTAAGATATACGACACAAGACACGACTTGCTACTTAAGAGGTTTTCAAAGAGCTAATATCGATTATTTAGAAACATGCTCCCAAGTAGTAGATGCAACTACATTACAATGCCTATTAAATATGGTTGTAGATTAACGTTCGGTGTGTATCTTATAAATGTCGCTATAACTTATGAGAAATTTGATAATGACATTTACATCAATGATCTAATATATGTCGGCACCTCAAGGTATTGTATTTGAATGCTATTGAAGTGTTGACATATCTTGCTAGTCATACATGATCTAGCCTATGTCGATGCCTAGCTTAAGGTCTAACTAATATGGTGTACATTCCCTCTTGAGAACAGGGCAAAGGACGTTCACTCACTACATCTCAAGGGCATTCATATCACACCACCTAAAGGACATTTATGCAAGCCGAAGAGTTTTGAAGTGAAAGACAAACAGAGACACCAAATCAGGGAAGTCTTCCATTAAAGCAAGAATCTTACTCATCTATCTTATTTTCTAATCAGACTAACTGATTATAAGTTCTATATTGTAGGCAATAAGTGGTGAAGAAAATTGGAAGGAAACTCAGAGTATATCTCACAGAAAAGGAAGGAACATCTCGTCTCTTTGGAAAAGAAAAGCAAATTGAAGCATTCAGAATCTTCTCCCAATCTTTTCTCAATGGATACAAACCACAAGAAAGTTGCTTAAATAGACGAATCCAAGACTGAAGAAATCAACGATTCGACGGAAGAAATCGGGTGTTCAAATAGAGAAATTGTGTTCTTGTGTTTGAGAGAAAAGTGTCTGCGAGAGTTTTGTATGAGAGTGCCTTCAAATTCTTAACGGATCTAGAATTGTGATAGGCTCTTGTAATCGAATCCTAGACAGATTTAGGAATCGATTAGTGTTAACACCAAATGAAGGTTTGGTGGGTGTCTTTTTCCAGAAAACTTTGAAGCGTCCTTTGCAAGGCGCTTGGTTCTCAGTAACCCTAAGGATATTTACCTTAGGTTGTTTCAAACGCATTCTATTCCACTGAAATAAAGGAGGTTATTGACTTTCTACTCATTGTCCTTTATTTTGATGTTTATTGTTGAATTGCGTTGAACCTTAATCTAAACAGATTAAGGAACTAAAGTCCTTGATTAGTGATCTATATTGCAGAAAGTTTCATAACCCTATTTACCCCCCCTCTAGGGTTCTTTCAATTGGTATCAGAGCCTGGTCCACTGAAAATTCAGAGACTAACCGCGCTGTGGCAATGATCATGGAAGACCACAACATGGGCGATCTAAGTCAAGGACGTTCATGGAACAGATCACCTTTGTTGACAGGTGACAATTACAGAGTTTAGAAACGCTAAATGGAAATCTTCTTGAGAAATCAAGATGAGGACATTTGGGACATTGTCAACGAAGGAAACTATCCTACCCCTCAAAAGACTGCCGAGGATGGAACGAAAAGTGACAAACCAAGATCTGAGTATACACCTGAGGAAAGGAAGAAAGCGAAGAAAAATACTCATGCACATTATCTTTTAATATGCAGTCTTAACTCTAACGAATTTGAAAGAGTGTCTAATCTTGATACAGCAAAGCAGATATGGGACTACTTGGTCACAACCTACGAAGGAACGAATCAAGTGAAAATAAGATCAATATACTGGTTCAAAAGTATGAAGGCTTCAAGATGGAAGAAAATGAATCCATTGAATCAATGTTCAAAAGATTCAGTGGAATAATCAACCACCTCAAGTCTCTTGGGAAAACTTATACAAATGAAGAGCAAGTGAACAAGGTCCTTCAGTGTCTGCTCAGACACAAATGGGGACCAAAAGTAACTGCTACTGAAGAAGCCCAAAATCTAGAGACCTTGAAACTTGAAGAATTGATAGGCAAGCTCCTTGCACACGAGATACGACTGTCTGAAGGCAGCCAGGCAAAGGACATTGCCCTCAAAAGCACCAAGGAACCAGAAGGAGAATCAGAGGATGTTGATGAAGAAACTATGGCTATGCTTGCCAAAGGTTTTAAACATCTTTAGAGAAGGAATCCTATATTCCGTGGCTACCTAAGAGAATCATCCTCCAAAAGACCTTCACCCAAAGGTAAAACTCAAACTAAGGATGAAAATGAATATAAATGTTTTGCTTGTGGTGCAACATATCACTTGGTAAGAGAATGTCCTCACGTAAAGAAAGTCAAAGAACAAAGTGACTCTAGAGGAAAGAGATTCAGCAGTAAAGCTATGGTTGCCACGTGGAGTGATAGTGACAGCAGTGAAAGTGAGAGTAAGTTTGAGGAAATCGCTAATCTTTGTCTCATGGCAAAGGACCTTACAGAAGCAAAAGCAGATGATGATGAAGAGGTATTTACTAACCTCTTTCTTAAATGTCCTGAGCATAACTTAAAACCAAGATTGCTTAATCTGCTGGATTACATTGCAACCCTCACTGACATCACTACCTCACCAGAATTGCTGAAACAAATTCCAAAACTATAACTACACAACATGAGATAATAAAAAATCTCACTACTGATAACATCAGTATGAGAAATGAAATGATTCCAAATTGAAAAGAGCTGAATTCCATTCTCAATAAAGGAATAAACCAGGTTCACTCTATCCTTCATTCTGAGGAAAAGACCTCTGCAACCAAACCTAGTTTACCAAAAGCCAAGTCAGAATCCTTGTCCTCTCATAAACCCACCAGTATACCTAAACCAAAGACTAAAACCAAGTGGGTGCCAAAGAAGCCAACCAAACAACCTAACCCTCAGAATAAAGAACCTTCTTCTATAAAACCTGGCCCAAAGAATGGTATAATGTCCTTCAGTGCAGGTATGTCTCAGGGCTCACAACGACATCTGGTATTTGGACAGCGGATGCTCGAGACACATGACTGAAGATCCAACCATATTCAGAGAACTCAAGGACAACAAGGGTGGAAAGGTAACGTTTGGAGACAAAAGCCAAGGGAAGATCCTTGGAGTCGGCAAGGTTGGTAAGGACTCAACCAATTGTATAAATGATGTATATTTTGTAGAAGGGTTAGAGTATAATCTTTTGAGCATTTCTCTGTTTTATGATAGAGGATACAAAGTTTGATTTAGCTAGACCTCTTGTGTTGTAGAAAAGGAATCACATAAGATTGTCCTTAGAGGTCATCGGATGAACAATGTGTATGTTATTGACCTTAGTGACCCGTTAATCAATGACCTCACATGTGTCAGAGATGCATCAGATGAATCATGGTTATGGCATAGAAGACTAGGACATGTTAGCACGAAAGCTCTTCAAAAACTAAAGCAACTAGGTTTAGTTAGAGGATTACCTTCACAAAATTATATTCGTGACAAAGTATGTGACGCATGCACTAGAGGCAAACAGACCAGAACCTCCTTTAAACCTCTAACTCAAGTAGTCACCTCTAGATGCTTAGAACTGCTACATATGGACCTTTGTGGACCAATACCCTACAAGAGTCTAGGAGGACGTTCATACATACTAGTCATTGTGGATGATTTTTCAAGATTTACCTGGGTTTTGGTTTTGAAGGATAAGACAGAAGCTTATCTTGAGTTTGAGAAGCTGTACAGACAACTTAAGGTCCTTACAGGACTCAGCTTAATGTCCATAAGGACAGATCATGGAAAGGAATTTGACAATCAAGAGCAATTTGGAAAATTCTGTGATCAAGAAGGTGTTACACATAATTTCTCTGCTCCAAGAACACCTCAACAAAATGGTGTAGTTGAAAGGAAGAACCGCACACTCGAGAACATGGCCAGAACAACCATCTGTGAGAATGATCTACCCCTCTTTCTTTGGGCTGAAATTATAAATGCTTCCAATTATGTTCTCAACAGATGTAGCATAAGGTCCTTCATGAAGAAAACACTATATGAGCTATTTAAGGGTCAGACGCCCAATGTAGCTCACCTCAAGGCAATTGGATGCAAATGCTTTGTCCATCATAATGCCAAAAAGGCATTGAGCAAATTTGGACCGAGAAGTGAAGAAGGAATCCTGGTAGGATACTCCTTATCCAGCAAGCCCTATAGAGTCTATATCAAAGCATCCAAAAAGGTGGAAGAATCCATTCATGTTGTCTTCGATGAAACTTCCACCACTGCTACAGAAAGGTCCTCCATCAAATTCCAAATCCATCAAGATAATGATGAGGACATCCCCTGCTTATTTCAGCAAGGTCCTTCTCCACAAAATGCAGAAACTCCTCCAGAAGATCCCACACAACCAGACTCAGAGCAGGAGGAAGCAGACAATGAAGAACAAGGACCTTCACATCACAAAATCCTCAAAATGCTGATACAGTACAAACAACCACTGAGGATTCCTCAAGGGCCTTCAGGTTCAAACCTGCTCATCCAGCCGATAACCTCCTATCAAGATTGGATACAGGTACTCGAACTCGATCCTCTCTTAGAAACTTTTGTGCCTTTCATGCATTTGTTTCACAGATTGAACCTAGAGGACCTGAAGAAGCTCTAAAGAAGAGTAACTGGATCCTTGCCATGCAAGAAGAGTTAAATCAATTCGAGTAAAATATAGTCTGGAAACTTGTCCCAAGACCAGAACACCATCCAGTCATTGGTGTAAAATGGGTCTACCGCAACAAACTAGATGAACATGGCACTATCACAAGAAACAAGGCCAGACTAGTCGCCAAAGGATACAACCAAGAAGAAGGCATTGATTACGAAGAAACCTTTGCTCCAGTTGTAAGACTACTCCTTGCCTACGCTTCATCAACCCACATGTAGCTGTACCAAATGGATGTCAAGAGTGCCTTCCTAAATGGACACCTAAAAGAAGAAGTCTATGTTGAACAACCTCCATGATTCGAACAAAGAGATCCAGAAACTCATGTCTATAAGCTTCAGAAGGCCCTTTATGGGCTCAAACAAGCTCCTAGAGATTGGTATGAGAGATTAAGCTCTTTTCTCCTAAGAAATGGATTCACAAGAGGCCTCATAGACAAAACACTGTTCATCAAAATCACAGGTCAGGATTCCACCATAATTCAAGTTTATGTAGATGACATTATTTTTGGCGCTACTAATGAAAATCTAGTGAAGGACTTCTCTGATCTTATGAGCAAGGAGTTTGAGATGAGCCTAGTAGGAGAACTTAGCTTCTTTCTTGGCTTACAAATAAAACAAAATGAAGATGGCATCTTCATAAATCAGAGTAAGTATGTGAAAGAGCTCCTAAAGAAATATGGTCTTGAGAATGCCAAACACTACAGCACCCAATGTCCTTGACTCTAAAACTTGATCATGATCATGACGGTAAGGACATTCCTGATAAAATCTATAGAGGTATGATAGGATCTGTACTTTATTTAATAGCTAATCGTCTGATATCATGTTCAGTGTATGCTTGTGTGCTCGATTTCAAAGCGCTCCTAAAGAATCTCACTTGATTGCGCTCAAAAGAATTTTGAGATATCTTGCAGGTACCAAGGACATGGACTATGGTACCCCAGCAACAACCCCCTTCATCTCATTGGATATATAGATGCAGATTTTGCTGGATCTAAAACTGCCGAAAAAGGACCTCTGGAGGATGCCAAATGCTAGGATTATCATTGATATCCTGGCAATCAAAGAAGTAAAATGTCATTGCCCTTTCCACACCAGAAGCTGAGTACATAGCAGCTGGCTCATGTTGTGCTCAACTTTTGTGGATCAAACAACAAATAAAGGACATTGGGATTGATTCCTCAAAAATTCCAATCAAGTGTGATAATCAAAGTGCCATTCAAATCACTAAGAATCCAGTACAACATTCCCGTACCAAGCACATTGAAGTACGACATCATTTTATAAGAGATCATGTAGACAAAGGTCATATCACTCTAGACTTTGTCCCTACTCATCAACAACTGGAAGACATCTTCACCAAGGCCCTTCCCACCGAACAATTCCTAACAAATAGAAGGGAGCTTGGCATGTTGCAACTTGAATGACCAGTTGAGGGGGAGCTAGCATTCCTCAATCCAGGGGGAGCTAAGGACCTCTATTGCAAGGTATGTTCTAAACCTTAAAGGCTCATAAACGTCCTTAACATCATTGTCACTGAACCACATTGAGCCTCTTTCACTATATCAAAACCATGGCAATATAGTTATGCTAACAGTTCTCCCATAACTGTTCAGCCTGACTATTTTTTTTCTTTTTCAAAATATTCCCTTTTCTTCTTTTCTCTCGTCATTTCCCCCCTTCAAAGAATATCTCCTTCCCCTCCCAAAGTCACACGCTTTCTAAAACCACTTCCCAATACAAACTTTCAAAAAATCTCCTCAAATCCCCCTTTTTCTACCACTTTCCAAAACACGTCCCGTCACATTTAAAACTTCCCCCAACCGTCCATCATTTCTTTTACCTCTCCAAACCACTTCTCCTAATTTCTCTCTCCTTCCTTATTTACTTCCCCCACCTTCCTAATACTAACTCTCACCCACCATCTTCCACTATTTAATCCACATCTTTTACTGTCTTCCCTCACACTTCATCGCTATCCTCACAGTCTCCATCACCACTTACCCCACCATCTTCCTCTTTTTGTCCCTCTTTCTTCTCTGTCTTACCCCGCCATGAAAAAACGTCCAGCTCTGAAAAGTGCTGCCCCATCTCCCCCTGCAAGGGTCGCCAAACGACTACGTTCCCGCAATTCATCCCATAACCCTCCATAATCCACTCAATCACATTCCTCCTCATCCACAGCCCTCGTAATCCAGCCCCAACCACCAGCCATTCACGCAATCACCCATGCCCAACGCTTAGAGTCCCTTCCAAACCGTCAGATACTGTGCTGTGAAAATGTCGACACTAATTCGCTCCTCACAGTCTTCCCATCCTTTTCAACACTCAAGAACGTCGGATGCTCTTCCTTTTTTGATTGTGAATCGGTAATTTACCCCTCTCTCATTCTTGAATTTTACGCAAATCTCATTCCCGATTCAAAACATCCCTCTGTGAAAACCATTGTTTCTGGCGTTGAATCCTGCTGACCCCAACCCAAGTTGAGCGCATCCTATACCTCCAACCAAATCCAACCAAACCACCTCTGTCCTCCATCCGACCCTAAGCAGGAGCTTCGCCGGTAGTTTGCCCGCCCAACCGAACAAAAAAACCACCCAGTACACAGGTCTAACCTCTGAAGCCCGCTTTCTCTATTATACACTTGTCTGTACCATCCTTCCTAGGGGTACCAACAATGAGACCATAAATGAAGCCTGTGCCACCTTTCTCCTAAACGTCCTTAATAACCGACATCCTAACATTGGAGAAATGGTCATCCAGCATTTTCTTAGAGCCGCTGCCTCACCCTTTGGCCCTCTACCATATGGGAACCTGCTCACCAAAATTTTTCACCATTGTAATGTTCCCCTAGACGGCGCTAAACAGTCCTCGTTCAATTTACCAACAATTGGCCCTTCCCTCCTTCTTACCCTTGGGTACCAGCAGCAACCAAATGGCTCTTGGCTTCATCTTGATGAAATCAAAGCAGTGGAAGCTTCCAGCTCCGTTGCCGCTGCAAAAGACGCCTCTGACACCTTCAAAGTCAAATCTCCAATGTCGTCTCCGCTGTCGAGGCCCTTCACCAGGAGGTTCGGAACCTACAACAGGAGGTCAAGGTCCTCCATGAGGCAAGAACTGGACTGCTCAAGGCAACCTCTCTTCTGACGGACACTGTTCAGGCAGGCACGCAGGCTCCACCAAGCACCCCAAACCCTAGCTCTCCAAGCATCGCTGTTGACACACTCCCAGCAGATCCCCATCTGAAAACTGCTTTTCTATGTTTCTTTTGAACTTTTTTCTTCCAAACATTCCTCCTGTTTCCTTTTTGCTTGAAAGCCAAAAAGGGGGAGATGATCTATGCGTAATATTGTAATTTTCTTTTTGCTTTTCACCTGGGTCTGTAAGACAACTCAAACTACCTTTTGCCAAGTCCCTGTATGAATGACCTTTTACCTGCTATATTATCTGTTGTGCATACTATGCTTGTATTTGGTTTTGTCTTGCACTCAAAAAGGAGGAGATTGTAGAACCCCTCTTGAGAACAGGGCAAAGGACGTTCGCTCACTACATGTCAAGGGCATTCCTATTCACACCACCTAAAGGACATTTATGCAAGCCGAAGAGTTTTGAAGTGAAAGACAAACAGAGACACCAAATCAGGAAAGTCTTCCATTAAAGCAAGAATTTTACTCTTCTATCTTATTTTCTAATCAAACTAACTGATTATAAGTTCTATATTGTAGGCAATAATCGGTGAAGAAAATTGGAAGGAAACTCAGAGTATATCTCACAGAAAAGGAAGGAAGATCTCATCTCTTTGGAAAAGAAAAGCGGATTGAAGCATTTAGAATCTTCTTCCAATCTTTTCTCAACGGATACAAACCACAAGAAAGTCGCTTAAACAGACGAATCCAAGACTGAAGAAATCAACGATTCCACAGAAGAAATCAGGTGTTCAAACAGAGAAATTGTGTTCTTGTGTTCGAGAGAAAAGTGTCTGCGAGAGTTTTGTATGAGAGTGCTTTCAAATTCTTAACGAATCTAAAATTGTGATAGGCTCTTGTAATCGAATCCTAGACGGATTTAGGAATCGATTAGTGTTAACACCAAACGAAGGTTTGGTGGGTGTCTTTTTCCAGAAAACTTTGAAGCGTCCTTTGCAAAGCGCTTGGTTCTCAGTAACCCTAAGGACATTTACCTTAGGTTGTTTCAAACGCATTCTATTCTACTGAAATAAAGGAGGTTATTGACTTTCTACCTATTGTCCTTTATTTTGATGTTTATTGTTGAATTGCGTTGAACCTTAATCTAAACAGATTAAGGCACTAACGTCCTTGATTAGTGATCTATATTGCAGAAAGTTTCATAACCCTATTCACCCCCCTCTAGGGTTCTTTCATATGGATATGTTTTACCCTCATGAAGTAAAAACTAGTTGACTAGTTACAGATGTCAACGTCAAATTTTTATTTAAATTCCATAACACTTGATCATATATTTGGCATGTGTATTAGCAAGAATCTAGTTGATTCATTTACCAAGGCATTTTCGACTGTAATGTTTGAGAAGTTACTTGTAAAATCATATTACATCGACTCAAAGATCTTCTTTGATGTTCTCTTTAAAGGGAATCAGCATGCGTTGTACCCTTTTCCCCTAATCTAAGGTTTTATCCCATTAGGTTTTCTAGGGAAAATTTTTTAAAGATACAACATATGTTTGTGCATTAATACTTATGTACTATTTTCCCTTCACTAGGCCTACGTACAACAAAAGGAGGCAAAGGCAATACATTGAATTACAACAGTATAAGCACTGCAACCTCATATACCCTGAGTCAACAATGTTTATGAGTTGCACTTAAACACTACTAAAAATATCTGTATTACCAACCATTTTAACAACCGTTTCATATTTTTTTTTATTTTTCAACTATTTTTCTACTTTTAGTGGGGAAAATAATTGGAAATTCCAATCACTTTTGCTAAAACGGTGGGAAATTTTTCATACCATCCTTTTTCCTACTGTTTGAAAAGTTGTAATGTGCCCGAAGGGTTTTATAAAGTGTTGGAAAAATGGTCGGATTACAAATTGTTTTCCCAACCATTTACGAACAATATGAAAATGATTGGTAGGAAAAATTTCTCACCATTTTAGCAAAAGTGGTTAGAATTTCCAACCATTTTTCCAACTTAAAAGTAGAAAAATAGTGAAAAATTAGAAAAATATGAAATGGTTGCTAAAACGGGCGGTTTTTTTCAACCATTTTAAATTAGTTGGAAAAAGTGGTCGGTAATACACATATTTTTAGTAGTGAAAGTGGAGCGTTTCGGGAAAGGAAATTAGCTCTGATACCAAATGGAGTGGGAACGGGAAAGGAAAATTAGCTCTGATACCAAATGGAGAGGTTTGGGACCTAGGTTCTCTAGAAGTCATGTGGATGATGGAAATCCACCCATACAACAAATAAAACTAATTTTTAGGGTTTTGGATTTTGGAGAAGAACAACAAATACAACAAGAATTAAAAGGGATATAAACAATTGTAAAGAGTAATCACTCACCCAATTGAACTATGATGTTCAATCACTTGCATAAGGACCTTCTACAAGTAAGAGTCTTGAAACACCCAAGAAATCTCACAAAGAGTGGAGAAAGAACACCCACTCACAAAGAAGAGAAATCACCAAGCAATTTCCACCTAAAGGATTAGCTTTCATTAATAAGGTTTTGAAAACCCACAACTACAACTCTCCAATTGAGAGGATTCTTCTTGAGTGTAATTCCTAAACATTCATAAAAAACGTCCCTTACAAAATATAACATTAGGGTATTTATAGAAAGGGGGAAAAAAGCGAAACTTAGTTCCGGAACAGGGTCATCGCAGACACTACAGGTTTTCTTGTGGAAGGAGACAATATACCAGGAGCTCTAAGCGGGCGTGACACTGAGCGTCGCGAGCGCGACCGTTCTTGGAAACTAGGACGTCGCGGGCGCGACACAAGGCGTTGCGGGCGCGACCTTTCAGGGCCATTTTCTGTCGACTTCAAACTCACATAACTTCTTCACCCGGACTCCATTTTGGGCTCATAATATATCGATGGTGAACTCTAGGTCTACTTTAAGCTCAATTGAATCAATAGTTGATCATCTGCTTTATAGAGTCTAACTCCGAGATCGAGGAACGTTCAGGTCCTACATAAGGATGACTTCAGCTTACCTTATCCAAACTTGAGAAGTGACAAGGGAATTCATAGAAATTGAACACTTGTGGGACAAGTGGGAGATTGTTCGGAATGTCTCGACAATGTTCAATATACACGGGGATTAAACCAAAGTAATATAGTAATTATATGTCTTGCTAGAGACCTCTATAATTGGTGATTGAATATGTTTAATTACAACTATATTATTTGGTCCTACTGGGTCACACAAGTCAGTGCCCTGGAGCAATGTATGTAACCTAAATAATATCGTATTATGCTTAGGTATAATTGGGAGATGATTTCGATGAAGAATCGGCCCAACACGGACCAAATTGGACTCACCACGAAATGTGGTGGTCTGCCACGGACCGTGGTGTATATGGCCGACTTATTGAGATTCTGGAGGCCAACACGGACTGTGTTGAACCAACACGGACCGTGTTGGGCTTCAGAATGCGCCATTGCGTAAAGTCGGTCATTAGGGTTTTTGCTCTCTCACTAGGTTATCTAAACACTATATAAAGGGGTCTCTGTGAGAGATTATAATACACTAACTGCCTGAGACTCTTAGAGAGATACCAGGGTGATTTCCTGAGTTGCTCTGTCTTTTAGTTTGCTGTTCTTGTTTTCTGAAACATGCCCTCATACCAGACACATACATCTTAGATTGAGATTCGTCTCGATCAGGTCGATCTAGCAATCGAGTTGCCAGAGTGATTCGTGGGCTATTCAGTAGAGGATTTCTACATTGGAATCTCAAAGGTCAACCTTTGCATCAGCAGGATTAGCGATTAGGTATAATTACTAAAGCCTCTGCAATTGTTTTCCTGTGGTGATTAATTGTTTTATAATCATTATGAATATTCCACCAATTAATCTGTATCTATTTAGGAAATAGATAACCTAAAACCTAACAGTGGTATCAGAGCCAGGTTTTGCATGCTATTGTATTACACCTTAATTCATAAATAATTTTGTCAATTGTTGAATTATTTCATAAATTTGTTAAATAGATTTAATGCCTAAATTTTGAAACTTCATGAAAATTTTAGTCTTTATTATTCATGATAGTAAATCTGGAATTTTATTGTAAAGTTTCATGCTTTATTATTATTTATTTTCTTATTGCTTTCAATTAGTCAATTTATGCTTGTTTAATTGTTAAATTTAGCACGAACTTGACATAATTTTGAATGTCATAGAAACAATCATGTTTAATATTGTTAACAATAGGCAATGCATGAAATAAGTCTAATTCACAAAATAGGATTTTTTAGAATTATTTTATGATTTACTTTATTTACAGTAAATTTAATTAAAAATCAAAATAAAATACCAAACAAATTCAAAAAATTCTGAACTTTTTACTGAAGGTGTTCGGAAGTGTTTTGGACTTTCCATACTTTTTGTAGATTTTTCCCAGTTAAAATGGATTTTTAATTGAGTTTTTATATCTGAAGAGAAATAAAAATCGTTTACTTCTCTCAATTTTATAAATTTGTAGAAATTTGTAAAACTTGTGAAATTCTTACAGTAGGTTATTGGGTAACCATACTTTCAAGGAAAATGTTTTCGTTATTTTATCCAATTAAATTATATTTTTTGATTTAGATTTTCAGATCTGAGAGAAATAAATTTTTTACTTCTCTGAATTTTGTAAATTTACATAAATTTGAAAAATTTTTGGAAATTTTACAGAAGGGTAATGGGTAACCATTATGTTATGGATAAAGTTTTCATGAATTTTTGAAGTCGTTAACTAATTTTCCTTTAATTTTCAGATTTGCAGCGGAGTAAAACCGTTTACTCTTCTGATATTTTTTTTGAATTTTTGAAATTTCATACAAATCGGAAAATTTTACAGTAGCTTATTAGATGACACTACTATATGGAAAAATTGTAAAATTTGATTTTTGAACTTATTAGACTGTTCTCTTTTATTTTCCTCGTAAACGGTGAATTAAAAAGGTTTAATTCCCTAAAATTTTGCAAGCTTTTGAAAATTGTTAAAATTCTGAAAAATTTTCATAGTAGGTTATTAGATAACACTATGATATGAGACTTTTCAATTCGATAAGTTTTACTATATTTTATTTAAGTTTTCATATACGAAAATAACCAATACTGGGAAGCAACACGGACCGTGTTGAGCCAGCACAGACCGTGTTTGCAGCAGTTTTGGTGAATTTGTGAGTTTTAGGGTTTAAAATTAATTTTAAAAATTAATTATTGAATCCTATTGTTACTATATCAATTGATAGGCATAAAATCTATTAATAAATTTGTAAAGTTTAGATCTCTTGATTTTAGGAAAATCGAGTATTTTGTTTGTAAAGGTATAAATTCTTAAATCCGTTTAGGTAACTAAGATAAAATTTGGAATTTTGTTTATTCTGTCAATCATACGAACTGTTTAGGAAACCTTATTTGGTATTTGTTTCCTTATATGTGTTATGTTGCAATTAAATATGCCTTTATAATTTGTCATTTAAGCATGTGTTATATTTGATATAACTATTGCAATATTGCATGTTTGCATGTGCTTCTAGTATGACCATAGATATTCTGTAACGCCCCGGAAATTCAATAATGAAAAACGTCAAAGTCAAACTAACGTTAATAGCGGAAGACTTGTTTTTTTTCTTCTCTTTTTATTTGGGCGTTACTACCGTATCCCCGAAGGAATACAAGGCAAAAAAGATAAAACTAACAACTACTCATTATTTACTACAATTTACAAACGGGAGAAACTCGAATTTTAGAGACAACACATACTAAACATTTACTGACTTCAATTCTAAAAACACGAATAAAACTAGATTCTCGAAACTTCTAACTTCAAGACTAACGTCCTCACTTCAAGTTCCCGCTCCCATCACAAAAGCCTTCACCTGAAAACAAAACATTACAAACATGAGGGGGGAAAACCTCAATAATGTCTACCCCTAACAAGTAAAAACATTATACAATCCATTTTAACACATTTCGAAAACATTAATACCAATCAATCTTACCGTCCCATGTTTTAGTGCGGGCGGGGCGTCCGTATTGTCCCTCGGAGTCCAAAGACTCGCAAAATATTCACATTCCTTTCCAAACAAACATCTCCCACAATTCTCATTCATACCACTTCCACAATCATTTTCCATTCTGGATGGCCATCGCACTTGCACACAACAAACCTACTAGGCGTAACCTCGTCTCTTGACAGTCTCCCTCACAGGTGTCTACCGGGTCTTGGGGAGTACTGCTCGGACCCGCATTATAGTCATAGCCATTTAATTAGTCAGGTTTGCATGTCCATCTCTTTCCAGTAACAGATCAACATTTCAAGCATCAAAACTTTTAACCAAGCTTCCAAAATCAAACACTTCCAAAACAGAACCAAAGAGCTGATTAAAATTTTACTGAAAAAGAACAATACTCTTCATAATCACAAACAGTACATATTTTCATTCAAAGTCCCCTTACTGGGATGCAGTTCAACAAAACCAATTAAAATACTTTAAGGGCATCCAAAAGAGATTAGGGTATAGACATTACCTGTATGTCTTCTCTTCACTTTAAGAAACATACACTTGAGCGCTCTAACGAGTCAACTAACCCGAACCTATCATTTGAATAATAATTCTAAAATTAATACGGTCTAACGGAGTTAGTATATGCGACCCTCTACCTTACCCAAACCCTAGGACATTTAAGGGTTCCCATATTCACCCTTAATAAACACATAATCGAAAAGAATTATTTTACATAAAAAAAACTATTTATTTAAGTAAAGTAACGGAAAATTGTACAAATCACTACGTCCCTGTTGTAATGGTCATAACTTGACTTCCTGACTTCCTATGGACTTGATTCTTAACTTTTTGGAAACCTTAGAGAGTCTATTATAACTTTAATTTTGATTATAAAACCCTAAACATACTTCAAAGGGTCTAAAAGCAGCACACAACAGGTATGTCCAACTTTCGATAAATTCATGTTTAACAGTCTATAACTCAGGCTATACACCTCAAACACTCGAACCACAAAATTCCTATTAAAGCAAATCCATACGGGTACCTCAAGTTCAAGGCGTTCGATTAAAAACTCACTACAGAATTAATGGAAGAGTTTAGATTTCAGGTCACGAAATTGGTCCCAACATGATTAACTTAACTCGCTCATTTTAGCCCCAATGTTAACCAAATCAAACCAATGTCCAAAAATTATTAATCCAATCCCTACATATGACAAAAATACACCTCCTTGGTATTACAACACATCCATATTCACATTTAAATCTAACCATAATACAACTTCCATGATAACCACTTTAACTCCGAAACATAACAATAAAACCATCTGTTTCAAACTAGGGCTCAACCTTTATCATCCATAACTCACACACATCAATAATCATACAACAAGGAACCATAATATCACATAGTACAAGCTTATAACCAACCTTTTCCCGAACAACTTCGTAACCCTCTATGATACATATGATTAACTGTGAAACTCAAACAAAACTATATTTTGAAAAGTTGGACTCTCTTGACAGAAAAACCCACTTGCAGTCTATTCTATTTCATTAAGAAGAAAGCAAAGCACTCTAGTAAAAATAGTGGCTAATTGAAATGCTAATAAAGGTATTAAGGTTAATGACAATCATACCCAAAAGAGATGGCCTAACTCGGTATATTACCCTCACGAAATTTGGATGGCAGACTGTGGCAAGCCAAGGCGACGAATGACGGTGTCGGGAGTGGGGTCGATGGCAACAGCGGTTTGGCCAGAGGGCAGCATCGGTGGCGGCGATGGTCTGGGCGGTAGTTAAGGTGGTCGTCGGCGTCGTGTGTTGGCAAGAGTGGTGGCAGTCAATGGTTATTATCCTGTGGTGGTGGATGCTCGACCAAAACAGAGGAAGGATGAGAGAGATATGGCGATGAGGAGAGGTTGGTGGTGGTGGTTCGCGTTGGCCGACGGCCTGGCAGTGGCTTCGGCGGCATTGGGGGGTGTCAAGGTGCGGTGACGCAGCGGTGTTAACGGGCTACAGGTGATGTTGAGGTAGTGGAGAATGAAGGAAAGGGATGGAAGATGAACTTGGTTTTCATGAACAAGAAATGGGAGGGTCGGGGAAACCAGTAAAAGAGAGGGAGAAAGCGGCGGAAAAAGGAGGGGGATAAAAAAATCTAGGGTTAAAGTAGACTAGGGTTTTAGTTAATAAAAGGGGTATTTATACCCATAATAATATATCAAAAGGATAGGTAAAATTATAAAAGCTAATTTAAAAGGAGAGAAAATAATTTTAGTAATAACTAAACTTTTAAACTCTCAAAATAATTAATATTTAAGCTGATAATTTACCCACTTGAAATAATCAGGATAGATATTAGTCAGTCACAGAAAATTTTTTTAATACACCCTAGTTAGTCTCTCAACGGTCCTATAAACTCACATGTTATCAATTAAAATTTCACAGAATAATGAGATTAAAATAAATAAAGAAATAAAGAAATCTAGTAACGTAACAGTAAACGCATTCGAAATTTTCGGGGTTTTACATCATTAACCCCTTAAAAGAAGTTTCGTCCTCGAAACTTAAACTTAGGACTAACGAATTGGATAACTAACTAATGGTGTAACTAACCAAAAACTTGGGGTTTTACATCGGTTTTATTGGTCTGTGTACCGGGTTGGGTCAAATACGGCCTGCGTGCCGTCTTTGAGTTATTTTTATTTTAAATTTCAGTTAATTTATTTAATTGATGTAAGGTCTCTTTAAAGTGGTCCACTTTGTAATTTTGTTGTAATTGGAGACATCAAGTTGAGTGGGAGCCCAACAGCAATGGAGGTGTTGATTCGAGTGGGAGCCTATCCAAGGAAGTTGCAAAATCCAAAAAGAGTTTCTTGAAGATTGTCAAGGCTTAGTTAAAAGTAGTTTGATTAAGTCTAGGTGGCCATACTAGGGGTTTTATTTATGCTTTAAATTCGTTATTGCATGTTTTATTATGCCTTTTATGCTTTTCGAAAGAGTTCACCTAGAATTGCATGCTTAAGATAATAAAACCTGAAAGAACCCTAGGGGGGGTGAATAGGGTTATGAAAGTTTCTGCACAAATAATCACTTTTAAAGGACGTTAGGTTCTTAATCTAACTAGATTAAGATTCAATATAATGCAGGAAGAAGATAAAGGACAATAAGCGTATACTAAACAACTTCCTTTATTATATTGAAACAGAATGAAGTAATACAACCTGAGATGAATGTCCTTAGGTTGTACACAGAACTGAGCGCCTTGCAGAGGACGCTTCTTATTTTATGAATAACAATACACACCAAATTGAGCCTTTGGTGTTTACTCTCAATCGATTTCACAAGCATCAATCAACCCTAAATTCGTTAAGGATTGATTACACTCAACTTCTCACAATCACCAAATCTCGCACAAAATAGAAAATGCTATTTCTATTTCGAACACCCGATTTCTTCCATGGAATCGTTAACTTCTTCAATCTTTAATTCCTCTATTTATAAGTGTATTGATATCAGCAGAATAGAGACGTTGAGATTGATTCTTCCTTGATCTTTTCCTTCTTTGTATTTGCCTTTCCTTCCAATCTTGCTCCGATCTTCTTTCCTTCTTATGAGATTTCCGGAAATTGCAATCTTATCTTCCTTCCAATTTCTTGATTGATTATTTCCTACAAATCAAAGTAGATGCAATCAATTAGTCTGATTAGAAATATGGATAGAAAGATTGGATATTAATTTTCCAGAAAACTTCCCTATTTCGACTACGCTTTCCAAAACTCCTCGCATAGGGTGAACATCCTTATGCTGCCTTGGGTGAACGTCCTTATGATGCCTTGGGTGAATGTCCTTATGCCTTCTTGAGATTTCTTTCCTTGCGCATTATATCTTTTCTGGATATTCGAATTTTGACTTTATTCAAAACTGATCCAGTCGCCAAGGTCCTTGAGCCTGAGTCTATCAATGTCCTTGAGGGGTTCTAACAATCTCCCCCTTTTTGATGAAAGGCAAAATTCATTCGTAGCACTTCTCCCCCTTTTTGGCTTTTATCAAAAAGTCTATAGAGAGCTCCCCCTTAATATTGTAACCATTTCCAATAACCTGCAAGACTCAATAAACTTGTTAGTCCTAATAGAGGGTGCTCCCTCTCAATATGTGCCATAAAAATAACACTGCTATTTGAGTAGATCTATTTGTCAAGGTCCTTGATCATAGGTCCGACAAGGTCCTTAAGGAGTTCTTATTGCTGACGTAAGTAATGTCCTTGAGTGCTCCCTGCTCCCTTAAGCATTCACTCTCCTGGATGCTGAATATACCTGCAAAAATTTCTGACACCCTTCCTCAAGCCATAATTGACATTAAATTTAGGTTCTTGACTACTAGTAACAACCATGTTAGGAGGTCTTGTTCCTTTTGGAACCCAAACTTGTATAATTTTAGAATTATAATGGTTGAAGTAGTGAGATTTACCATATTTACTTTTGGGAAAAGATGAATGACCTTGATATCTTGTCCCAAGATAGTTTCGTCGTTCTTGGTGCCACACGTGAAATCTGTGGCCTTGGTACTGTTCATTAAGGTCCTTGTGTGGTCCTTGGTGCCTGGTTCTGATGGCTGGTCCTTGCGAGACAGAATGTCCTTGACGACAATTTCGCTCCTTAACAGGGGATGAACTTTTATGCCACTTTCCAGGGTTTTCTTGTTGCTTGGTTGCCTTAGCCAGAGACTTGTGATAATCATCAAGGTTGGCCTTGAGGTCTAATATTTCAGCTTTGAGAATGTCGACCCTGGAGGTAAGCCCTTCATATAATTTCTCCAATTTGTCATTGGACTCTTTCATGCCTTTGTTGGTTTCTTTTAGTGACCTAATCTCATTTAAATGCTTGGTCTCCTGTCCTGCAAACTTTAAAAGACATTTTCCCAAGTACTTTTTAGGATAAGTGAGGAGATCATCAAATGTTACCTCCCTTGATTCATCCTTGTCATTGTCCAGATAGTCATCATTGGCTGCACCAACTTCCTCTGTGTCATTGGTGTTTTTTCTCATGATGTAATGACTAGTAGTTTCCTCCTCATCACTCCAAGTGGCCATCAAGGCCATGTGATTTCTCTTTTCTTTGTTCATTTTATGGTGGGGACATTCCTTGATCAAGTGATCTGGGTTACCACAAAAAAAACAAGAGAGTGAGTTAGTTATATTATTTGATGAGTCATTACCTCTTTGGTTGATTCGTTTGGATGAAGGTCCTCTGGAGGTATGACTTTTCTTGCACGATTCCTTGAGTTCCTTGGCCATCAAGGCCAAGATCTGGTCCTTATCATTGTTGTTAGGACCATAGATGTCCTTACGGGCTACTTCTTCTTTTTCTTTTTGTTCTTCCTGCAGACGCATTTCGTGAGCAAGAAGCTTTCCAATGAGGTCATCTAATTGGAGGGTTTCAACATCGTGAACTTCCTCTATTATGGTGACCTTTGATTCCCATTTCTTTTTTGTAAGACATCTGAGGACCTTGTGAACTTTTTCTTCATTGGAGTAGGTTTTCCCCAAGGACTTGAGATTATTGACTATGACAGTGAATCGTTTGTACATGTCCTTGATGGATTCTCCATTCTTCATTTTGAAGGATTCATAGTGCTTGACATAATTGTTACGCCTTATTCTTTGAACTTGGCTCGTTCCTTCATATGTGGTCACTAAGGTATCCCACACCTGTTTAGTTGTATCACAACCAGAGATAAATTCAAACTCATTAGAATCAAGGCCACAGTAAAGGATATGTAATACTTTAACATTTTTATCCGCCTTTTCTGCTTCTTTGGCCGAATACTTGGATCTATCTTTGGGTTTCGTGATTTCTCTAATAGTGATCATGGGGACAAAGTCTCCATTCTCAATTCTGTCCCAAAGGTCATAGTCTTGATCCATGATGAATGTCCTCATACGCTTCTTCCAGTGTGCAAAGTTTGATCCTCTGAATAAAGGAGGATTGTTTAAGCAACGTCCTTGCCCTATATCACCATCTTCCATCCCAGCCATGTTCTTTACCACAGAGCGGTTAGTCTCTGAATCTTGATGGACGGCTCGATACCAATTGAAAGAACCCAAGAGGCGGGGAGTGAATAGGGTTATGAAAGTTTCTGCACAAATAATCACTTGTAAAGGACGTTAGGTTCTTAATCTAACTAGATTAAGATTCAATATAATGCAGCAAAAAGATAAAGGACAATAAGCGTATACTGAACAACTTCTTTTATTATATTGAAACAGAATGAAGTAATACAACCTGAGATGAATGTCCTTAGGTTGTACACAGAACTGAGCGCCTTGCAAAGGACGCTTCTTATTTTATGAATAACAATACACACCAAATTCACCCTTTGGTGTTTACTCTCAATCGATCCTCAGTCCGTCTAGGAATCGATTTCACAAGCATCAATCAACCCTAAATCCGTTAAGGATTGATTACACTCAACTTCTCACAATCACCAAATCTCGCACAAAATAGAAAACGCTATTTCTATTTCGATCACCCGATTTCTTCCATGGAATCGTTAACTTCTTCAATCTTTAATTCCTCTATTTATAAGTGTATTGATATCAGCAGAATAGAGACATTGGGATTGATTCTTCCTTGATCTTTTCCTTCTTTGTATTTGCCTTTCCTTCCAATCTTGCTCCGATCTTCTTTCCTTCTTATGAGATTTCCGGAAATTGCAATCTTATCTTCCTTCCAATTTCTTGATTGATTATTTCCTACAAATCAAAGTAGATGCAATCAATTAGTCTGATTAGAAATATGGATAGAAAGATTGGATATTAATTTTCCAGAAAACTTCCCTATTTCGACTGCGCTTTCCAAAACTCCTCGCATAGGGTGAACGTCCTTATGCTGCCTTGGGTGAACGTCCTTATGATGCCTTGGGTGAATGTCCTTCTGCCTTCTTGAGATTTCTTTAATTGCGCATTATATCTTTTCTGGATATTCGAATTTTGACTTTCATTCAAAACTGATCCAGTCGCCAAGGTCCTTGAGCCTGAGTCTATCAATGTCCTTGAGGGGTTCTAGCAAAACCTACTCTCAAAATTGAATTATTGCTCAACCTATCGAAACACCACTGAGATGGATAAATAAAGAAAGCCAAAGCAAATTATTTGTCCATCATTAATAAGTAGGGTGGGAGCTAGGTCGATCAATTCAAATTGCCTATCGAAATAGTTTTGGGCCAAGAGCAGAGGAAGAGAAATATTGTATTCGATACAAATTTCTTGCCAAGAGTCATTTTGAATGATTGATCATAAGATGATCCACCAAAGGTGACATGGGTTCGAGTTTTGTAGGGTCAAAGTCCACTTGAGCCCATGAGTCTTGTGGGTCTTGGTAAATTAAAATACTAAATGAGAGTTGATAAAGTGTTTTGATTTGAAGTTAAAATTAGTTTAATTTCTTTGATAACTAATAACTAAAACTGAACCTTTATGTCTTGTCAGAATCAAAGATGTCTAAAACACCCACCAACAACAACACAATTAACCTCCTCTTTTGGAAAAAGAAAAACTCACCAGGGCCAATTTCCTTGATTGGCACCGAAACCTAAGGATTGTCCTTAGGAAAGAGCAGAAAGAATATGTTCTACAAAGAGCCTTGAAGAACAAGCCCAAAGAAAATGTGACTTAAGCTGAAAAAGACAAATGGCAGCGTCATTCTGATGACGATGTCCAAGTCAACTCTATCATGTTGGCCACTATGACTGTTGAGCTCCAAAGGCAATTTGAGAATAAGAAGGCACATGAAACAATCGCTCAACTGAAAAGCATGTTTCAAGAACATGCTCCAATTGAGAGATGTCAGATCAATGAGCAAATTGTTCGCACACGTCTTGAGATTGACAAGCCTGTTGGGCCCCATGTACTGAAGATGATTGGATGTTTTGAGTCCATGAAGCGACTAGGTGATTTATGCTAGCTCACAAAGATCAGAGTATTGAACTAGAATGCATCATACACTTACACATACACAGCTGCTGACTGAACAAACAATAGCTAATTGGAAACAATTGGTTGGACTTAGATGACAAACCGATGAGAAATTAAAAGGATAGACTTGCTTACAACTGATACAGACAAACCATAGTTGCAATCAAGGGCAATAGACTCTCACATTCATGCTCCTACAGACACACCAGAGCATGGATGATCAAGCACAGTTGACACTTGCTAGATCCTTGCCAAAATCCAGTGACAGGAGCTGATTTCACTAGAGTTTTTGAGAGTTATCTGATACTCACAACCATAGAGAGGTCCTAAGACACTCGAGAATACTATTGAATGAACACTATGATGCATTTCATTACTGGAAACTTCAGAATATAAAGATACCTCAGTTTGATTAGCAGCTGCTTAAGCATAAGCTAACTGACTAATCTCCCTGGACTAATTCTAACTTACAAAGCTTAAAACAAATTCATATGATTACATCCTAAGCTAGATAATATGAACCAGATTACGTTTTCTTAGAAAATAAAAGGAAAATGCTAGCTAAAACCTAATTGGACCAAATGCCAAAAGAGTGGCAAAATGGACCAATAGGGAGTTTTCCTGCCTAAGGGGGTCAAAATGATGTTACTGAGGTAATTCTCGCGCCAAAGCTAACCTCAATATAATCTCAACAGGTTAAGATCGAGCTGGAAATACCAAAAGAACCCCTATGGACAAATAACAAAAGACTTAGCCTCAGGACTGAGGTTCTGGAAAAACTGATAACAAACAACCCTGCTGGGATTGTTTGTTCTGGCATCTGAAACATGCTGTTGCCATGATCGAACATGCTGGGACTTGGCTTGGACTTGAAAATGGCATGGCAAGGAACAAAAAACTCATAAGGGAACCTTGGCTGAATCTTCCTCAATCAATAGATAGGACATTGAGAAAGACTGCTGCTTGGACTGTTATTGCTAGGAACTGAATTTGGTCTGAATGACCAATGCTGATGGGTTCGATGGCTGTAGGTGCCAAGACTTATCTCACAAGTGTGTAACAAGCTTGGATGGATGCTGTTGTGGGTTGGTGGATGCTGGTGACGCTGTGAACCTCTTGTTAGGTAGCTGAATTGCTGAGTGATATGCTGAATGACCTGCTGTCCTTGCTGGGATTTGGAAGCCTGCTGTTTCTGCTAGAAATGCTTCCTTAGCTGCTGAGTTTGGTGAATCAAAATGGTCTCCTCCTTGTGCTGTTGCTGAAAGTGCTGGTGAAGCTCCTATGGATGCCTCCTTGGCTGATGAAGCTGCTGCTGCTTGTTGTTCTTCATGATGCATGGTTTCCATCATCCTCCCCTGGTTGAGGAAAGCTTTTCCTCAAACATGGAAGGTCTTCATCTGCTAGGTAGTATGGTCGAAGATCTGCTACATTGAATGTTTCTGAGCCTCCATATTCTTCAGATAGGTCCAACTTATAAGCATTATCTCCAATTTTCTCAAGCACTTCAAAGGGGTCATCTGCTCTTGGTAGTAGCTTACATTTTCTATTGCTAGGGAACCTGTCCTTCCTTAGGTGGATCCAAACTAGGTCTCCTGGCTGGAAAGTTACCTTCTTCCTATGTTTGTTTGCTGATATAGACACCTGTTCAGTATACTTGGCAATTTTCTCCTTCACTTGCTAATGAAGCTCCTTGATTTGATCTGCTCTTTTACTTGCTTCAAAACTAAACTTGACAGAAGTAGTCAGTGGAACTAAATCCAAAGGGGAAATGGGATTTTTACCATAGACTACTTGAAATAGAGAGTAGCCTGTGGCCTTGGATGGTGCTTTATTGTAAGCAAACTCAACATGGGGCAAAAGAGTGTCCCATCCTGCTTTATTTTTGTGGATCAGTGCTCTCAATAGGATTCCAAGTGTTCTATTAGTAACCTCTGTCTGGCCATCAGTCTGTGGGTGGCAAGTAGTGCTGTATTTGAGCTGGGTGCCCAATTTCTTCCACAATGTAACCCAAAAATGGCTCAAAAACTTGCTATCCCTGTCAGACACTATTGTTTTTGGCACACCATGCAATCTTACAATCTCCTGGAAGAATAATTCAGCGACACTGGTGGCATCAAAAGTGATGTGGCATGGTATGAAATGTGCCATCTTTGAAAACCTATCAACCACCACCATGATTGAATCCTTCCCTCTTTGAGTTCTTGGCAAACCCACAACAAAATCAAGGCTGACTTCTTCCCAAGGGCTGTTGGGAACTGGCAATGGTGTATACAAGCCTTGGGGTAGGCTGTGTGACTTAGCCAATTGACAGACATTGCACCTCTTCAACAGATGCTCCACAATTATCCTCATCTTTGGCCAATTGTAATGCTCTTTCAACATCAACAATGTCTTTTCAACTCCAAAATGGCCTGCTAAACTTCCTCCATGGACTCGAGATCAGCGGCTCAAATCGCTTCTAGAACACACACCGCCTCCCTTTGAACAAATAACTCTGGTCTATGTGATATAGACCCTGGGGTTGCTGCTTGCACTTTTGGTACACCTGTTTAAAGTCCCCATCCTCCTGATACAAAGCTTTCAAATGCTCAAAACCAACAATTCTAGAATCAAGTATATGAAGCAACATATACCTTCTACTCAATGCATCTGCTCCTTTGTTTAGCACTCTTGATTTGTGGTGAATCATGAAGTGAAGCTGCTGCATGAACTCTACCCAAGCAGCATGCCTGGAGTTGAGCTTGTGCTGCCCTTGAATGAAGTTCAAGGCCTCATGATCACTGTGTAGAATGAATTCTGCTCCAATAAGGTAGTGCCTCCAGTGTTGAAGAGCTTTAATGATGGCATAGAACTCTTTGTCATAGGTGTTGTACTTCCTTTTTGCATCATTCAACTTCTCACTGAAATAGGCAACTAGCTTGCCCTCCTGGGTCAATACTGCTGCTATGCCAACTCTTGAAGCATCACACTCCACCTCAAAAACTTTGCTGAAGCTGGGTAGTGCTAGAACTGGTGCTAAAGTAAGCTTCTCTTTAACTTCTACAAAGGCTCTTTGGGCCGCTGTTGTCCAAACAAAGGACTTTCCCTTCACCACTTCAGTCATTCGGGCCAAAATGGTGTTGAAATTCTTGACAAATCTCCTGTAAAATGAAGCCAGGCCATGAAAGCTCCTGACTTGCTGAATAGAAGTGGGCACAGGCCACTCCCTAATTGCTTTGATCTTCTCCTCATCAACTTGGATACCTGCTGCTGTGACAATGTATCCCAAGAAGTTCACTTGGGCTGTAAAGAAGTGACACTTCCTGAGGTTGCCAAATAACTCCTCCCTGCTCATAATATCTAAAACTTCCTGCAAATGCTTGACATGCTCTTGCTCAGACCTGCTATAGACAAGAATATCATCAAAGTACACCACAACACTCTTACCTATGAGTGGCTTAAGGACCTGGTTCATGAGCCTCATGAATGTAGAAGGGGCATTAGTCAAACCAAAGGGCATGACCAACAATTCAAACAAACCTCCTTTGGTTTTGAAGGTTGTCTTCCACTCGTCTCCTTTATAGATCCTCATCTGATAATATCCAGTCCTCAAATCAATCTTAGAAAAGACTACTGACCCATGTAACTCATCCAATATGTCTTCAAGCCTAGGTATATGATACCTATACTTGATTGTGATCTTGTTAATGGCCCTACAATCAATACACATACTTTGGCTTCCATCTTTCTTAGGTACTAACAGAGCTGGAACTACACATGGACTTAAACTCTCCCTAATCATTCCTTTTTTCCAACAACTCATCCACCTGCCTCTGTATTTCATTGGTATCTGCTGGTGTCATCCTATAAGCTGGCTTATTAGGCAATATTGATCGAGGCACTAGGTCAATTTTGTGTTGGATGTCTCTTTTAGGTGGCAAACCAGGTGGCATTTCCTCAGGAAATACATGCTGATACTGCTGGAGTAAAGGTAGAAATAATGGGTGGTCATTTGGTGGGGCTGAGGGTTGTTCAAGGTCTAAAAGGATTAAGTCCTTCTGTGTGCTAAATTCATGCTGATCAGATAAAAGCAACACATTAAGACTAGGTTCAAGACATAGGCTCTTGGATTTCTTGGCTAACTGTGAGGGTTTCATAGGGGTAAGAATGATCTTTCTGTGGTTTAGGGTAAGGGTGTAGGTATTAGCTCTACCACAATGACTCACTGATCTATCATATAACCAAGGTCGACCCAAAAGAAAATGAGATACATCCATTGGCAGAATATCACACCAGACCTCATCCTTATATGATTGACCAATTGAAAAACTCATAAGGCATCTGGCAGAAATTTGGATACCTTTCCCGGAGCTGAGCCACTGAATGGTGTATGGAGCTGGGTGGGGCTTGGTTGCCAGATTGAGTTTCTTCACCATAGTGTTAGAGGCTGCATTGGTATAACTTCCACTGTCAATAATCACAGAGCTCACCTTCCCTCCTATGGTGCACCTTGTGTGAAAGATATTCTCCCTTTGCTCTTCTGCTTCTGCTACTGCTGAGCTGCTCAAAACTCTTCTGATCACCAACACTTCTCCTTCATCCGGACCCTCCTCTATAGCATCATCATAAATGGGGTCCTGTTCTGGTTCCTCATAAACCTGTTCTTCTTCCTGCACACTTTAAGAGTCAATAAACAAAGCTGCCTGATACTCAACAAGAGTAACAATCCTTTTGTTTGGACATTCTGAGGCAATGTGCCCCAGGCCTTGACACCTGAAATACCTTCTTTCATTAAATGGTCTTCCTGTTGGTGCTGGGGGTCTTTGTAGATAGTTTGTGGCTGAATTTGTTGGGGTTTTGGGGGTGGGGGTCTATTTTGTGGTGCTGGAATTGATTGTGGTCTAGGGGATGGGTTGTAGGCTGGCTTTTGGTAAGAATAAGGTTGTTTTTGTGGATAGGCTCTTGGTTGGGGCTTAGTTTGATACTCCTTGGACCTGTTCTTCCTTTGCTGCTCAACTTTGTGAGCCTTGGAGCTCAATTCTTCCAGGCTGGAGTAGGTTTGAAGCTCCACAACATGCCTGATGCTGTCATTCAGGCCTGTTAAGTATCTCACCAAAGTTTGCACATCATCCTCCTTCAAATCACACCTCCACAACAAATGCTCAAACTCTTTTGTGTACTCCTCCACAGATCTCCCTCCGTGAACAAGCTGCTGCAATTTAGTATAGTTAAATTGCAAATAATTTTCAGGCGAAAACTTCTCCTTTAGCTTCTTTTTCATTTTCTCCCATGTTTTGATCTTATCTTTCCCAGGTTTCTCTACTCTTTTTTTCTGTAGGTTACTCCACCAGGTTGAGGCATGTCCTCTCAGTTTGAGAGCTACAAGCTTAACCTTACTCTCATCAGAAACCTCCTTGAGATCAAACACCCTTTCAATGGTCTGGAACCAGTCTAAGAAAACTTCAGCATCTAAGTCTCCCTTAAACTCATGTATCTCCACCATAAAATCTAATTTTTCCACTCTTCTTTCCTCCCTATCCTCCCTCTCTTCTCTATCACTCCCTCTCCTGTCATACTGACTTCCTCTACCTCCTCTCATTCTATAACTCCTCCTAATGAATCTCCTATTTTGCTGGAACTCCTCTACCAACTTCTCCTATGAAACCGGAATCACCAAAGGGATTCTCCTCCTCCTCTTCCTCATAGAAATTCTCGACTTCTTCCTCCTCCTCATAGCCTTGTTCTTTCTCAATCTCATCTTCCTGAATTTGCTTTTGCTTCAAATAAACTTAATGCTTCAGTTGATCTTTCAGATACTTCACTTGCCTTTCCATTTCATGCTTTTCTCTAAAAGCCTGCTCTGCTATCTCCTGGGGTGTCTTACTGCTGCTCGACATCCTAAAAGATTAGAGACAAACTTCCTCCAAGACAGTACATAAGGCTCTGATACCAAGATGATGTATGCTAGCTCACAAAGATCAGAGTATTGAACTAGAATGCATCATACACTTACACATACACAGCTGCTGACTGAACAAACAATAGCTAATTGGAAACAATTGGCTGGACTAGATGACAAACCGATGAGAAATTAAAAGGATAGACTTGCTTACAACTGATACAGACACACCACTGTTGCAATCAAGGGCAATGTACTCTCACATTCATGCTCCTACAGACACACTAGAGCATGGATGATCAAGCACAGCTGACACTTGCTGGATCCTTGCCAAAATCCAGTGACAGGAGCTGATTTCACCAGAGTTTTTGAGAGTTATCTGATACTCACAACCATAGAGAGGTTCTAAGACATCGAGAATACTATTGAATGAACACTGAGATACCTTTCATTGCTGGAAACTTCAGAATATAAAGACTACCTTAGCAGCTGTTTAAGCATAAGCTAACTGACTAATCTCCCTGGACTAATTCTAACTTACAAAGCTTAAAACAAATACATATAATTACATCGTAAGCTAGCTAATATGATATGGATTACATTTGCTTAGAAAATAAAAGGAAAATGCTAGCTAAAACCTGATTGGACCAAATGCCAAAAGAGTGGCAAAATGGACCAATAGGGAGCTTTCCTGCCTAAGGGGGTAAAAATGATGTTACTGAGGTAATTCCCATGCCAAAGTTAACCTGGATATAATCTCAACAAGTTAAGATCGAGCTAGAAAGACCAAAACAACCCCTATGGACAGATAACAAAAGACTCAGCCTCAAGACTGAGGTTCTGGAAAAACTGATAACAAACAACCCTGCTGGGATTGTCTGTTCTGGCATCTAAAACTTGCTGTTGCCATGCTCGAACATGTTGGGACTTGGCTTGGCCTTGAAAATGGCATGGCAAAGAACAAAAAACTCCTAGGGAACCTTGGCTAAATCTTCCTCAATCAATAGATAGGACATTGAGAAAGACTACTGCTTGGACTATTGCTGCTGGGAACTGAATTTGGTCTGACTGATCAATGCTGATGGGCTGGATGGTTGTAGGTGCCAAGACTTGTCTCACAAGTGTATAACAAGCTTGGATGGATGCTGTTGGTGGGTTTGTGGATCTTTGAATTTGTGAACCTCCTATTTGGGTAGTGAATCTGAGTGACATGCAAAATGACCTGCTGTCCTTGCTGGGATTTGGGAGCCTGCTGTTTTTGTTGGAAATGCTTCCTTAGCTACTGAGTTTGGTGAATCAAGATGGCCTCCTCCTTGTGCTGCTGCTGAAAGTGCTGGTGAAGTTCCTATGGATGCCTCCTTTGCTGATGAAGCTGCTGTTGCTTGCTGTTCTTCATGATGGTCTCCATCACTAGGGTTCCCCTACACTCCAGAGTTAGCTACTGAGATTCTTCTAAGCTCACTGCATGAAGGGTTCAACACCTTCAAACAGAACTACAACATGTAGGGGCATAAGAAGTCTCTAATGGATCTTCATGAGATGTTGGTCACGGCGGAGAGGGATATTAAAATGGCCCATAAGGCTAACTCGAATGTCCTCATGGTCAGTAAAGGGAAAGGCAAGTTCAAGAAGGCTAACAAGAGCAAGAAGGGTCATGCAAATAAGAAAGGTAAGAGCAAAACTGTTGTCCCAGCCAAACCTAGAGTAGGACCTAAGCCAGACGAAGAGTGCTTTTATTGTAAAGGCAAAGGACACTGGAAAAGAAACTGCCCCACCTACTTGGATGATCTGGAGATTGGAAAGGTCGTCAAGTCAAGTACAAATGTGATCGATATAAATCTTATTGTTTCTACTTTATGGGTATTAGATACTGGTTGTGAAGCTCACATTTGTGGAAATGTACAGGGTCTAAGCAGAAGTAGACGAGTCAGGAAGAAAGAAGCAAACCTACGTACACACAGGAAACTTACAGTTTATCTTTAACTTTAGGACTTATATTAGAACTAAATAATTGTTATTTTGTTCCCGCTATTAGTCAGAATTTAATTTCAGTAGCTGTACATGAGATTGAAGGTATTCTTTTAATATTACGAATGGTCGTTTTTCATTTACAAAGAATGGAATCTTTTATGGTGCAGGCATTCGTATGAATGGCCTCTACATATTAGATTTAGATAAACAAAGTTGTTACATCGAATAGAAAAAGGCTAAAACTAAAGACTCAAATGAAACATACCTTTGGCATTGTAGGCTAAGTCATATTAATCAGAATCGCATCCATAAACAACTACAGGAATTTTGGAAAATCTAAACTTCGAAACGTTTGAAGTTTGTGAGGCATGTCTGATGGGAAAAATGACTAAGTCAACTTTTAATAGAACTGGTGAGCGAGCCAATGACTTATTTGGGCTCATACATACTGATGTATGCGGACCCATGAGCACTAGTTGATGTATAACTGATGCAAACTAGGGTTTTAATCAATTACACATCAAAGTAAGACGTGCAACTAATCTTAGGGTTAGGATAATTCACATGAAAGGCTAGGGTTTTGGGAGGGATTCAACTTGTGGTGTCTCTGTATCAAGTTTGATTCTGTTGATCTATCATTTTGATGTATAACTGATGCAAAGCTAGGGTTTGATTAATTACACATCAAAGGGGAGGGGGACGTGCAACCAACCTAGGTTTAGGTAGGATTCATGTAAAACCTAGGGTTGTTGTAGGGATAACTCAATAAAGATAGATACTTTGCATAGTTCAAGGGAATTGAACTTGATAGAGAGACACCACAAGTCGACTCCCTAGGGCTTCTTGCTCTTCTACTTAGTTACAAAAACACCTTCTAAGTTTAAGAGACAAGATCCACCTCACCACTTGATAGCCAATTCAAGATACAATAGTAGAAAAGGAAAGAGGGGTTATAGAAAACTCTTAGGATAAGCAAAAGCTTGTTTGTATTCATAATCAAAAATTGTGTGTCTAGAACGATTATGAGCCTCCTTATTTATACTAGACTAAGTCCTAAACCTCCTAGGACTATTAACATGGCGCCAAAGCAATCCATACTCCTACTAGGACTCCTCTTTCCTAATCCTATTTGGATTAGTTACAACGAATCCTTCTAAGATTTGGCTTTCCTAATCTTAATTGGATTAGTTACAAAATTAGCCATCCAAGACTAGGATTATCTCCTTCTAGACTCTTGTAGACTCCTCTAGACTCCTCTAGACTCTTCTAGACTCTTCTGACTTGATACCTAAGCTATTAGATATTACTTGGCATTACACTCAGCTGATAATAATAAAAATACAATAATAAACTTGCTACTAATAAGGAAAACACAAAACTGTGAACTTCTTCTTAAAAATGCTAAAACTGTGAAATTCTCTTTTGGACGCTTCTTGTACATGGGCTTGGGCCTTCTTTAGCTTGTTTGGACATTCTCTTCGAAGATAGAGCACACAACATGGGTTTGACGTTGGGCCTCCTCGATGGATCCTTCTTCTAGGGCCTTTTCCACCTCTTTGTATATGACTTGGGCCTCATTTGGTGGCTTAGATGAGTTGGGATGATCTCCATTATTCTCCATGAACCTTCGGTCCCCAAATGTGAGACCAAGGCTAAGCAGATCTTCATCACCAGTGCTAGAGGACGATTCTACTATTTCATTACTTTTACTGACGACCTTAGTAGATATGGGTATATCTACCTAATGCGTTATAAATCTCAATCTTTTGAAAACTCCAAAGAATCCCAAAATGAAGTACAGAACCAACTTAGCAACAATAAAAAGCTCTTCGATCAGATCGAGGTGGAGAATATTTGAGTCAGGTATTAATTAACCATCTAAAAGAGTGTGGGATTGTCTCACAACTATCTCCTCCAGGAACCCCACAACACAATGGTGTATACGAAAGGAGAAATCGCACCCTATTAGATATGGTGCGATCAATGATTGTGGAGTCAAAATTACGACTTAGTTTTTGGGGGCATGCTCTTGAAACAACATCGCTCATTCTAAATAGGACTCCAACTAAAGCTACTGAAAAGACACCATATGAGATATGGAGAGGAAAAGTTCCCAATCTGTCTTTTCTAAAGATTTTGGGATGTGAAGCCTACGTTAAGGTTTTACCTGACAACAAGCTTGCACCTAGATCTGAAAAGGTTTTCTTTGTGGGCTATCCTAAGGAAACCAAAGGGTATTACTTCTACAACCGTTCTGAGAACAAAGTGTTTGTGTCTCGAAATGCTTTCTTCATAGAAAACGAGTTTGTCTCTAAGAGAAAGAGTGGCAGAGTAATTGAACTAGGTGAAGTTCAAGAGCCACAAACCACTTCAAATCTTATCCTATACCCCGTTACCACTACTTACATTCCAATCTCTGTTGACCCTCAACTAGAAAGGGATGATGAACAGGTAGTTGGGGGACAGGTAGATGAAGAAGTAGGGAATGTGGATATACCCCTTCGTAGGTCCAGTAGGGACATTCGCCCTCTTGAGAGATACAATTATCTCATGACATCGGAAATCAACATATTCCATATGGAGTATGATGAGCCCGAGACCTACAAACAAGCTTTAGCAAGCCCAGATTCTAAGAAATGGCTCGAAGCTACGAAATCCGAGATAGACTCCATATACAAAAACAAGGTTTGGACCTTAGTTGACTTGCCTGAAGGCACTAGAGCCATCAGAAACAAGTAGGTCTTCAAAGTAAAGACGAACATGGATGGTAAACCCAGTGTTTACAAAGCACAATTGGTGGCAAAATGTTTCACTCAAATTCATGGTATTGACTATGAAGGGACCTTCTCCCCAGTAGCGGCTTTTGAATCTATCAGGATACTCCTTGCATAGTTGCATGGTATGACTATGAAATATGGCAAATGGACATCAAGACCGCATTCTTAAATTGGATTCTGGAAGAGGAAGTGTATATGACACAACCTGAAGGTTTTGAAGTTCTCGAAGGTTTTGGGAAGGTCTGTAAGCTGCAGAGGGCCATTTATGGCCTCAAGAAAGCTTTAAGGAGTTGGAATCAAAAGTTTAATCAAGTAATCAAAGAGTTTGGTTTCTTGAAAAATGAAGAAGAGCCTTGCGTTTATAGAAAACTCAGTGGGAGCAAGGTAGTCTTTCTGGTTCTGTATGTGGATGACATACTCCTCATTGGAAATGATATTCCTATGCTATAAGACTTGGCTTAGGAAGAATTTCCAAATGAAGGATCTCGGTGAGGCCCAGTACATTCTTGGAGTAAAGATCTACAGAGATAGATCAAGACGTTTGATTGCATTGAATCAAACAACTTATAATGATAAGGTGTTGAATGAGTTTAACATGTAAAACTCCAAGAAGGGATTCATTCCCATGGTTTATGGCACATCACTTGGTAAAACAAACTGTCCTCAGACATCTGAAGACCAGGAAAAGATGAAAAATATACCTTATGCCTCAGCTGTAGGGTCTATTATGTATGCTATGAGATGTACAAGGCCAGACATAGCTTTTGCTTTAAGTATGTGCAGTAGGTTTCAAGCCAATCTTGGTGAGAAACACTGGATTGTTGTGAAAAACAAACTTAAGTATCTGAACAGAACTAAGGAGTTGTCCTTGGTCTATGGAGGTGAGAAACAACTAAGTGTAAAAGGTTACACTGATGCTAGTTTCATGAGGGATAAAGATGACTACAGTAGCCAATTTGGATACGTCTTTTGTTTGATTGGTGGAACGGTGAGCTGGAAGAGTTCCAAGCAAGACACTGACGCTGATTCTACAACGGAGGTAGAATACATAGCAGCATCTGAAGCTGCGAAGGAGGCAATGTGGTTGAAGAAGTTCATCGAGGAGCTTAAAGTTGTTCCTAGTATTGCGGAAGGCGTGGACCTATACTGTGACAATAGTACGGCTATTGCTCAGTCTAACTCCGAGATCGAGCAACGTTCGGGTCCTACATAAGGATGACTTCAGCTTACCTTATCCGAACTTGAGACAGTAAGTGACAAGGGAATTCAAAGAAATTGAACAGTTGTGGAATAAGTGAGAGATTATTGGGAATGTTTCGACAATATTCAATATACACGGAGATTAAACCAAAGTATTATAGTAATTATATATCTTGCTAGAAACCTCTATAATGGGTGATTGAATATGTTTAATTACAACTATATTATTTGGTCCTATTGGGTCACACAAGTCAGTGCCTTGGAATAATGTATGTAACCTAAATAATATCGTATTAAGCTTAGGTATAATTGGGAGACGATTTCTATGAGGAATCGGCCCAACACGGACCAAATTGGACTCACCACGGACCATGGTGATCCAACACGGTCCGTGTTGGTGTCGCCATGGACCGTGGTGGTCTGCCACGGACCGTGGTGTATATGGGCCGACTTATTGAGATTCTGGAGGCCAATACGGACCGTGTTGGGCTTCAGAATGCGTCGTTGCGTAAAGTCGGCCATTAGGGATGTTGCTCTCTCCTTAGGTTATCTAAACACTATACACAGGGGTCTCTGTGAGAGATTATAATACACTAACTGCCTGAAACTCTTAGAGAGATACCAGGGTGATTTCCTGAGTTCCTCTCTATTTTAGTTTGCAGTTCTTGTTTTCTGAAACATCCCCTCATACCAAACACATACATCTTAGATTGAGATTCGTCTCGATCAAGTTGATCTGGCAATCGAGTTCCTGGAGTGCTGCGTGGACTATTCAGTAGAGGATTTCTGCATTGGAATCTCAAAGGCCAACCTCAGCATCAGTCGGATTAGCGATCAGGCATAATTGCTAAAGCCTCTGCAATATTTTCCCGTGGTGATTAATTGTTTTATAATCGTTATGAATATTTCGCCAATTAATCTGTATCTGTTTAGGATATAGATTACCTAAATCCTAACAATATGGACCCTCTGAGGACTCGTATCCACCATGAAATGGATATGGAAACCGGGTTTGATTCGAGGAGAGGAGAGGGCGACTTGAAGCGAGCCGGTGACCAGAGATGAACAAAAAATGAACTGAACCCCATACGATTCATATTTTAAATTGCTAAAACGGTTGGTTTTTTCCAACCCTTTAAATTGGTTGGAAAAAGTGGTCAGTAATACACATATTTTTAGTAGTGAAAGTAAGCTAATAATATCAGAATTTCGAGTAATAATCAGGTAATCGTTATTATAAATGACATGTGCAACATGCCGAGGAACTGTTGCTTGTTAATATGCTATGGAAATGGTTATAACAATGTTGCTTACAAAAGACAATAGATTTACAATTGTTGCCACCAAGATCGACTGATACACACAACATGTCTACAAGCTGTTTCCTATTATTTTTGAAGGATATCCAAAGTACGTTAAAATACTTAATTTAAAACAAACATTCAATTTTAATGAAATAAATCTAACTAAAATAACGGTAATATGTAGTTCAAAAAGTTATAATTAAGTTCATGACAATTAAATACAACTAACCTAATTACAATCCATTAAATATTTGAAAATAGGAAAGTCCATGATTTTGATACATTTATTCTCGTGTTTATTGCTTATGGAGGGATCACATGTTGCAGTCTTACTAAATTTTGCAACTTAAAGATATTGATTCCAATTGACTTATACAAGATTTAAAATCATTTTTTAACTACTACTCCTTGAAAAAGAAATATAGGTATGAGATAGTGCAACAACAAATTTCATGCTCACGGGCCAACATACCACCAACTAAGCCACTTGCCGAAAAGCAAAAGTACACATGCCTTATTCTTTTATGGTGTACGGATAAAATTATCCCACTTTTCCCACTCTATTCCAAGTTTCTCACTCTATATCATACTTTCATACCTACCTTACATAATATATATTAAAACTTTCATATATAATAAGTAATATGACTAATGTGTCTTGCCTTATTGACAAACATATCAAAAAGGATTATTGGATGATAATCTGGCTTCTTTAGGGTATTGAATGACAATAATGCTGACTTTTTTGGACTCTAATACACTGAACTTTGAGGGTATTGGACAATAACGCACTCAAACCAATTCAGCTGGTGGTTGACGCGGTGGCTGTCCTATTTTGAGGTGTCGTTTTTCTATTTTTTTCAGAAAAAAATTTTTGCCGTGTAAGAAAGTACACATAAGCAGGATGACTAATATATTTTTTTTGGAAAAAAAATAGAAAAACGATACCCATAGTGGGACAACCACCGCGTCAATCACCAGTTGAATTGGTCTGAGTGCATTATTGTCCAATACCCTCAAAGTTCAGTGTATTAGAGTCCAAGAAAAAAGTTGAGTGCATTATTGTCCAATACCCCTAAAATTCAGTGTATTATCATCCAATAATCCTATCAAAAAATATAAACTATATATATTCAAAAGTTGATATATTTAAATGATGTGATTGTGTGACTTACTTTCGTAGGCATTATCTCACATTTTCTACGTTATCCTAGTTTGTCTCACTTTTTCCAATTATCCCCACCGACTTCCTTTGCCACACCAATATAGAACAAGGTGATAGACGCCCTTGGCACCTTGGCTATATAATCATTGTACCACTACAACATATCATCCAGATGGTTGTTCTTTAAACAGGGTGTATTCACTCACAGGTGAGTTGGAAAAGGGCACAAACATATTTTATGGGGATTTAGTTAATGCTATGGATAATAAGTTTATATTAAGACAGTCTAATCATCCACAGATTTCTCCGCAAGTTGTCGCTTTCATCTCAGACTTGGTGTTTTCGGGCATGATTGAGGAGATGCCGGGGGCCACCTTGTCAATGCCCCCAGGGGCACCATAATGCAGAGGTTTGGGTGAGGCGGAGCACTGTGCGATTCATATCTAACATATGTTCAAAGCTCTGGCCGGTTTGATGTTTTTGCTCTTTTTGAAACAAAATAGTCGGTGACTGCTGCTACTTCTACTTTGTGTAAAATAAGACTTACTTGTAGTACTGGGGTAGATGCACTCCTAGTAAATCGGGGGGTTATTATAGTTGGATGGCGGGAAGAAGTTTCTATAGTTCTAATGTATGTAAATTCTAACTATGTGACTGTAAAAATTAATGAAGTAAGTAGTTTATGGTGGTATGTGTGTTTTATTTATGGAGCTTCTGTTGTTGAAGATAGTCCGAATGTCTGGCAAGAGCTGGGTGGAATATTGCAGTCGTTAGATGCTCCTTTCTTAATTGCTGGTGATTTTAATCAAGTGGCTCTAGCTGAAGAAATATTGGGAGGCAGTTCGCATATACGAGGCCAAGACTCTTTTTTGGATTGGCTAAATGTATGCGGTTTATATGAACTTCCATATGTTCACAAAGAATAACTGGACAAATATGGGAATGACTGGACAGGGCATCTGCAACGATGGATTGGATGGACCTATTCCCATGTAGTTATATTTATAATCACCCTATCTCCGTATCGGATCACTCTTTATAGGAATTTCTGATACAACATTACAGTCCCGTAAGAGGTACAACTTTCAGGATGGCAGCATGGATTATTCGATTACCGACATTTCGACAACAAGTAGAACAGGCCTTCAGTCAAGCTATTGCGGGAACTCCTTTATATGGACTGGTGAAGAAATTGGCTCTGATGAGGAAAAATGCTAAACAATTATGCTTGAAATTAAAAAATGAGCGCTGGGCACATATTCAGTAGCCTATTGTGAATCTACTAGAGTTACAACAACAGTTGCAGGAGTGTCAAATGTCGTCGTCTGCTTTTGCTGCTACGCTATGTCAAATGGGAGAATTACCCATGGCATTGCACCAGCTTTTCTATTTTTTGGAAGGAAAGAAGCCGAATGTCTTGGTTACATAAGGGTTATCAATATACCAGGTTCTTTTTCCAATATTATAATTATCAACAAAAACATACTATTATTAGGGGTGTTCGCCAGGAGGATGGAACATGGTGTTCAGACCCTGCTGTTATTAAGTAGAAGGCGTACGACTATTTTCATGGTTTATATAATCCCAAGATGGTATTTCCTGCAACTAGACAGAGGTGTATGGAACAGTTATTACAACATTGTACAAAGACTATCATTGGAACACTTGGAGTTGTTACAGAGGAGATTTACAGAGAATGAGGTTAAACAAGCGATATTTCAGCTTAAGGCAGATAAAAGCCCTAGACCTGATGGAATACCTCCTGCTTTCTTTCAAGATCATTGGCACATTTTGCATGCAAGTGTAGAGGAGCCGGTGTTGTCATTTCTAAATGATGGGGAATTTTTGGGTGAAATAAATAATACGTCTATTGTCCTTATCCAAAAGAAACAGGCTCCACAAATCATTGGAGATTTTAGACCTATAAGTCTTTGCAATGTTATCTACAGGATCATTACCAAAAGTATGGTTAACAGAATACACCCAATGATGAAGGAAATTATTAATGAAACTCAGGGGGCGTTTTTACAGGGCCGAATTGGAATAGATCACTGTCTTATTGTTCATGAATTGTTGCATACCATGAAAACTAAAAGACAAGGTCTTCATTATGCCGCTATCAAGGTAGACATGAGCAACGCATATGATCGAGTGCGATGGGAAAGCCTATCATTTTCCAGCGAAGTGGGTCCGGTTGATTATGAAATACGTCACTATGGTTAAATATTCAGTAGTTGTCTATGGTGAAGCTACAAAATGGATCGAACCACCAGTTGGGTTACAACAAGGTGATCCCTTATCTCCATATTTGTTTATATTAGTTATGGATTGTTTAACTCAGATATTGGATGTAGCAAAACAGAGAAGAGATATACGAGGCATAAAGATCGCTAGGGAATCTCCGAAAATTACTCACTTATTTTTTGCAAATGGCTCCATTTTCTTCACGGATATGGATATAGAGCACTATACAAAACTTCAAAGCTTATTAAGTAAGTTTAACTATAGCTCCGGTCAAATGATTATCGTGGAGAAGTCGCCTGTCATGTTTTCTTCTGGGGTTTCTCAACAAGAGAGATTACAATTTAAAGTTATATATGGATTTCAAGAGTGCTCTTTTTTTACAAAATATTTGGGGATTTCGCCAGTAATTCTTAAAAATAAGTCCAGCCAATTTGCATTTTTAGTAGATGAATTTGTTAAGAGATTACAGGGATGGCGAGCCAGTTTATTGTCACCAGCGGGCAGACTGATTTTCATTCAAGCAGTATTATCCGCACTTCACCAACATGTATTCTCGGTATACCTGATCCCGACCAGCGTGATAGACAAGTTGAATTCTTTAGTCATACTATTTTTCTAGTAGAATTCGAAAGGCAGGAATTCTATACATTGGCTCAAAAATAATCAACTCTTCAGATTGAAAGGCATGGGAGGTCTTAGAATATGAGAATTATCAAGTTATAATCAAGCATTAATAATGAAGCAAGCTTGGAGGATACATCAGATGAGGTCATCGCTGCTCTTTAGGCTTTGGCAGGAAAAATATAAAATTATGTCTCCATTACTGTTACCTGACAATTACGAACCTCTTGCAAATGCTTCGTATGCATGGAAAGGTGTCGCACGTATAGTGAGTTTGGTGCAACACAAGGTTGTCAGGATCAGGATTCTAGTTAGGATCGATAGGGGTCCTTAGAATCGGGATCGTAGGATCGGATCGAGGATCGTAAGATTCTACAAATAAAATAAAATTGTTATAAGTGACTTGAAGTTTCCCTAGAAAAAAATTGTTTTTCAAAAATTGTACAAAAAGCCATGATTTTCACCGATCCTAATACGATCCTAACCGAGTCTGGTACGATCCTAACCGATTCTAGGGAGATTGTGACCATTCTAACAAAAATAGGCTATAGTTAGGATCGAGTCAATCCTACCGATCCTGGTACGATCCTAGCAAGGTGGCGATCCAGGAACGAGTTGGATCGTTTGGACATATTTGGATCGTAGGATCGTACGATCCTACGATCCGGATCGCGATTTTAACAACCACGGTGCAACATAAGCTATGATGGGGAATAGGTAATGATCAATCAATTGAGGTTAGTGATAGTAGATGATTAAAAGATCATACACCTCTGGTGAAGTCGGAGAATACATTGAATGTCTTACGACTACAGGTAGCAGATCTGGTTAGTGGTCAAGGTGAGAATGGAGCATGGAATAAAATATATATTCGAAATAATTTTGCTGAAGTTTCAGTTAAGCACTTAAGCATATACTCGCAACACTAGTTCCTTGTGAAGAAGAAGGGGATACTTTATGTTGGGGTGCTACAAAAACAGGTGAATATACTGTTAAATCTGGATAGAGAATATTTGGACAAATTAATAATATTTTTCAAGATAACATACCGGAAGAGCAAACACGATTATGGTGACAATTCTGGCAAAGTGATTTACCTCCGAAGTGGAAAATGTTTATTTGGAAATGTGTTCATAATGCCCTTCTGATTGGAGAAAGTCGTCAAAAGAGAGGGATATTGGAGAATAACAGCTGTTGGTGTGGCAAAGAAATCGAGTCTATCTCGCATTTGTTACGCAACTGCATAGTAGCGCAACATTTATGGAAAGCTAGTCCATTGGGATTACAGGATACAGGTACAAATTTACATTAGCGACAATGGTTGGAGGACTGGTTGAAATATTTAATTAACACAGATAAACATGGAGGTACATGGTTAATGTTCTTTACTGCGATTGTATAGACTATTTGGAAGATTAGAAATGTAGCAAAAATATCGATAGGATCTACAACACAAAATTGCACGGAGCATTTTTTAAATATGTCGCTTAAGGAGGGTTATCAATTGAAACACCGATATCCAAATAAACATTGTCGAAGATATGTTACTCCTTAGGAGGATCTACAATTGTTTAGATATTCATCAATACCAATTAGCAGGAAATTACGCGTTATTGTAGATGGAGCATGGAAAAAATCTTCAGGATTGGCTGCAGCAGCTTGGGTATCATTAACTGGGAATATTGGAAATCAAGGTACCTATGGAGGGAAAGTATTCATGGATTATTCGGCGGTCCAAGCAGAGTTGGAGGCTATATTTTTGGCAATACAGTAGCAAAGCGAGAGATTTGTGATGCATTCGAAATAGCTATGGATTCAGAGCTAGCCATTAGATTTTTAACAAATCCACGTACGTGTTATTTGGAAATTTCCCCAATGGTAGCTAATATAAATAGTTATCTTAAGTTATTTTAGATGTATAAAATTTATAAAGTACATCGAGATATAGTATCTACGGCTCATACATATGCAAAACATATATTAAAACATTCTCATATGTTGTAATCTATGTTGTTTTGTAATAAAATGACTATTTTGGCCAAAAAAAAATATCATCCAGATATCATTGTTTTTTTCCAATTAGATTTTTCCTAATAAGGTTTTGACGATGCATATTCTAGATAATGGACATTCAAGGATAGTGCTACGGAATAATGTATATGTGAACGCTCATATATCAATCAAATATGTTTTGGATATCTTTATATATTAGGATATAATAGGGGAGAATTAAATTTTTATGTGAAGTTAATTTACATTTTACTTGCAAGCCTCTTGTTATGTAACTAGTATAAATACGAGTTTTTTGCATTTTGGACCTCGAACTTTAGGGATATTTATTTTTTGAGCCCATGATTTTCAACTTTAAGTTTTTAGACCCTAAAGTTTGTAGGATGAAAAAAAAGGATCCTAAAGTTTGTGGGCTGAAAAAAAAAAGTTTGTTTCCCGTTTTTCGTTTTCTTTCCATGTTTGAATATATCTCCCGATTGGCGTCAAACTTCAAGACTAAGGTTAAAACTGATATTAAAGTTGTAATAAACTTCTCTTATTCATGTTGGAGTTACTTAAATCCCTGAATTCATGAGTCTAAGTAGCCCCAACATGAATAAGAGAGGTGTATTATAATTTATAGCTTCAATATAAGTTTTAACAATAGTTTTGAAGTTTGACGTCAATCGGGAGATAAATTCAAACATGAGAGGAAAACAAAGAACGAGACAGTGACCTTTTTCTTCAGCCAACAAACTTTAGGGTCCTTTTTTTCCATCCTACAAACTTTAGGGTCCAAAAAATTAAAATTGAAAATCATGGGCTCAGAAAATAAATACCCCTAAAGTTCAGGGTCCAAAATGCAAAAAACCCCTATGAATACCTATCATGGGTTCTGAATAACATTGTTATTATCCTCTCTCAACTTCTAATGTCTATTGTTCTTCTTTATTATTATTCTCTATATTGTATGTTTATATTGATCATTTTTTGGCAAATTGAAAGTAAATTAATCATAATTAATAAGGACTCAACCTGCATTTGGGAGTTTGAGGAACTCAAAATATATATGAATAGTAACTTATCATCTTTCAAGTATTTTTAAAAAAATGTATGCCACTTAGTAGTCTTTTTTAAAAAATTAGGGGCCTTATAGTTTTTGGGTATTTTGCATTTTGGACCCCAAAGTATAGGGTAATTTATTTTCTGGACCCTTGGTTTTCATTGTTAATTTTTTGGACCCTAAAGTTTGTGGGTTGAATAAAAATGACCTTAAAGATTGTGGACTGAAAAAAAAAGCCCTTGTCCCTTTCTTTTTTTTCCCATGTTTGAATTTTTTCCCCGATTTGCGCCATACTTCAGGACTAAGGTTAAAACTGATATTGAAGCTATAATACACCTCTTTTATTCATGTTGGAGCTATTTGATTAGACCCTAAGTACCGGGGGTCTTAGTAGTTCCGACATGAGTAAGAAAAGAGTATTGTAGCTACTATATCAGTTTTAACCCGATCTTGAAGTTTGACGCCAATCGGGAGAGCAATACAAACATGGGAAGAAAAAGAAAAACGGTCCACAAGCCTCTTTTTTAGCCCACAAACTTCAATGTCCTTTTTTATTTATCTCATAAACTATTGGGTCCAAAAAATTAACAATGAAAACTAAGGTGTTGGGTCTATGGTCAAGGACCTTCGTCTCTAGTCTACCAAGGACCTCAACGGGGTTTTAATGAAAGAAAAAATAGACGAAAGGATCAAGGAAGATAGAAGATTGGACGAGAACAAGAAAGGCAGAAGGACACTAACCCATAGCACCTCAAGGACGTCTACCCACAGCATCTCAAGGTCATTTACTTCAAGCGTGAAGTTCTGACATGAAAGTCAAAAGAGCAAATTAAAACAGGGAAGTTTTTCTGGAATGATTAATATCCGTTTCTCTATCATTTTCTAACCAGACTAATTGATTGTAACTATTTTATTTGTAGGAAAGAATTGATCAAGAATTTGGAAAGAAGACAAGATTGCAAATTTCTAAAAATCTCACAAGATGAAAAGTAGATCACAAGAAAGTTGGAAGGCAAGGCAAATCACGAAGAAGGAAAGAATCAGGAAGAAAACAATCCCAACGTCTCTATGCAGCTGATTCAATGCACTTATAAATAGAAGACCTCAAGATTGAAGAAGATCAACGATTCCACGGAAGTAATCGGGTGTGAGAGAAACAAAGAGTGTTTTTCTTATTCTTCTTTGTGTCGTGAGAAGAAGCTATGTGTGAGAGTTGTGATTGAGTGTAATCGAATCCTAGACGAACTTAAGTTCGATTGGTGTTTGCAGCAAAACAATGCTTGGTGTGTGTGTTTATCCAGAAACCATTTTTGAAGTGTCCTTTGCAAGGCACTCTGTTCGACTGTAAACCTAAGGACGTTTACCTTAGGAAATTTTCATATTCAATCTGTATTCTATTCCAACGAAATAAAGGAGGTTATTCAGTTATCTTTTTATTGTCCTTTTTTTTCAGTTTACTTTGGTTTATGTAAAGTTGAGTATTAATCTAAAAAGATTAAGACCCTAACGTCCTTTACCAGTGAGTATTTGTGCAGAAATGTTTATAACCCTATTCACCCCTCCCCCTCTAGAGTTCTTTCAATTGGTATCAGAGCAGGTCCACTCAAGAAGAGACTAACCGCTTTATGGAAAAGATCATGGCTGGGATCGAAGATGGTGATATAGGGCAAGGACGTTGCTTAAACAGTCCCCCATTATTCAGAGGATCAAACTTTATCCACTGGAAGAAACGTATGAAGACATTCATCATGGATCTAGACTATGACCTTTGGGACAGAATTGAGAATTGAGACTTTTTTCCCATGATCACCGAAAGAGAAATCACGAAACCCAAAGATAGATCCAAATATACTGCAAGAGAAGCAGAAAAGGCGGATAAAAATGTTAAAGGTTTACATATCCTTTACTGTGGACTTCATTCTAATGAGTTTTAATTTGTCTCTGGTTGTGATACAGCTAAACAGGTGTGGGATACCTTAGTGACCACATATGAAGGAACGGGCTAAGTTCAAAAAATAAGGCCTGACAATTATGTCAAGCATTATGAATCCTTCAAAATCAAGAATGGTGAATCTGTCAAGGATATGTACAAACGATTCACTATCATAGTCAATAATCTCAAGTCCTTGTGAAAACCTACTCCAGTGAAGAAAAAGTTCACAAGGTCCTCAGATGTCTTCCAAGAAAGAAATTGGAACCACCGTAATAGAGGAAGTTCATGATGTGGAAACTCTCCAATTAGATGACCTCATTGGAAAGCTTCTTGCTCCCGAAATGCGTCTCCAAGAAGAGCAAAATGTAAAGGAAGAAGTAACCCGTAAGAACATTTGATACGCCGCAAGTGCACGGTGTACAATGTAGTATATCAAGGTCGTTCCCACGAGGACTAGTTCTAGCTTACGCACTAAATTATCCCACTACGAAGGATGCTAGGTTAATCAAAGGGTTGGATTTTCAACTCAGTCAAACTGAAGTGAACGAAATTGCAAAGTAATCTAATTTAAACTACAAATTTAACTGATCGAAACAACAAGCATAATTTTACGAGGTTTTTATCAATATTATAAAGGCGTTACGGGAGTTACTCTAGTTATCCAATTAACCTAACAAAGGTCTGACTTTATTTATTACTAGTTTGCACCAATTCGAGGTCAATAACTGATGTATATTTGATAGCCATATACATCAAGGTTATCAAGGAAGACATCAAAAGCCTAATCATGGGAAGTTACTTGTTACTTACTTAAGCTTACTTAAGCTTACATGGAGAAAGAGTAAGTCATTGATATATATTTGGTCCCAAATACACATCATGGGAACCAAATACAAGCTTATATGGAAGAAGAGCTTCAATCACTCTCATCACTCTCAATTAGGGATGACTTCATCAAGTGCAATTCGATATTTTGCTCTATAACTCAAGATCCATGAAGCTATTGGGAAAGTCATCTTGGAGCCAAATATAGATCATTCAAAGAGCTTTCTAATGGTTTTTGAATCTTGAAAATTGGAGAAGAATTGAGCAAGATATCAATGTTTCTTTCTAGCTATGTACATTTTGATTCTTTGTGATGTAATATTTGTAATAGATGATGTAAGCTAGAAAACCATTATATTCTTGATGTAGTGCACGACCAAGGGGCCTAGGAATAATATAAATAGACCCTTTAAGAGGCCTTTGTAATCATTCATTCATCATTCAATATCAATCAAATACAAATCAAAACACATATGTTGTTTTTCTCTCTAGTCTCAAAACTAGAGTTGTAGTTCTCTTGAGGGATGAATACGCCTATCTCTACTTCTATTCTGGGGTTGGCATCCTTAGATGGTGAAAGGTAGAATTGGAGGAATCGTTGGAGTGGTGTGCCTATATCTCCATTGAAAAATCCAAAGCCATTATCAATCGTTCTATCTTAGTGAGTTTCAATCTTGTTTCGTTTGATCTTTCTTTTTACATCTACATTGTTTCAATCACAATATCATTCGAATCTTAGCCTAAACAACCAAGAAACTTACGTTCCATTCATTCATTCATTCGTTCATACATTCATTCATAAAGAACTACATAAAGATCCTAGTCTTGTTGTGTGATTTGATCATTTTTGATCCTATCATACATCAATTCCTTTGAATCTTTTTGATTTCTATCTTCTTTCATTCATTCACTTGATCCATAAGAACTTAGAGAAGGAAAATTCTTATCTTGGTTCTTAAAGATCCTGAGTTCGTGTGTAGTGTGATCTCTTTTGATCCCATTATACATCAATTTTGGTATCAGAGCTTAGGAGATTGATTCTCTTAGTTCTAGCACCATCTTTTTACAATCTTTCCATCACAAATCCATCGCCTACAATTCTCTATTACACGTCCCCCACAAAATCCACAAAGAACCCCCTAAACCCAAACACAATCTAGCCTAAACACATTCCATTTATCATCCCTACACCCTAGCCCCAAAACCGTGAGTTTCTTTTGATCTTTTTGTATCAAGATTGATGGATAGTGGAAGTACTCCAACAAATCAGCCCACGAATTCCCAAGAAGATGTAGAATTGATGAAGCAAAAGATCGTTTATCTCACCGACCAATTAAAGAAGTATATGCATCTTCAACATAGAGAGATGCATGATGATTCTTATGTTGGGAAACCCCAAGGTAACGAAGAGGACGTACAAAGTGAAAGGAGTGGATGTCCAAGAAGGGAGGAACGATTTGATTTCAAGGTGCAAATACCAGAATTTGATGGTAATCTTGATCCCGAAAACTTCTTAGATTGGATGCAAACAATTGAACGAGGTTTTGATCTTAAAGAAGTACATGATGAAAAGAAAGTGAAGTATTTGGCCCTAAAGTTGCGCAAGCATGTGTCCATTTGGTGGACAAATTTACAAAAGAAGAGGCAAGCTAAGGGCAAGGACAAGATTCGTACATGGAGTAAGATGAAAAGTAAGTTGCAAGGAAAGTTTCTACCACCAAGCTATCTTCAAGATAACTATTACAAGTTGCAAAGATTGGCCTAAGGGAGCAAAAGTGTGAAGGAATATACAAGGGAGTTCAAACGTCTACTTTGGAAGTGTGATCTTAGAAGAGGATCCACAAACTTTGGTATGTTATCTAATTGGTCTTGATGATTATATTAGACATATTGTTGAATGGAAACCATATAAAACTTTGGATGAATTAAGTTCTTTAGCTCTTAATGTTGAAAGACAAAGGAGAATTAAGAGTAAAGAACCTTTGGACATAAACAAAACTCCACAAAATTCATCCCCTCTTACACACTCATTCCCTACACAACCAAGACCACCCATATCTCCCACACAGTTCCACGCCAAAAGCACCACAAAACAGCCCCAAACCAGGCCCAAACCTACTATTCAAGAACCAAAAACCCTTTTCCAAAGGAGATGTTGTCATTGCCAAAGTTTAGGTCACATTGATTTGGAGTGTCCTAACAAGAAAGAAGTGTCTTTGGTTGAGTACCAAACGTATGATAATGAATTATTTGAGGAGGAGTATGCAGAAAAATTGCTTGTGGCAAGGAGAGCCTTGAAAGAAGTATGTGTGCCGAATGAACATCAACAAAGAGAGTGCAAGATATCTCATTGTACCAACAAAGGAGAAGTATGTTCATTGATCAAAGAAGGAGAAATTTATGCCTCCTATGGTTACATTGATGCATCTACAACAATGATCCACACGTTAAACTTGGAGAGCTATTCACTCCCTACACAATGGCTAAGCCATGACAAAGACATTCATGAGGATCCAAGAAGTTTAGTAAGTCTTTCCATTTACAAGAATTGTAGAGATTCATTATGGTGTGATATTACTTTTATGGATACTTGTCATACTTTGTTGGAAAGACCAAAGTTGCTTGATAGGAATATCATGCATCAAGAGACATCTCTACTTCCATCTTATACCACATGGCCAAAGGAGAATAAGAGCAACATTGTGACACTTATGGAGAATGAGTATCATGAATTTGGAAAGCAAACGAGCCTTATTCTTGTACAGTTGGACGGAAGCAAAACGGCCTCATCAAATGTTCGTTCACTCTTGAAATCTCTTGTGGAACGTTTCTCTCATATGTTCCCTAAAGATATCATCATACAAGAGTGTCATCAAAGGCTGCCACCAAATCAAGAGTTTCAACACCAAGTGGATCTTGTTAAAGTATCTATGCTACATCACAATTTGGCCTATGGAATGAATCACTTGGAGTTAGACATGATCATGATGGAGCATGAGAAGCTATATGGAGAATTGGAGAAGAATCAATTCTTCACGTTTAATGTTGTATGGCTTGGGTATGACTTATCAATAGAAGGAATCCAAGTGGATAAAGAGAAGGTGAAAGCAAACCGAGAATGGCTCATACGTGCATCTATTCATGAGAGTCACTTGAATGAAGCAAGTCATTTGCTTAAAGAAGATGCTTTAATAAGAAGGAATAAGCTAGTTAACATGCTTGAATCAAGAGTACTTGGATTTGAGTATATCCAAGCGTTGTATGAAGAAGATGATGATTTTAAAGAAATATATGAGGTATGTAAGAAGCATCGTCAACAACTCTTTCATATTAGTCATGGATTTCTTTTTAAGGGAAATCAACTATGTATTCCAAAGGGTAATACTCGTAAAGTCTTGATCTTGGAAGTACATGGAGGATCTCTATTTGATCATTCGGGTATTAAGACGACGTATTTCATGATGAAAGAGTGTTATTTTTGGCCTAATATGATCAACGATATTGAGTATGTAATCAAATGTTGTAATGCTTGTGGTCTTTCTAAAGCTCATGAACATATCAACTTGAATCTCATGGTTGAAGTGCCAAGGATTCAAAGAAGTCAAGAGGTTATAGTCGTTGATGATCATTCAAAGATGGATCATTTCATACTATGTCATATTACTTATGATGAAGGCAAAGTTGTAAAACTATACTTTGAAGTTGTGAAGTTACATGGGATTTCTACATCCATGGTGAATAATCGAGAATCAAAGTCCTATGATGTCAATGATTTATTTTGGAAGAAGTTGATGAAGTTTAGTAAAGGAGTCTATGATGACTTCAAAGTCTTTAAGAAGAGAGCTTGTAATCTCTTGCGAAGAAGCAAGGCGAACAAGGAGAGTTGATGCCCACAATACTTATGGAAAGGTCTCTTACAAGAAGAAAGTGAAGCTTAGAAGAGAAGGGCCATATGATCACTTACAAGTGATTTGCAGTCATATTCATGGAGAAGAAATGCTCAAAGTTTGAGAAAAAACTTTCTCAACCAGGGGAGTATGATGTATATTTGATAGCTATATACATCAAGGTTATCAAGGAAGACATCAAAAGCCTAATCATGGGAAGTTACTTGTTGCTTACTTAAGCTTGCTTAAGCTTAAATGGAGAAACAGCAAGTCATTGATATATATTTGGTCCCAAATACACATCATGGGAACCAAATACAAGCTTATATGGAAGAAGAGCTTCTATCACTCTCATCACTCTCAATTCTGGATGATTTCATCAAGTGCAATTCAATATTTTGCTCTATAACTCAAGATCCATGAAGCTATTGGGAAAGTCATCTTGGAGCCGAATATAAATCATTCAAAGAACTTTCTATTCTTGAAAATTAGAGAAGAATTGAGTAAGATATCAATGTTTCTTTCTAGCTATGTACATTTAGATTCTTTATGATGTAATATTTGTAATAGATGATGTAAGCTAGAAAACCATTGTATTCTTGATGTAGTGCACGACCAAGGGGCCTAGGAATACTATAAATAGACCCTTTGGGAGGCCTTTGTAATCATTCATTCATCATTCAATATCAATCAAATACAAATCAAAACACATGTTGTTTTTCTCTCTAGTTTCAAAACTAGAGTTGTAGTTCTCTTGAGGGTGGAATACGCCTATCTCTACTTCTATTCTGGGGTTGGCATCCTTAGATGGTGAAAGGTAGAATTGGAGGAATCGTTGGAGTGGTGTGCCTATATCTCCATTGAAGAATCCAAAGCCATTATCAATCGTTCTATCTTAGTGAGTTTCAATCTTGTTTCGTTTGATCTTTCTTTTTACATCTACATTATTTCAATCACAATATCATTCGAATCTTAGCCTAAACAACCAAGAAACTTACGTTCCATTCATTCATTCATTCGTTCATACATTCATTCATAAAGAACCACATAAAGATCTCTGTCTTGTTGTGTGATTTGATCATTTTTTATCCTATCATAGATCAATTCCTTTGAATCTTTTTGATTTCTATCTTCTTTCATTCATTTGCTTGATCCATAAGAACTTAGAGAAGGAAGATTCTTATCTTGGTTCTTAAAGATCCTGAGTTTGTGTGTAGTGTGATCTCTTTTGATCCCATTATACCTCAATAACCAAACAAATATCTATCACAACAATCTTTTGATCCGGAGTGAACTGCTCAGACTAAATTAACCACCTATTTTCATGGCTATCTAATTTGGTCAAAGTTAACAACAAGTTAATTAAATGATCCTAGGTATGAAATACATTATTTCTAACCGAATTTTATATCTATTCAATCTCCATTAATCCAACTCAAAGAAGCAATCTTTCGATCTGAAACTAAGAGTTTAGACACAAGTAACAGGTGGCCAATTAATTACTGTAACAATATAAACACGAAGATAGAATGAAATTGACAAACTATTTCATACCAAAATCAAGACAGAGGGTCAAATGAACAACATCGAGTTTTCCCTAAACTAAAATTTAACTACTCATGCTTGATAATAAAAACAACTAAACTAATTGAATTGAATCTAGAAAACATACTAAAAATTGGGGAAGAAGACAACCATAATTGAGGGATGAACGAATATGTCGGCTCGTGAAAGTTTCCTTCTCCCGAGCCTCGATCTCCAATTTTTCCGTCGGCGGTTGGACGCTTCGATCTCCAATACCAAAACCTAGGGTTCTAAAATATTGTTTATGAAAACTAATAATAATAATAGATGATAGTATATGCTATGATGCCCCTAAACTAGGTAGCGTACGCTTTCTTTTATAGCAAAAAAAAAAAATAGTTGCCTTGTTCTCCAAGCAGTGCATAATAACTAGGCGCTGCCAGCGTGTGCTAGACGCTACCATCGCCAGCCTCTGTTTAGTCCCGATTTTGGGCCGAAATAACGCCTTTCGGCTTGCATTTTTGGCTCGATTCTGAGTCTTTTTCGTAGTTTTTACTTGTGTTTTAGTTGTTTTGTAGGTTTTCGTGCTTTTGGAGCAAATGCAACGAATATAGGCTAAAATGAGGCTTTTTAGGGAATCTCGAGCAATTTCCCGAGCCTAAGCCGAGCCGAGAACCGAGGCGGAGTCGACCCGGGATCATTTTCTTCATGTTTGGACAGAATCAGGTTCGTAACACCCGCCACAGAATTGGTAACAGGCGTTACGCACTGGATAGAAGAGAGGACGGCTTTGCTGCAGGCGTCGCACCCGCTAACCTGAGTGTAGCAGCCGCTACACAACACTAGACATGGATCGCCTCAAATTTCCAGATGGAGACCGCGCCCGCTACCCTATCTGTTGCGCCCGCAATGTACTAGACCAGACGGAGATCGCGACCGCGATATGGAGGATGTCGGTCGCTATTTCTCGAACACCCAAAATCGCCTGGGCAGGTTTCGCTGGGTCGCGCCCGTGACAGGGACGGTCACGCCCGCGACCTCCCTAATTCTGCGCGCATTTCATTCGGCTATACGCTGCGTTTTGCTGAATTGTTCTGCCTTGTATTTATAGCTCCAATGCTGCGTTTTTTAGGGGGATTCGACTCTAGCTCTTAGACTTTTACATTCTACCCTTTTCACCTTAGTTTAGAGAGAGATTAGGAGATTCTTAGAGAGAGATTAACTTATGGCTTTGGCGTATTTTGGTTTGTAATTAAGATTGGAGGATTCAACAATTGAGATAGTGCTTTGGATCATCCTTTCCCTTGTTCTTCCTTGCTCTTTTACAGCATTTGATAAGTTTCTTCTTCCCTAAACTTTGCTTTGTTAATTACTTTAATTGCTTGTTAATTGTTTCCATTGCTCATTAATTGCTTTGTTTGTCCTTTGATTGTTGTTTGATGATAGAAATAATGCTTAGGGTTGGTTTTGTTTATGTTGTTAGCATAGTTGTGATGAGTAGTGGCTAGAACCCTAATGGGTTAGGGGGTAATTAAAAGTGTGAATGGGTAATTAGGAATGGGTTAGCAATTTTAGTGAGTAATTAGGTGGAAAATCACTTTCCGAAACCTATCCTTCCCTCAAGTGGTGTGTATTTGGGTTCGAAAGCTCCCGAATACATCCAACACTTGGGTTGGAAGGTTGGAATTGGGATAGTTAATGCTCACCCAGTAAAGTGGAAGGAGGTTAACTAGGGAATTCCGTTTCATTAACCCTTCGGGTCCGTGGTGGACTTTGAGGAAGTTAATCCGGACTATCCACAAGAGTGGAAGCTTGGTGGGTGTTTTCTAAAGGAATTGCCACTTGATTTCCTCCCTCGTTGCTCTCTTGTTGCGAAAACCGTCTCCTTGTTCCCGTTTGTGTCCTAAAAAGCCCCCGAAACCCATTGTTTCACCATGACTGACCTTAGTTTGTTTTCTAACTTTGTGATCACCTTTTCAACCCGTTGCCTTACCTTAGCGATCTTAACCCGACCTTTGACTTAGATAGCTTTGTCCTAGGCCCCTTGCTCCTCGAGAAGAATGATAAAAATCGGTGCTAACAAAACCACTGTACACAAAATGGCGCTGTTGCCGGGTAGCAAGCGCCCCTAGCTTAGTTTCTTGGTCTTGAGTTGTTTAAGATTAATTTGTTGCTTCTCTATTTCTCGTAGGAGGTTTCGAGTTCTAATGGTTGAGGGCCAAGCTGGGTCACCTCGTACCCTTTTATCATATGCCGTTCCATAATCGGGTACGGGAGGCAACCCTATCATCCTACCGCCATTACCACCCACTGCAACATTTGAGTTCAAACCATGCCTGCTGAATGCTTTTGAGAGAAACCAATTCCACGAAGATGGCTTTGAGGATGTCGTCGATCATATCAGAAGATTTGAAGATCGGATTGGTTTTGTGCATATGCGAGAGGTATCTTCGGAGTTCTTGAAATTGAAGCTCTTGCCTCTCACTTTGGAGGGAAAAGCTAAGATGTGGCTGGACATTTTCCTGCCCGGCACATATACTACTTGGGAACGCATTGAGCCGGGATTTTCTTCATTATTTCTTCCCGACGGATGAGACGCATAGGTTTCGACAAGCCATCTTAAACTTCAAGCAAGTGCCGGGAGAAACTCTCTTCGAATAATGGGCAAGATTTAAAAGTCTCCAAAGGCGATGTCCACATCACAATCTGCTGGATTGGTTATTGTTACATCAGTTTTACCATGGGTTTCAAGATGATCTCAAAGAGTCAATTGACATTGCATCGGGAGGAATGTTCCTTATGAAGACCGACATAAGGCAAACGTCTTCCTTCATGAATTATTTCAACATTCTCCTTCTTGGGGAAGCCGTTGGAGTTCAGGAAGTGGAGGCTATTCCTTGGAGAGCGAACCTACTATCAACCTCCTTATGTGCATCGTCCAAGAGATATAACAGAAGATGGTATCTGATGGAGAAACCAACCAATTGGGAATCATGCAAGAGACTCGAGCCTTCGCTCAAAACTCCCAACATTTCTCACCCAACTACCAAAACCAACAAGTTTGGCAACCCACTTTCTACCAACGTACCCCTCAACTCCAAGAATCCCAACCATTTCAAGAGTCCAACATTGAGAAGATGCTGAAGCAAATTATTGAAAACCAAGAGAATGATAGGGCTCGTCTCGAGAGTATTGAAAATCAATGGGCCCAAATTGCTCAGCAAGACTATATTCCTCAAACTGTTCCCATCCAACCTCAACCTCAACCTACCCTAATGGTGTCGGTCACTACAAAAAATCATCACTTGTGCCACGAATTATGCCACGGGAAATCTAAAATCGTTGCAATTTCTTAGTCTTGCCACGGAAAAATTTTATAGTGCATTTGATGGTCAAAAATATGCCACGGACTACAACTCCCGTGGCAAAAAAATACTTATGCCACGGGAAAATATCACCCGTGGCTATAACATGCCACGGACTACAACTCCCGTGGCAAAAACATTCTTATGCCACGGGAAAATGTCACCCGTGGCTATAAGATGCCACTGACTAGAACTTTTGTGGCGAAGAAATACTTATGTCATGGGAAAATATCACCCGGGGCAATAACATGCCATGTGAAAATATCACCCGAGGCAATCATATGCTGTGAACGGATGAACTATAACTAATGTGGCAAAAAAGTACTTATGCGAATCAGAAAGTTTAAAGATGGTAGTCAAATCCGATTTCGAAGCAAATCTGCTCCGATGCGAATCAGAAAAATCCAATCCGAATTAGATAAAATAAAATATAATTTGTATCTGAATCTGATTAAATAGGTCTGACTTCGATTATAAGTATTTGATGACCACTTATTAATTCCGATGAATTCTGATTAAAATAATATATATATATAAAAATTAAAAAATCATAATTTGACTAGCTGATAGGTAACAAAATTGTCTATTTGTAAGTGTACTAAACATTATTTTGGTAAATTGTCTATTTATAAGCTTTATTATGGAATATGAGTAGTTTATAAAAAATATGTCAAACAAACATTTAATATATACCGTTTTAAGCAACGCCCAATCTTGTTGCAATATGTGATACCATATTTTAGCAACAAGCTTTGTTGTTGCAATATATATGATATGAATATTATGAAATTTCAGCCTTGCTTTTATTTTTTTTATCCCTTTTCTCTATTTTGTCTTTTGCATATTATTATTTTTTATATTTTTCCTTTAATATTTTATTTATTCATTTTGCACTTTGCATACTATAGCAATATATTTTTCCACACACTATTATGTATTCAATCATTCACTAACATAAATTGGGTATGTACACTATATCAATATTTTTTTCGTATACTATTGTGTGATCAATCGCACAATAGCGCAAACTCTTTTGCACACTAGCACACTACTGTAAATTTCTTTGTACACTAGCAAATACTAACACAAACTCATTTGCACACCAGCACATACTACTTTGCACATTGACTCTGACTCTTTTATACACTAACGTAAACTCATTTGCACACTACTATAAGTTTCTGTGCACATTAATATTGTCTGGTTTGCACATTTTAATTTTTTCGTATACTAATGTAAGCATAACAAGATAGATAAAATTTACCAAGTGAAAAATAAAATAATATAAATTTTTTGATAGATTGATACAAACAAAAGTTATGAAAAAATAATTAAATAAATAATTTGAAATATAAAAAAAGTTAAAAATAAAAAAGTCTTTCATTATAACAATTAAAAGAAAACAAACAAAAAAGGGAGAAAGCAAAACTAAAAAAAGGGGGTGTGTTTGGTAGGGGGAAAGCATTTTCTTGGAAAATGTTTTCCTAATTTTCTAGTGTTTGGTACAAAAAAAAAATAGAAAATTATTTCCAAAAAAAAATCATTTTCCTCTAAAGGAAGAAAATTGACTTCCTTTGTTTAACCTAGAGAAATCATTTTTCACCATTGATTGTTAGATCGATTTTCACGACTAACTCTAACTGAAATTTGTGACCGAAATTTAACATTAATGGTTATGCTCGAAATTTTGTAACACGATAGAATTGATTAAAATAACCTCAAATATAAATTTTTAGCTCAAAATATTTTTATTTGATAACATTTATCACGATATGTACCAAATTAGAAGTTTTTGCCGCTAAAACTAACTGAAACTTTTAAAAATTCAAACTGAACTGTTTGAATTGAAACTTTATGATTTAATAGTATGGACTAAGAAAAGCTCAAATATAAATTTTGAGCTCCAAATATTTTTATTTGTAACATATATCGCCACTTTATTAACAAAAATTAAAATGCAGCTGCATCTCCTTCTTCGCCTCGACCCACCAAGATTCCCAAACCCTCGCGCCCCTGCTCGACCCTCCCCCAAATCGTGGCTGTTGTTACCTGTCGCCATTGCGTCGCCTGGATCGCCCCCCCACAACGCCGCCTGGGTCGCCGGCCCACAACGCCGACCAACACCCACTCAATCGCCTCCTTCTTCTACATTCTTAGATTTTGTTTTCTTTAAAGAGTAAGTTTCGGTTCTCATAATTTCTTGTTTATGGTGTTATAATTGTTTGTTTATCAAGGGTATGGGTTTCGTTCATCCTTTTCTTTAATGAGTGCGTTAGAGTTTCGATTAGTGTTAGGGTTTCGTTTATTGTTAGTGTTTGAATTTAGGTTGCCATTTTGATTGTTTCAGATTCAAATCAATTCATAAGTTCTTATCTATTCGTCGTTTTCCCCCTATGTTATAGTTTCGTGGTGGAAATTTCCCCTATGTTTTTTCCTTCAATCGAAAATTTGATGAAAGGCTACACTGTTGCACACGTACGTCATGAAGTTGCTTTTAAGTTATGGTTAATGACTATTGTTTCTGTGATATATATATATTCTTCGATACTTGAAATGGTTACCCATTTGCAGCATTATATACTCATATTATGGATGGGGGCGGATTTGGGGCCAAAGAAAAGGTTTAATCAACCCATAATGTGTAGGAAGCAAAATAATACCAATAGGTTAAATGGAAACCCACAGAGAAGGCCAAAAACATTGATACAAGGGAGCTCGTGCGTCCAACCCATAAATCTTAGATAATTTTTTTTATGAAATACTACCTCCGTTCCATATTGTTTGTCCTCTTTGGAAATTGTGCAGTCAAACATATAAAAATTTGACTATAAATTTCTCAATTTATATAATGATTTATCAAATAAACTTACTATCATTATATTGAAAATAAAAAATAGTATCATAAAAGTATAATATTGCAATTGTTAAAAAAATATTATACAAGAATTTATCAATCAAAGAATGACATTAAAGACCGTGACAGTTGACAAAATGACAAATAATATGGAACAAAGGGAATAAAAAATTTGTTCAATTTTAAGTTTTAACTAATTGAAAAAATTTAATAAATAAGACTTTCCATTTGGCAGTTCTAACTTCTACGCACAGCCGCACCGTCCGAGGACCCCAGGAGCTTCAACTCTTCAGTCTCTTCAGTCTTCTTCCTTTGACGGTTCACCCAGCCCCTGCCTTGTTGGCTACTGCCCCACCGAGCACCGATCTTCGACCACCACAGCACCGCCCGTTAGCCACCGCGCCTGTCTTCGATGTTCAGCGTCTGTCTTTTGTGCTCTGTCTCTGTCGTGTCTTCGTCCGAGACCGACGCTCGAGTCTCGACCCAAGGGCCAAGGCAGAAACGGCGGCGCCGCCAGCAACCCAGCGGCCAACGCACCGCAACCTCCCACTCCAGCGACCGGTGAACGGAAAACCAACTGGTGAGTTCTCTGATTTTCAATTTTAGGGTTTACAGTTTACTATTTCAATTTTAGGTTTTTCATTCCAATTTGGTAAATTATTGAAATTTATAGTTTGTGATTTGTTTGTGAATTATTGAATATGTTGTGAATTGTGATTTAGTAAATTACTATCAGTGAGTGACGAAGTGTTTAGGTTTTTCATTCCAATTTTAGGGTTTACTGTCATTTGTTTTCAATTATAGGTTTTTCATTCCCATTTGATAATTGGTAAATTACTAAAATTTATAATTTGTGATCTGTGGTTTTTGATTTGTTGTGAATTATTGAACATTTTATGATTTAATAAATTTCTTATGAGATCGTGAGATCAATTGCTTCTCTTCTGGCTTGCTCCTGAAACTATTAACCACAACCAAATTGGAAAACTGAAAACATCGGAAAAGCACTGAGTATCAATTCATTTATACCATCAATTAACCAAGAATAAAAGCTAACAAAAGAGCGCAAAAAACCAACTGTTTGATCGAGCTCAGTTGCTTCTCCTCTGGCTTTACCTTAAACCAATACAACAAAGAAGCAAATCAGACCCACAAAAGATGGACTGTAATTACTTACGAAAACCTTAATATGGTAATAAGATGAACAAAATCCCAAAATCCAGATGAATCCAGACTGAAATTGCATATATACTTAAAGTTTGAAAATTGCAATTACTTAATTTCTTAATGTATATTGTAATACATTATATGAGGCTATTATTATTAAATTTATAATAAAAAATCCTTTACAAAGATATAGTTCGATAATATATTTTTGAAAATATATTTATTAATCTTTAAAAAGATAGATTAATAAGAGACGTATAAAAATATACTAGACACCAGTGGAGAGAGCAAGTAGTTGCAATTCTTACATGATATTTCTTAAAGTATCCACCTAATTTTTTCAGTGTTCTCCCTGCTCATATTGTTTTTTCATCGATATGAGATTAGTACTATCGCCAATGGCTGAAACCTTTGATTATTTGACACACAAGTGTTGTCTTATGAAAATATTCTTGATGATGTCCATGACCTAGACGTTTGTTTAAACAATGATGATGATGATGATAATAATGATGATATTTTTCCTATGAACAATATTTTTCACGTGTACACGTTAATAATTTTGTAATAAGAAACTTGAGTATGTATTTTTTGTTGTAAAACTTGAAGGATGTACTTTAATTGTTTGTTGGGTTTTCATGTGCTTTTGATTGTACTTAATTATTTTGTAATATACCTTGTTTTTTACTAACCTTATTTGGTGGTGTTCTTAGGGGTGGAGATGCCTAAATCAAAGAAAATTTTGAAAGACGAGCCTGAGACCACTGTTAACCCTAACATCCAAAGGGGTGTTCTTAGGCGTGGAGATGATTGGTGAGTAAGTTTGTAGGTCATGTATGTACAATTGACAATATTTGTGATATTTTTGTGCTTGTAACTTTTTTGCAATTTCGCAGGGTTTTTAAAACTAACTTGGTGGCATGCTTGGGGAATATAGTTAGAGGCATATTTACTGGAAGTTCGACTTGTGCAACATATATGTCGGAACAAGAAAAACGTCAAATATGGCGAAGTTTTAGGGTAAGCAAAATTTTAATTGAAAACGTGTTTTTCCTGTTTGTAATACAAGTTTTAATGACTTCTTATAATATGATACTAATTGATTCATATTAAACAACAACAATATGCTTGGGATGAGGATATGACACCTCTTGTGTACAAGAAATGACACAAAAAGTTGAGCGACATCATTAAAAACCTGGTGCATAAGGAGTTTATACGTCTAACAAATGAGCCTATCCCTTACCTGAGTGATGCAGTTTGACCTATGCTTCATAGTCTCCGGGAGACTGAAGGATTCAAGAAACGCTCAAAAGCGGGTCATGACGTACAACAGAAACTTCGCTAACGCAGAAGCACGTATTCATCATCAGGGATCCATCTCTGCAGCTATGTATGCGAGGAAGAAGTTAAATACAACTAACCATATTAATTTGAATATTTGTTTGCTATTGCAAGTACAAATGTATTATTTTTACTCATTTCAGGTTACAGAACGGGTTCATCTTACCCCTTCTGAAATACATCAACATCTACATTCTTTAACTTGTATGGGTCTGTGACCCATTTTAATATAGCCATGAACATTCTTTAACTTGTAGGTGTTTGATGGTTAGTGTCAACCGTTGTATAGCTCAGTTAATATAGCTTAGTTAATATAGGAAGTTTTGCGGAAATTTGTTCTATATTTTCTATATGGATCAGTATTCTTTATCAAGTCTTAGGATTCTTAACTAGAACTCTTGTGATTTACTATTTGTATTTTACAATTTTTTGAATAATGCTAATGCTGTTATTTTTCCTATCATTTCTCTATTTTTCCAGGAAAACAATTCGTCATCTTGTATACCATGCAAAAATTGAAGTCAAGTTTGTTTTTAGAGGTGGTTCAACTCAAGAGGACTTATTAGTTATTGGATTGCTAGTTGGACGGATTTATTTTATGAACTTTGGGTAGCTAATTAATTTTTGTGTTGGGTATTAGTGTGACTTTTTTTTTAAAATAAAAAACTATTCAGGTATATTGTGGAATATCTTTTGATACTCTCTCTTTATATACATCATTTTTTTTTTGTTCTGAGACAATTATTTTATTTCTTAGTTATATTGTATATGTTATATCAATTAATATCAATATTAATTATTGTAATTTATTGTACAATGTATGTTAATTGTAAGGCTTGCCAAAGATATTGTTATAGTATAAAGATTACCCTACCACGATACTCTTATGACTAGAAGCAAACCTACCATGGATGTTGGTTCCTTAAAAAGGTTATTTGCCACGGAAGTGCTTTGTGGCTAGACGTGTACTTGTCACAGGCCTCAACATGGCCCAAAAAGTTATTGCCACAGGAATTAATGTGGCAAGAAAGGTGATTGCCACGAGCCTTCATGTGGCGAGAAAAGTGATTGCCACAGGACTTCACGTGGCAAGAAAATTGGTTGCCACGGGACTTCGTGTGGCAAGAAAAGTCATTGCCACGGGACTACACGTGGCGGAAAAAGTGATTGCCGCGGGTCTTCCCGTGGCAAAGGAAAGTGCATGCCACAGGAGCTTCCGTGGCTACGATTTTTCATTTAGCCACGATAGTAAATTTCCCGTGGCTTCATCCTTGCCACGGCCACATGTGCCACGGGGCTAATTTGAAGAAAACCCGTGGCAAGACGGTTTTGCCACAGAAATTTCGAACTTGTGCCACGAGTTTTACCGTGGCACAAGTGATGCTTTTTTGTAGTGAATCTTATCACCCTCTAGAGTCAAAAAGAAGCAATAGTACCATATTTTGTGGAGGAGGGGTGTTTGATAGAAGAAGAAAAAAACAGTGAGTTGGAGATGAATGAAGAAAGGGAGGTGGTGTTTGAAAAGACCAAAATTGAGAATGAGGAGAAGTCGAGTAAGGGAGAATTCAATGAGGAAGTAGATGGGTGCTTAACAGAGCCTTATACTTTTGAGCTTTCATGTGAGTGTCCTTTGGAGGAGATCCTTCTTGAGCCAATTCAAGTTGAGCCCGACGGTAGTGAGGTTGTTTTCCTCACCAATCTTATCGATGGGACTTCTATTAGAGAGAGAAAGGATATTCCCCTGGAGGAACCTACCTTTGAGCGTATTGAGGTTCATGATTTTATCATCGACGATGCGACATCTTTAGAGTCTTCTCTTCCCTACGCGGAGTTTGAGTACTTCCCGATCACATTGAACAATTTTGATGAAGCGAAGAATTCAAACAGGGGGTTGAGAAAGAAGAAGAAATATTGATGGAAAATGACCATCATCAACCCATGCTTATTCCCGAGACTCCAAATTTCCGGGAACCAACTAAAGTGGAGTTTAAATTGCCTCCTCATCTTTTTCACCTGATCCGATCTCCGGATGAACAACTTGTTTGGTTTACTAATGTGGTTGGGAGATGTTGCAAGAAGATAAGGAAACGAAGGTGGAGAAAGCATAAGAAGCCGTCACCTCTCTTTTCCCCGAGGTCAACTAAGAACTGGTTAGATCATTTTGACCTTTATGTTTGCAAAATGGGGAAATGCTGGAAAGGGAGGAAGAGGAAATGGTGGAAGAGATGGAAGATGCTTCTCTCTTGTGCACCATATCTTTCAAGGATCAAACGGGTATTAGGTCAAGCTAGGGACCTAAAACAAGCACTATATAGGAGGTAACAGATACTTTCTTTTTATTGTTTCCTTTCCTTTTTTACTTAGTTTTTTTAATGTTTCTAATCTCACATGCTAAGGCTCAGGCATCTAAGTAGTTTAATTTGCTTATCCTAACCCTACGCTTGGTTCTTTTGGATCGTGGATTGGGAGTGTTCTATTTGAAGATCTCGAGGTAACCTCTTTCCACTCTCTTTGAATGCATTATATTTTTGATCCATGGTGCATGCTTGATTTTTATTTTGGTGGCGAGCCCCTAGTATGTGCTTGTTGGGTTTATCATGTTGTTGGAGCCGTGTGGGCTCGGGTCGCCACCACTTGCTTGCTAGTTGGTTTTGTTTGTTTGCTTTTTGTAGGTTCTCTACCCTTTCATGTGACACCCTTCCCTCAATAAAGACATTGTGGCGTTTTAAGTGTTGGGGGGGGGGGGGTTATATTTGTTTCAAGGGTAGATCACTTAGCATTTTTATTTTCCTTTTGTTCTTTTTAGGCTAAAATTTGAAAAATTTTGTGAAAAGAGAAAAGAAAAAGGGAGAAAAGTTGTGAAAAACCCTAAAGTTTTCTACTTTGCTTTAGTTTTTGCTTTGTTTTTCGAATGGCGTAGTCAATGGCTCGAAGTCGTTGTTAATCTTCTTAAAAGAAGCCGGTATAAGCGTTGTAGGCCCTTGTTCGGGTGTTGCCATGACTCATCTAATTAGATTCCCTTCGTTGAATGCAAAATGAGGTTCATGCTTTTTTCAATTCCTTTTTGAAACAATGAGACCTTAGTTTTTCACCCTCGAGCTTGTTGAAAAGTGGAAATTAATTAAATTGTATTAATTGGTTTTTTTCGGTCAAACTCGACATTAACCACCCTAAAGTTAGTCTACCTACATGGGACCGGTATGAGCGGCGTGGCGCTCTTACCCTTAAGCACTTTGTTTTCGTAACGATGAGGCTTATGGAGTAGCCCGTGTTGGGAGGGTAAACCCCATTATGGGCCGTTCAGTTCCCGAAAAACTAACGCCGACTATTGTTGAGCTAAGTTGAAATGTTGGGCCGTAAATTCAAAAACCCAACCCAAGTGAATGTTAATTGTAATAAAGTGAGGAGCCTTTCGTTGCGTCTCCTGCGACCCTCACCAAGCCAGGGGCGACACAAGCGGGGGAGGGCAACTCTTTGCTTAATCTTGTTCGCCTTGAAATGAGCTCGGGTAGTGATTTTTGCTATGGATCAATCGGAATCAACTAGGATACACTAGCACTTGTGCACATTGGACCTTGTCTTGTAGGAAGCGTTTGGGAGTTGAAAACCACTAAGATTGGGGATGCTTTGGATTAGGTGTCCTTGATATGCTCGTATCCGCCCCTTTTTGTTGATTAGCCTTGATTTCTTGTAGTTGATTGCATGATTCTTTCAACAAGCAAGTTCTTCCTTTCTTTTTCAAGCTTTCTTTTGTTTTTCACCTCTTCTCTCTTATTTTTCTTTTTCTTTGGCTTTTGTTGGTACAGCCGCTACAAACCCTCACGAGACCACCTCGTCCACCTGGGCTGCCAGGGGGGTTTAAAGGGCTTGGTGCATACGCTAAATGCACTCATTTCCTCCCACGACAAAGGAGTTGGTGTTTAGTTTTTCGTTTGTTTTTTTTTTGTTTTTCTCGGGACGAGCAAAAGTTCAAGTGTGGGGGGTGTTTAGTCCCAATTTTCGGCCTAAATAACGCCTTTCGGCTTGCACTTTTGGCTCGATTCCGAGTCTTTTTTGCAGTTTTTACTTGAGTTTTAGTTGTTTTGTAGGTTTTCACGCTTTTGGAGTAAATGCAACGAATATAGGCTGAAATGAGGCTTTTTAGGGAATCCCGAGCAATTTCCCGAGCCGAGGCCGAGCCGAGAACCGAGGCGGAGTCGACCCGGGATCATTTTCCTCAAGTTTGGACATAATCAGGTTCGTAACACCCGCCACAGAATTGGTGACAGGCGTTACGCACTGGATAGAAGAGAAGACGGCTTTGCTGCAAGCGTCGCACCCGCTACGCGGAGTATAGCGGCCGCTACATAGCACCAGACCTGGATCGCCTCAAATATCCAGACAGAGATAGCGCCCGCTACCCTATGTGTTGCGCCCGCGACGTACTGGACCAGACGGAGATCGCAGCCGCGATCTGAGGATGTCGGCCGCTATCTCTCGAACACCAAAATCGCCTGGGCAGGTTTCGCTGGGTCGCGCCCGCGACGAGGATTGTCGTGCCCACGACCTCCCTAATTTTGCACGTATTTCGTTCGGCTATACGCTGCGTTTTGCTGAATTGTTCTGCTAGTATTTATATCTCCAATGCTGCATTTTTCAGGGGGATTCGACTCTAGCTCTTAGACTTTCACATTCTACCATTTTTACCTTAGTTTAAAGAAAGATTAGGAGATTCTTAGAGAGAGATTAACTTAGGGTTTTGGTGTATTTTGGTTTGTAATCAATATTGGAGGATTCAACAATTGAGAGATTGCTTTGGATCATCCTTTCCGTTGTTCTTCCTTGCTCTTTTACAGCATTTGATAAGTTTCTTCTTCCCTAAACTTTGCTTTGTTAATTACTTTAATTGCTTGTGAATGGTTTCCCTTACTCTTTAATTGCTTTGTTTGTCCTTTGATTGGTGTTTGATGATAGAAATCATGCTTAGGGTTGGTTTTGTTGATGTTGTTAGCATAGTTGTGATGAGTAGTGGCTAGAACCCTAATGGGTTAGGGGGTAATTAAGGGTGTGAATGGGTAATTAGGTATGGGTTAGCAATTTCAATGAGTAATTAGGTGGAAAATCACTTTCCGACTCCTATCCTTCCCTCAAGTGGGGTGTATTTGGGTCCGAAAGCTCCCGAATACATCCAACACTTGGGTTGGAAGGTTGGAATTGGTATAGTTAATGCTCACCCACGAAAGTGGAAGGTGGTTAACTAGGGAATTTCGTTTCATTAACCCTTCGGGTCCATGGTGGACTTTGAGGAAGTTAATCCGGACTATCCACGATAGTTGAAGCTCTGTTGGTGTTTTCTAATGGAATTGCCACTTGATTTCCTCCCCGAAACCCATTGTTTCACCTTGACTGACCTTAGTTTGTTTTCTTGCTTTGTGATCACCTTTTCAACCCGTTGCCTTACCTTAGAGATCTTAATCCGACCTTTGACTTAGATAGCTTTGTCCTAGGCCCCTTGCTCATCGAGAAGAACGATAAAAACTGGTTCTAACAAAACCAATGTACAGCCTCGCTTCAACTTCCCTATAATTTCTGTTTGTTGCGCTACTAGCTCGTCGGGAAGCGCTGCTAGCGTATGTCTTGGCAAACACGACTTCTCGTTTGTTCCTTGCATTTTGCCTTGTCTTTCCACCTTTTAACTTCTCCTCCTATTTTTTTCTTCATGACTTTATGTAATTCCATTCACAAACCTACAAAATCAAACCAATCTCCAGACCAAGTGAAATATACATGAGTTCGGGATATAAAATGTTACGTTCGATCACAAACTGACCCAAAATTCATGTATTAAACACCCAAATAACCTTATAAAATGTAGGTTTATCAAATCCTCCATGCTTAGATCTTGATTGTCCTCAATCAAGTTCCAAACGAGATAACAAAAGGAAATCAAAAGGACTCAAATCGAAAACCTAAAATAAAAATTAAAGACTAGACCGGGAGATTTGGACTCCGATTCAAGACGACTCGACTCAAAGAAAACAAGAAAAACAGGTTTTATATAGTCCTCCTCAGGCTAACTAATCTAGTCACATCATTTCAACTAGGCAAAACGAAATGTAATCCGGATACGAATCAAATCAGTTCAGATCAAGAAGAATGAGGTTGTTCCAAGTTCACAAGATATGCATTTTCTAGAGGCAAACAACCACCAACTAATCTCAGATAATGCAAATAGGCGCGATTGGTTATGAACGTAGGCCGGCCGAATGAGCAAAACCTCACTTCAGATATTGTGGAAACATTCTAACTCTCAAATGCGCTCATACAGCAGGGCTAACACTGAGTACTCAGACCAAAGAAACAACCTACCGGAACTTGATAAGTATCTCGCCATACACTGCTATTATGCAATTTGCAAGTGACAATCAAGAGGGCTTTTTCGGGTTGTAATGGGGCTCAGGTTAAGGGGAATAAGTGGTAAATATTTTAGGAATGTGGAGTTAAGAGCCAAGCTTTGAGTTAACATATCTCTCAACTCACTAACTTGCCAAAGATGGGCAAGCTACTCATTTTCTCCCTCATTTCTCAATAATGAACAAATCACACCCCATTTTTGATCCAAAAGGTCTTCATCAAAATACTTCTCAATTAATGTCGGAAATCGCATGTAACACAGATTTCCTCTGTCTAATCACCTATCTTTTTCTTTTTTTTGTTTTTTTCTTTTCTTTTTCTTTTCTTTTTTTTTCATTTATTTCTTTTGCACAGGTGACTAGGGGGAAGTAAAAAAATCAGCACATAAGCAATCTCCGGTTTCAAGATACATGAAGAGATTACTACATAATTGGAAAACATAAAGCATCACAATGAACTTTCGATCCAACAGTTTCCCAAATCAAAACACATGTCCAGTCGACACCCATCTTTCTAAATTTCAACATAATCCACCATCAACCCTTCCAATCCACACTCTCGATATGATACGATAAACACTCAAACTCCAAGCAAGGTAAAAGGGTAGGAAATTGAATCAGCCCATGGCTTGTAATACAAGGGTTCGAATATAAAAGAGATAGATAAAGGCTAGAAGAGGCTAAAGAGGGATATAAACAATGTCAGGGTGGCTATTAGGCTATGTCGTTTCAATAATACACAAATGAATGCTTCTGTCACTTTATCACTTTATGCAAATGCAACGACGCAGTTTTGTACAAGATACAAACCAAACTCTAGAGGTGCAACTATGGTGGATTCACTCAAGGAATAAAGAGACCGATAAAAATGATCAGTCTGTAGATTTTAGCCATGTGGACTCACAGGATAAGGCTCATTCAATCAAACCTAGCCCAAAGATTTGCAGCACGCCTATTTATACCACTAGATCAATCAAAGTAGTCATATGCCTTTTTCGATCACACATATCTCAAAACATAGGACAACTCAACCTATCTTTCTGAAACTGACAACCATATTCAGAGCACATAAGGTCAAGCGAAATCAAAAAGAAAGATAGAATAGCTTACAAATCGTCACAGGAGGCGTTATTATTCGCAAACCTATCCTGATCCTATTTTTTTTTTTATGTTTTCTGATTTTTTAATTTTTTTTGGATTTTTCTGTTTTTGTCATGCAAAGCTAAGAAAGGAAGAACTAAAAACAAGGAAAAATAAAGACAGAAAAACATAAACTTAAATGATCAATCTAGGTGGATGCAGTTTATACAAGTGATATATCCTAAAAAAAATCGAAAATAAAGACTCAAGACACAGACTTTTTACAAAACTACCCCCCCATGCTTAAACAATGCATTATCCCCAATGCAAAAGACAGAATGGAAACATATAAGGGGGATGGGACATCTACTCATCATCTTTAGGGGATGGGGGATGGGACATATAAGGTGGTTGACTGGAGGACCTGGGTTCCTATAAAAGGTTTTCTCGATTCTGGATGGTGACATGATCGTAAGGCAGGACACCTTTGAGGGTGTTGGGGTAGATCCAAAGACATTCGCCGGAGGGGGGTAGGGTACACATGCTAAAGGATTTACATTGTTTGGCATTTATCAACATGTTTCCCAGAACTACATCCTTGGCTTTGGGGTTGGGGCGGAAACCATATTCACGAGCGATGCGCGTAGTAAGCCCACCTACAGCTATGGCGGCTTTGGTTCTAGGTATACAGGCGAGGTGTTGTGCTAGCATAGCAGCGGGGTCGGCGGAGGAGTCAGAATTGAGCATGGCATGGAGCATATACATGTCACATTTGGTTGCTTTATTCAAACTACCCGCCCTAGCGAAAATACCACAAGAGAGCACGCGATGGGTGAATTTGAGGACTTGGTTCTTTATATGAAAGGAAGGTATGTTGTGCAAGATGGGGGTCAATAGGATCAGTGGGTCTAAAGGTTCGCTCGGGGAAGCCGAAGAGTCTAGCAAATTGTGATATGGTGAGGCTCCGCTGCCTCCCTAACAACTGGAATGAAATTTGACCATCTGGACCAGTAAGGCGTACCTCGACAATGTTGAGAAACTCAAGGGTGATCTCGCGGAAAGAGAGCTCCGGAGTTTGGGCCACCAGAAGGAGATGACTGGCACTTAGAAGAGTCCTCACATCGTCATACATTCCCACATTGTGCAAGAAAGTGTCATCGGGATAGCGGGTGGGGATGAAAGTGCGCTTGCAAAGAGTGTCATACCGCTCCTTGGTCTTTCGTTTGAATCCGCGAGGATTGCTCTGTCGTGTTGTTCTAGAGGTGGTGGCAGTCTGTTTCCCTTTCTCAGTAGTGGTTGCTTTTCGCTTTCGCCCTCTCCCGTTGCCATCGTCGCTTGGTGGTTGAGCTCCCCGTGTCGTCCTTGCCATCTACACAGAAAAATTTCCAGTAACCAAAAACAAAGCGAACCAAGTCAGAATGCCTCCATACTTGATCAATATTGTTACCCTACACAATTAGAATCAAGTATCGAATATCTCATCACAATAGCTTGTTGAAATATCCACCATAATCCATGAATATCATATTAGACGTGTTGCAGGTAGGGGGATTTGATATAGAAATTTAAGCACGAAACAATCCCCCCATGCTTAAGGCATACTATCAGAAAGTGAGTTTGAATCAATTATGCAAAACAGACCACATTCATTCACTAATCGTTCAGTGTAGTGGTCATTTAATTTCAATCACAATTCACCCATTTAACTAGATATACATAGTTGAATAGCATGAGTGATTCATGGAGAGAAACAGTGAATGTCAAAACTCCATGTAAATAATACCATAAGTACTGTAAAATATAGACATCAAGTAGTGAATTACAACAACAATTCACAAGAAATTTACTGTTAGTCCAGCTCTTGAATATGCAACAGTAGCAGCAACGCTTCGATAATCAACAAATTCACACATAAATTAGAATTCACGCAAGTAGCAGCAATGTACACCCCTGCCAGGGTCCAGCCCATAGTTATTAAAATCCCGATCTTAATTTACGATCCTACGATTTTATGATCCAAAATCCTCGTTACGATTCTACAATTTACACACGATCCACGATCCTGCATGGGCTAATTTCCGATCCTAACTTTCCCATAGTTTTGAGTTAGGTTCCCGATTGTAACAACCTTAGTCCAGCCTAAACCCAAGACTCATATGCACGCATTCTCGATACAAATTCGTTCCCCTGACTTTCTTGACACAACTTTGCACCCTCAATTTGAATTAAGCAATCCATGTTAGACCCAAGAAACAACCAAAGAAAAATTCCCAAGCAGATTTGGGACAAAATTTTGCACAATTCACGACACCAATTTCGACCAAGGTTGACTTCAATGTCAACACTCATTCAACCACAACTTCAGCCCCAATTTGTGAGCAAAACATTAAGATTGAACTTAATTTCAAACCAGAATCCAATTATAAATTGAATTTGAGTGAAAGAACATACCTTGAGTTGGAGAGTATAAATTGAGAGCGAATTTTTCACAGGGATGCCCTAATAGAGAGTGTAGAGTGAGAGTGCTGGGGTTTAACCTTTGAAAACTCTTTAAGAAACTAATCATACATTCCATGAATAATATTTTGTAAAATCACTTTCCCTTTACTTAGGAATTATATGAGTCCTTTAATTAAATCTTTAAGAGTGAACATCTACTTGGTCCAAACTCTTCTAAGTTTAACCTAACTTGCTAATTAAAATGTTAAGTTCAGAAAAAAGCGATTTATGCAAATATTATTTAGAAATATACAAAGAATGCCTGAAAGTTGCATCGGTACATTGTAAAACCATATTAACCATAGTTTATGCAATCTCCGATGTGTTTTGGTTCGAAATGGGAGTAGCCACCCGACTTTTTAAGGGAAAAGCCATGACAAAACCAAAAAGAAAATAAAGAATGACTCCACCTGCGAAACCCAAGAATTGATCCGGGGGTAAGGCTTCAAACTCGAAAAGTAAAGACTTTAATAATCCGCCTCTCACAAAAGGAAAAACTCTGCAAAAAGTTTAAAATGTGCTTTTGATAACATTTGGAAGGAAGACAAAATAAGAACTTTATAGAATTACTTCATGGAACATGCAAAAGAATAAAAGAAAGAAAGATACATCATATGCAACAATTTATTTACATAAGGGAAATATTTAAAAGCTTACATTGTGACCTTTCTTTAGGGAAGCCTTGCCTATCCTTTGTTGTAGCTCCTTTGAATGCCTTGTATCACCCTCTTGAAGATGACTAAATTGTGCCAAAAGTGGATGGAAAGAATATGGAAAAGGAAGGTAAAAAGATGGTAGAAAAAGGGGTTTTTGGGAGGTTTTAGGGTTATATGTGTAACGTAGTTTTTGTACCCCGATTTTTATATCGTTCTTCTCGAGGAGCTAGGGACCTTCGCTAGGACAACATGACTCTAGGTGAGGTTTAGGATCACAAGATAACAAGAGGGTTTTTGGTCATAAACAGCGCAAACGAAATGCAAACACAACTAATGTTCGGTCGATATGGGAAAAATGGGTGTCGAGAGATTTCGGGATGCAAACGGTAATAAGGACGAGGTTTCGCAATTAGGAAGTAACAAAATAGTAGATTCAAGTGACAATCCCGTTAAAATAAACCCAGCGGATTTCCTTTTTCAAGGATAATCCGGATTAACTTCCTACAAGTCCACCACGGACCCGGAGGATTAAAGAAACGGGACTCTCTAGTTAACCTCCTTCCACTTTCGTGGGCGAGTATTAACTATCCCATTTCCTATCTTCTAACGCATGTGTTGGAAGTATTAAAGAGCTTTTGGATCTCGAATACAACCCACTTGAGGGAAGAATAGGAATGAGAAATTGATTCCACTACAAATTACGTCCTAAACTTGCTAACCCAATCCTAATCAACCACTCACATCCTTAATTTCTCTCTAACCCAAAGGGTTCTAGCCTCTAATCATCTTAATTAACATTCCAACAACATAAACAACTCTATCATTCATGATTAAAATAGAGAACCTAAGAATCAAAAGCAATAATCAAATGACGATAAACACCAAGCAATCCAATAACAAAAATAGAGATTGAAATGTAAATAAACAAATTAAAGAGAATAGGGATTTAGAAATGCTCATTAGATGATGACAACGGAAGGATGATCAAGAGTAGATAAGAATCCAAGCTCCAAAATAAAGAGAAATCTTCAGAACTTCAATAATACTTCAATGAAATCTAGTGCAAATGCAATAAACCAACTCTAATTACTCACTAATTACTAAGAAAACACTCTAATCTCACTCTAATTTATAGCTAAGGTGTTGATATTTCAATGATAATTGCCTCCCCCTTTCTAAACATCCAAGGATGCATTTATATAAGCAAAAGAAGTTAATCAAAACGCGGCATTTCAAATAACGGCTTTTCGTGAACTGCAGGGGATCGTCGGTACGGTCCTGCGAAGTAGCTGGGTGATTCTTCTCTTCTTCGCTCGACCGCAGGTGCGGTCTGCTTCGGGGACAGGGCTTCCTTGCACAGGTGTAACGACCACCGTAGGTGCGGTCTTCAAGACCGTAGCTACGGTCTTCTTCGGCCAGACTAAACTTGTGGGCGGAGCGCCCGCTACATGAAAGGTGGCAGGGGCGACCCCCTTGAAGCATATGGAGGCGTGTGGATGAGATAGGTAACGCCCGCTACCTTGAACGTAGCGGGTGTTAGCTCTTCAAAATTCATCAAAACTCCAACTCACGATGCTCGACATGTCTCGCCTTGCTTCACTCCTCGCCCTTGGACTCGGCTTTGGCCCGGGGAATCTCGGGATTCCCAAAATTGTTACAAAATAGCCCCTTTTTGCTACGTTTTGAGTAAAAACTCGAAAACCTACAAAATAACCAAAAACGTAGTAAACGACATGAAATTAAACACGAAACGAGTCAAAAGACTAAGAATTAAGGCGTTATTTAGACACAAAGTTGAGTCTAAACACCCCCCCATACTTAAACTTTTGCTCGTCCCGAGTAAAAAAAAAAACAAACACTACCTAAACTAACACAAACTCCTCTGTCATGGGAGAGAAACTGGTGCATTTAGCATATGCACTAAGCCCTTTGAACCTCCGGCAGCCCGGGTGGACGAGATGGACTCGTGAGGGTTTGTAGCAGCTATACCCAAAAAAGCCAAAGAAAAAGGAGAGAGGAAAAGTGAAAACAAAACCAAAGAAAACAAAGGAAAAGAAAAACAACAGCTTTGCTTCAAAGGATTTTGCAACCTCAATTAAGAAAACGTTATTAATCCTCCAAAAGGAACCGTTATGAGCATCTCACAAACACCTATCTCAAGCAAAAGTCGGTCTTAGAAGTTTTTGATTTTCTACACTCAATGCCAAGCAAAACCCCATGTGCATAAGTGCTAGTAGAATCTAACTGATTCCGATAGATCCCAAAGACTCATACCCGAGCTTTAAAACAAACAAAGCGAACAAGGAAAGAAAAGAGTTGCCTTTCCCCGCATTTGGTCACCCTTGGCTTGGTGAGGGTCGTGGGTGATGCAAGGAGAGGCCCCACACTTTATTAATACTTAAACTTTTCTTTTTGGGGTTGGGGAATCCCAACAATTTTTTAAACCTTAAAGGTCGAGGCTAGTTTGTCGGGAATTGCATGGCCCAAACTTTGGGGTCTACCCTCCCAACACAGTCTTTTCCATACACTCCTCCGTCGAGAATTCGATATAGGAGGAGCTTAAAGTGTATCAACGTCTTACCGTTAATACGGGTCCCGTGTAGGTCAACTAACTTTATGGTGGTTTGATCTCGTTCAGCCGACACGCCCCACTTAATCCGATTATTTAGCTTTGCTTTCTTTTTCTTTCTATTGCTTTTGCTTTTTTTTTTCTTTTCTTTTTAGAAAAACAAGCTCGGACACAAATTCCTAGAATCTCCCAGTTTCAACCAGAACGTGAAAGGAATCGGGGATCTCGTTAGACACTCAATGAAGGAAATCTAAAAAGGTGAGTCATGACAATTACCCAAGACAGGGTCGAAAATGCTCAGACTGGTTTCTTTTAAATATGATTAAGAACGACTTCTCAATTTCGACAACAAGATCCAAGAAACAAAGCAAAAACAAAGTGAAAACAAAAACCAAAAGAAAACTTTTAAGGCTTTCACTCCCTCTTTTCTCCTTTTTCACACAAAAATTTTCAAATTTTATGCAAAAACTAAGAAAACAAAAACAAAGAGCTAGGTGATATACCATAGAAGCAAATATCTCCCCCCCCCCCCACACTTAAAGCGCCACAATGTCCTCAATGTGGGAAGGTGTCATATGAAAAAGGTAGAGAACCTACAAAAACAAACAAACAAAAACAACTATCAAGAAAATGGTGGCGACCCGAGCCCACACAGCTCCAACAGCAAGATAATCCCAACACAGACACTCAAAGGGGTTCGCCACCCAAAAGGAAATCAAGCATGCGACGGATCAAAATATTCATCAAGGGAAGAGGAAGGTAGAAAGATATGACCTCAAGCTCTTCTAACATAAATGTTCAAGCCATGATTCGAAGTCGTCATTCAGTAGAAACACAATATTACGGTGAAGAGACGACTTATATGTGACAATAACGCATGGTAGATTGAAAAATCAAAGGGAAAAAAACAACTAACTAAAAATTAAAGAGCTGAAAAGAAAACTACGAACAATATATACATTGCCCATGATATACATTATCCCCGAATCTCACTCTTTGAGGCGGGAAATAAGGGTGAAGTACTCGCTTTACCAACTCAACCGAACCAATCCATTCAAAAACAAAGGACAAATATCATAAAGACAAGCCAAACTTCCTTGGAACCAGCATTCATACATGCCAAAAAAGTTGAGATACCACAAATGCCAAAACCCACAAAATTCATGCTTCCCTACCAAATCCTCGATGAAACACCCCCCCACACTTATATTTTACGCAGTAAAACAATGAAAAAGATCGAGTGGGGGCGGGGACGCTTACAAACAGTTCATCAGGCGGATCCTCCCGGAGGAGGATGGGGTTGGAGCTGCAATTGAATGCTATCAAGTGTTTTTTGTTGCGCCTGTAAAAGCTCTTGCAAACTTCCCAACAAACTTTGTTGATTTTGAATTAATGCTCGCTTCTCTTGGAACTCAATATGTAGTCCCTCGAGTTGAGCACTAATATGCCCTAATGAAGTACCTCCGGCTTGACTCGTACTCGCACCCCTCCTTGCTCTTGCTCCTCATCTTCTTCGTCTTCGGTTTCCTCTTCACCTTCCTCATCGGGTTCAAAAGGACCACCCACTATACGGCGGCTCCCGTGTTTTTGTCCACACGACCAGTTGCGCCGGTCGGTGATATCGAACCATTCTTCGGCATGATCATGATCCAATCGAATCGCAATACTGTGGGAGTCATGCCCATGGCGATAGAGTGTTTGCGTCTTATGCTTTTCCAAGAATTCCATCTTCCGCAATCTAACACCATCGATAGGGTCGGGGAAATACCTCGGAGTCCATTTGGCAAGGTAAGAATCGAAGCCTTGCTTCTTGAGAAAGTGACAGATTATGTGTCCCATGCCAATGGTGATGTTGCGAACTTCAAGGCTGATTTACCGAAGGCAATGGAGAATGCAAGAGCCGGTGTTGACACGACGACCGTTGATTGCATTGAAAATGATGAAGAGATCGTCTTTACGGATGTTTGACCATCCAGTGTCTCGGCCGAAGTCGGAACTTGAAATAATCCGATGGAAGAGTCGAACACTTAGGTTGCAAAAAATCCCAAGCTTTTGAATTATTCGGGTAATGAATCTTTGATTGACGGATCCGAGATTTTAGGTGTCGTCTCCGCTAACAGATGAGAGCCTTCATTGCTTCTTGCTCGTTGAAATTGACGCACTCTCCATAGTACAGCCCGTCCAAGGGGAGACCTAAAGCATTGCAAAGATCTTGAACTGAACACGTAACTTCCTCCTTGGCAACCCGATAGGTAAAAGTGGCATTGGATGTGCCATTTTCTTTCACCAATAAAGAGCTCAAGAACTCAAGTACTGGTTGATCGACGATAGGTTCACTAATGGTGAAAAAAACTTCCCAACCCAAAATTTTGATGAAGTGGCCTATACTCGGCTTACAATAGATGTCTTTTGCTGTTTCCTCATCATATACATCAGCAGCACAAATTTTTCGTTGCTTCAACCTCATAAACCTCTGTTTGTGCCTTTCATCCCTAAAGGTGACCTTCACCTTTAGATCACATTGAATCAAAGAGGCGGGTTATGCCTTGTAACGGTTCTTATCGGGCTCTGCCAACGTGGAGGGAGGAGGGGTCGGTTCTTTCTCGGTCCGGGCTCGCTTAGCTTGTCCGATTAGAACAAGCAAGAAATGGGAGGTAATGTGGGACTCACACAAATCCTAAACCCTAAGTCTCAATCAAGAACTTTCACCAACAAAACCCAAAATTAGCAAAAAGAACGAAATTGACACACCAAGATACAAGAATTACCTGAATGAAGAAATTAGGGATGTTGGCTTGCCAAATTCGGACCCCAAGAAGAACACCACCCAGAAATTACACTTGAAAAACTTCAAAAATGATGAGAAGTTGGTTGGAGTGGCGCGGTTAGGGCAAGAAATCGCAAGTTTGGAGAGTGGGAAAGGAAGATTTGTGAGAGATTGAGTGATTTAGGGCAAAGGTTACTAGGGTTTAGAGGGAGAAAGTGTCATTTGAGAGTGTGGGATGAAAAGGAAATAAGTAAAAATGAGGGAGAAAAGAGTTATGAGGCCCGACAAAAATCACAGCCTTCGACAGACCATAGGTGCGGTCTCCTCCTGGAGCAAAACTAGGAGAAAATCGCCCTCTTGGGACCGTAGGTGTGCGGTCTGTTCATGGAGCAAAATTGGGAAGAACAGCGTAGCATGACCGTAGGCGCGGTCTACGTCGACCGTAGGCGCGGTCTCTCTCTGGTGATGCTGCCTGGGAGACGTCGTGGGCGCTTCACCATGGGTGGTGGGCGTGACCTGCTGAGCGCTTCGGCATTGTTGCTTGGTCCAGGCATGCGTAGCGAGCGCTACGTGAGAGGTAGCGCCTGCTACCATGCTTATGCTCAACATCTACAAAACTCAAAATTCTTTAAAAATACAATTAAGTCCTACGATTTCTACTCCTCTTATTATCAAAGCCTCTTGTCTTCACACTCATAAACTTTCAAAAACATCTTTCAACACTCAAAAATCACAATAAATCACTCTCTTCACAAATTTTTCTTCTCACTCTCGAATTTTTCTATTTTCTCAATTTTGTCTTGTCTAAGATTTTTCATTCTTTTTCATTCTTTTCTCAAACTTCAATATAAACAAAACAAAAACATTAGGACAAAAGAAATAAAAATGCAAGAAATAAAAGAAAGCACTAAAGAAGAGGAAAGTAGCTCGTACCTCCTCCCATTTGCTTGTTTTAGGTCCTAGCTCGACCTAATCCATTCTTTCAACTCTCAAAATCAGCGAGGAACACCACAACCGTCCCCACATATTCCTCTCCCATAATGTATGGCTTGATCTTTAATGAATTGACTTTAAAACATTCCCCCTTGGCATTCTTAAGTTCAACAACCCCAGCGGGAAGGATCTTTACAATTTTGAAGGGTCCCGACCATCTCGATCTCAGCTTTCCGGAAAAGAGTTTAAATCTCGAATTGAAGATGAGAACTCTTATCACCGACTTCATAATCATGATGGTTCAATCTCTTGTCGTGCCATGCTTTGGTTCGCTCCTTGTAGATCCTATTGTTTTCATTGGAGTCTCGTCTCAATTCCTCAAGCTCTTCCAATTGGAACAAACTACTCGCCCCAGCTGCCTTGAGACCATAATTCCTCTTTTTGATAGCCCACATCGTCTTGTGTTCAAGTTCTACGGGAAACTGGCATGCTTTCCCGTAGAGAAGGCGGTATGGAGTAGTTCCTATTCGTGTTTTGTATGTAGTGCGATAAGCCAATAAAACATCATCTAGCTTATCCGCCCAATCTCTTCGTGAGGAACTTACCGTCTTCTCCAAAACTTCTATAATAGCACGATTCGAAATCTCTACTTGGCCTTGTGTTTGAGGGTGATAAGGGAGTCCTCTCTTGTGAGTAATACCATACTTGGCTAAAAGAAACTCAAACCTCATCTCAATGAAATGAGATCCATTGTCACTAATAATGAACCTTGGAATACCAAATCTTGGAAAAATGACCTTTTTCAAAAATCTTGACATAGATTTTCCATCACATCTCACACATGGAATAGCTTCAATCCACTTTGACACGTAGTCAACCGCCACTAAAATATATTGATGACCTCTTCAGAACAGAAATGGACCCATAAAATCCAACCCCCACACATCAAAAACCTCCACCTCGAGAATGAAATTCAGTGGTGTCTCATTTTTTCGGGAAATGTTCCCGGACCTTTGACATTTATCGCACGATTTGACATGAAGATTAGCATCTCGAAAGAGGGTCGGCCACCAATAACCGGCTTGTAGAACTCTAGCGGCCGTCTTTTGAGATCCCCTATGACCTCCAACCGGAAACTCATGGAAATGCGTCAATACGGACTTTACTTCACTCTCGGGTAAGCATCTTCTATACATTCCATTATTGCACAAACGGAACAAGAATGGATCATCCCAAAAGAAATGTTTTACATCATGAAAGAACTTTTTCTTTTTGTGAGGGGTAAAATTTTTAGGGACCACCTCACTAGACAAGTAGTTGATGATATCGGCGTACCTTGGGTGAGAATGCTTGAGGTACATAAGACGTTCATCCATGAAAGAGTCCACGATGGGTTGAGTATCCTTTAAGTCAACAAGGATCCTCGACAAGTGGTCGGCTACTACATTCTTAGTTCCGGCCTTTTCACGAACTTCCAAGTCAAACTCTTGCATAAGCAAAACCCAACGAGTAAGTCTTGGTTTCGTTTCTTTCTTCCCCATTAAGAATTTGATCGCAACATGGTCCGTGTATACGAAAACCTTGGAAAACATGAGGTATTGTCGAAATTTATTTAGAGCAAAGATGATAGCCAAGAGCTCCTTCTCCGTGGTTGTGTAATTTTTCTGTGCACTATTGAGTGCATGGCTTGCATAGTAAATGACTCGCAGCTTCCTCTCTTTGGCTTGAGCCAAACATGCCCCAGTTGCGAAGTCGCTTGCATCAGCAATGATTTCGAAAGGTAAGGTCCAATCCGGAGGTTGGACAATCGGCGCAGATATCAAGGCTTGCTTTGACCTGTAAAAGGACTCGAGACATTCATTAGTAAAAGAGAATGGGGCATCTTTGCACAAGAGATCGGTCAAAGGACGAGCGATTTTAGAAAAATCCTTGACGAACCGGCGGTAAAAGCCGGCATGGCCAAGGAAACTACGCACCCCTTTAACAGAAACCGGGGGTGGTAGGCGCTCTATCAATTCAACTTTTGCCTTGTCAACCTCGGTGCGCCTCGAAGAAATCAAATGCCCCAAAACAATACCTTCTTCTACCATGAAATGGCATTTTTCCCAGTTCAAAACTAAATCGACTTCCTCACAACGAATAAGAACATTCTCTAAATTATCCAAACAATCATCGAAGGTATTACCATACATAGAAAAGTCATCCATGAAAACTTTCATACATTGTTCAATGAAATCACTAAATATGGCCATCATGCATCATTGAAATGTTCCGGGTGCATTGCACAAACCAAATGGCATACGTCTATAAGCAAATGTACCGTATGGACAAGTAAAAGTAGTCTTTTCTTGATGCGCGGGATGGATTGGAATTTGGAAAAAACCTTAGTACCCATCTAAAAAACAGAAATATGAGTGACCGCCAACCTCTCTAACATTTGGTCAATGAAAGTGAGAGGGAAACGGTCTTTCTTGGTTACTTTGTTCAATTGGCGATAGTCAATGCACATCCGCCACCCCGTGATGGTTCGGGTACTAACTAGCTCATTCTTTTCATTCTCAATAACTGACATCCCATCCTTCTTAGGCACACATTGAACCGGGCTCACCCATTCGCTATTTGCGATGGGGAAGATGATCCCAGCGGCTAAACGCTTGACTACTTCTTTCTTTACCACTTCTTGCATATTAGGGTTCAACCTACGTTGTGGCCGGTTGCCTAGTTGGTTTTGCATCCTCTAACAAATCAATGGAATGCATAAATTTGGATGGGGACAAACCTTTTAAATCCTCAATTTTATAACCTAATGCACCCCTATGCTTTCTCAACAAATCAAGCAACTTAGACAAATCAGATTCATGCAATTTAGCATTCACAATAACAGGACAAGACTTTTCATCATCCAAGAAAGCATATTGTAAGGAAGGGGGTAAAGGTTTAAGCTCTAAAGGTTTAAGCATATTGTAAGGAAGGGGATAACTTCTTGAATTTCCATACACTCAATATGAGGCTCATCAATAGTAATCTCCTCATGTGTTGGTGATGAATCAAGAAGGTTGGTGAGAAATGTGATGTCGGTGCCGTCGGACTCAAATTGGAAAGATTCAAGGAGACATGCTCCCAAAGGATCATCACAAGTAGACTCAAGTAAATGAGATTCTTCAATATACTCGTCGACTAGCACCTCCATTATATCGATAACATAACATGAATCCCCATTCGAAGGATTTTTCAAAGACCCCTCGAGGTTGAAAATAATGCTCTCATCACCGACATTCAATGACATACTACCATGTTTCACATCTATCATTGCTCCGGTTGTAGCAAGGAATGGCCTTCCCAAAATAATAGGAATGTTAGAATTTTCATCTATCTCCAGAATCACGAAATCACATGGTATCAAAAATCTGCCCACTTGGACCGGAATATCCTCCAATATACCCAAAAGTCTACGCAAGAACGATCGGCCAATTGAAGATTAATTGTTGTGGGAGTTAAATCTTCAAGATTCAACTTCTTGCATATGGAATAAGCCATAACGCTCACGCTAGCCCCTAAATCACAAAGAGCACGACCAATCCTCATGTCACCAATAGTGCAAGGGATAGAAAAACTCCCGGGGTCAGCGAGCTTCTTCGGGGTTTTGTTGTTAATAATAGCACTACAATCGGCCGTCAAGTGGATAGTAGACTTCTCTTGAATTCTCCTCTTGCTAGTGAGAAGTTCCTTCAAATGCTTCTTAAAGGATGGAACCTCGGAAATAGCATCTAGGAATGGGATATTCACTTGAAGTTTCTTGAGCATCTCTATAAACTTCGAAAATTTAGCATCCGATATTGGCTTGGCTAACCAGTCGGGAAAAGGAACCGGCGGTAATTTTGGCTTCTCAATGACTTGAATTGGTTCTTCTTCTATCATCACTCTCTTCCCTTTTCTTACTCTCACCATCTCTTCTCTTTCTTTCTCAATCAACTCTTTCTCAATACTAGATTCTCCTAGCTCCTCCTCACAAACTCCCTCATTTCCCTCCATAAAAACAAACTCACTCTCCTTTTTTTCTTCCAAATCCTCCTCATCCGTGATATCTACCACATCACCTTCTTTTTCTCCCAAAACACCCTCCTCCACCATTTTAGGACCTTCAATCTCCCTACCACTCCTCAATGTGATTGCATTAAGTTGCCCCTTAGGGTTGGGTTGAGGTTAGCTAGGAAGGGATTGGATAGGTCTGGCTTGTTGCGCCATTTGAGCTAGTTGTAACTCAAGATTCTTAATACGGGCTTGGTCTCTATCTTGAGTCAATGAGATCTTTTGTAATATTTGCTCAATGGAAAATTCTTGTTGTGTTGGTTTGGATGCATAAGATGATTAACCATGGTGAGGGTTTTGTTGTTATGGACGATGGTTTTGGTTTTGAAATCCGGGGGTTGGGTTTTGGTTTTCTGGGACTTGTTGGTTATAGGAATAGTTCGACGAGGACGAATTGGATTTTGAGTGGAATAGGAAAGGTTATTGTTAGGATAAACTGCTTGAACTTGCTCAGATTGGCATTCAACATTGTTGCAAAGGATGTGGTCCTCCACAATAATCACACACAATAATTCTGGCATCCGGAATAAGCATCGGTATCTCTTGAGCTGCCTTCACTTGCCTTGTAGTCTCTTCTAAGGCCTTCTATTGCATCTCCAATACGTTATTCATAATAAATTTGATTGTAGGGTTGCTCTCCAAAGAAGCACCTCCATCTCTTGGACCACGGCCTCCGCCCCAATGTGGAGAGTTTTGAGATAACTCATGAAGAAATACGTTTGCCTCTTCCGCCGTCTTTTTAAGAAACATGCCACCGGAGGCATGATCGATAGATTCTCGCAAAGAACTACATAATCCTGAGTAGAAATGGTGTAAAAGTAGCCAATCTTCCAGATTGTGGTGAGGACATCTCCGTTGGAGGCCTTTGAACCTCCCCCATGCTTCGAATAGGGTCTCACCGGATTCCTGTTGAAAACTCATAATGGCTTGCCTCAAACGACATGTCTCATCATTGGGAAAGAACCTTTGAAGAAAATCACGACCGAGGGCGTCCCATGAAGAATAGGTACCCGGTGGACAAGTGTTGAGCCACAATAGTGCTTTCCCCTTAAGGGTGAGAGGGAAAAACTTCAGCTTCATATATTCAGCGGAAACTCTGTTCATTTGCATGAAACCGATACGTTGCTTGAACCTATTGATGTGATCGATGGGATTCTCATGTTCACCTCCATGGTATGGAGCTTTCTCGAATATCTCTAGCAAATATGGTTTAAACTCGAATGATGCGTTTGGTGGTAATGTAGGTAATACTATGGGGTCGCCTCCCGTACTCGATGATGGTAATGAATACGAGGCCAAGGTACGGGGTGGATTCGGATCTCCGTCAGCCATTGGAATTTTGATCCTCTCTTGCTCCCTTTGTTCCCTTTCTCGCCTCGAGCTAGCGTTTGCTTTGCAAATAATACTTTCCGGGTTCGGAATTGGTGGAGTTTTAGGTGTTCGGCCTCGTCGAGATCGAGTCTGCATGCACAAAAGAACAATAGAAGAATCAAATTCTTAAAAATTAAGGATGCCAAATCTCTAGCAAAGGAAATGATCTTAAACAACCTAAAGACCAAGAACTAAGCTAGGTGCGCTTGCTCCCCAGCAACGGCGCCATTTGTGTAAAGTGGTTTTTGTACCCCGGTTTTTATATCGTTCTTCTCGAGGAGCTAGGGGCCTTGGCTAGGACAACTTGACTCGAGGTGAGGTTTAGAATCACAAGATAACAAGAGGGTTTTTGGTGATAAACAACGCAAACGAAACGCAAACACAACTAAGGTTCGGTCGATATGGGAAAAATGGGTGTTAGGAGATTTCGGGATGCAAACGGTAATAAGGACGAGGGTTTCGCAATTAGAAAGTAACAAAATAGTAGAATCAAGTGACAATCCCGTTAGAATAAACCCACCGGATTTCCATTTTCAAGGATAATCCTCATTAACTTCCTACAAGCCCACCACGGACCCGGGGGGTTAAAGAAACGGGACTCTCTAATTAACCTCCTTCCACTTTCGTGGGCGAGTATTAACTATCCCATTTCCTATCTTCCAACGCAAGTGTTGGAAGTATTCAAGAGCTTTCGATCTCTAATACATCCCACTTGAGGGAAGAATAGGAATGGGAAATTGATTCCACTACAAATTACCTCCTAAACTTGCTAACCCAATCCAAATCAATCACTCACATCCTTAATTTCTCCCTAACCCAAAGGGTTCTACCCTCTAATCATCTTAATTAACATTTCAACAACATAAACAACTCTATCATTCATGATTAAAACAGAGAACCTAAGAATCAAAAGCAATAATCAAATGACAATAAACACCAAGCAATCCAATAACAAAAACAAAGACTGAAATGTAAATAAACAAATTAAAGAGTGTAGGGATTAAGAAATGCTCATTAGATGATGACAACGGAAGGATGATCAAGAGTAGATAAGATTCCAAGCTCCAAAATAAAGAGAAATCTTCAGAACTTCAATAATACTTCAATGAAATCCAGTGCAAATGCAATAAACCAACTCTAATTACTCACTAATTACTAAGAAAACACTCTAATCTCACTCTAATTGATAGTTAAGGTGTTGATATTTCAATGATAATTGCCTCCCCCTTTCTAAACGTCCAAGGAGGTATTTATACAAGCAAAAGAAGTTAATCAAAACACAGCATTTCAAATAACTGCAAGGGACCGTAGGTATGGTCTCCAGGACCATAGGTACGGTTCTGCAAAGCAGTTGGGCGATTCTTTTCTTCTTCGCTCGACCGCGGGTGCGGTCTCCAGTGACCGCAGGTGCGGTCTGCTTTGGGGACAGGGCTTCCTTGCACAGGTGTAACGACCACCGAAGATGCGGTCTTCAAGACCGTAGCTACGGTCTTCTTCGGCCAGACTAAACTTCTAGGCGTAACGCCTGCCACCTGAAAGGTGGCGGGGGCTACCCCCTTGAAGCATATGGAGGCGTGCGGATGATATAGGTAACGCCCGCTACCCTGAACGTAGCGGGTGTTACCTCTTCAAAATTTATCAAAACTCCAACTCACGATGCTCGACATGTCTCGCCTTGCTTCACTCCTCGCCCTTGGGCTCGGCTTTGGCCCGGCGAATCTCGGGATTCTCAAAATTGTTACAAAATAGCTCCTTTTTGCTACATTTTTGAGTAAAAACACGAAAACCTACAAAATAACCAAAAACTTAGTAAACGACATGAAATTAAACACGAAACGAGTCAAAAGCCTAAGAATTAAGGCGCTACTTAGACACAAAATTGAGTCTAAACAATATGAGGTTAGGCTTTTTGTGGAGTTTTATGACGTTTATGGAAGGATAATGGAAGGTAAGATGAGAATGGAGATAAGAGGTCTTTAAAAGGGTGGGGAAATGGAGATAGTAATGGTAGGAAAGTGATGAAAAAGGATAGGAAAAGGTAGGAAAAAGGATAGGAAGAAAGGCTCTTTTTGTGGTTTTTTAGGGTAGTTTTGTGGTGTTTTTGGGAGGTTTTATGTATGGATGAAGGTGGATAGGATTAGAGTATGGATTAAGGGTTTAAGAGGATGGAGATATGGAGATTAAGATGGTAGGAATGTGGTGGAAAGATTATAGAAGTGGTGGTAGAAAAATGATAGTAGAATACAGATTAAGGAGTGATGAGAGGAATGAGATAATGGATAAAATGGGAGTGTAGGAGAGGATGAATGAGTGAGTTTGGCCTTGAGAGGAGGGTGGTATTTATAGGCTTTGGGATGGGCTTCAAGATACATGAACATGCATGCTTGCACACCTCGTAATCTCCGGTCAGTCAACACATATTGCAAGGTGGCTAGTGGGGGTGTCTTGGAGTGGACGACAACTCAAAGATGAATGAATCTGGGTGTGAATAAGCCCAAGGCTGACCGGCCTTGGGAAAGGGGAGTCTTGACTTAAGCTTTAGTCACATGTTCTAGTACGGTGAATAAGCCCAAGGCCGACCGGCCTTGCGAAAGGGGAGTCTTGACTCAAGCTTTATTCACGTGTTCTAGGACGGTGAGGGAGTGAATTTGATGCCCATGAAGTCATCATGTTCACATTGGACGGTAGAGGCTTAATTGAACTAACATAAGTGAGTTTGTGAGCTCTTGAACTTGAGACCTCTTGGAAGCTTTTTGCAAGTGATCTTTACTTAGCTTTTGCATGGCTTTCATGGCTAAATGAAGCATGATTGGTTACGTAAAGATTGTGCATGCCATAGGCTAGGAAATTCACATGTAATGGTGCACGTGTGCTCATCCAAACTTGGGCATGTTTGAGTGCATGCGAGGAACTGTCTTGGCTCGTCTCTAGCTTGTCAGTGGCTTGGCTTTGGCCTCCCTTATTTCCTTATTTCCTAACTAAAAATATATAAATAAAGTACATAAAGAGGAAAGAATAAAAATTGCAATAGCAGTATAGAAAACTATGCTAAAATCCAGAAGTCTGAACTAGTTTATCGATCGACTTCTTTTTCTTTATTTCTGCTTCATTTTATATAGTTATGCTATATATTTATGTGCTAAAATCCGGTGTCCACAGATAGCCCCCACTTTGATTGAGTACTGAATAGAACGAAAATCAAAGTAGAACTGATTTGATGGACACCGGCTGAGATATGACTTTGGGTTGCAAAGCCTGTAGATATGACTTTCGAGTGCAAAGCCTTGGGAGTGCTGAAACTGGATCTCAAACCATTAGGAATGAAATCAATCTGGTGAAACCTAAGTCATAATCATAAGGACTCAAACTTGAAATTGCTTGATTAATATGAAAATCTATGCTTGGAAGCGGAGTCCTGCATCGTTGTTGTGGGCGACATGCGCCTCTTTCGGAGTTGATCTCGAACATGTATGATGCTCTACTTGATTGTTGATCGGTTTGCGCGTATCGTGCGCTGATCTCAGGCGAGAATGACACCCTACTTGAAGTGATCTCGGACGTCTGATGATATCCTACTCGAAATGGTCTTGGGTGCTGAAGGTGTGGGCTGACACTTGGAAGTTGAGTCCTATGTCGCGGTTGGCGAACTTGTGCCGATAGGTGATCTCAGGCGAGAATGACGCCTTGTTGGAGATACTTCATCGAACACGATGCCGATGGCTCTTGGGGTTGATTTTCCAGCCTTTCCCGGTGTCGTTCCTGTCTTTCCCCATGTCGGTTGATGATTGTTGGAATGTTCAATGTCGAGGGACTTCATCGATAGCGATGTCGATGGCCCTGGGGGTTAAGACTTCACCGAAACTCTGCCGGTGGCTTAAGATTGGGACTGCATCGAAACTCTGTCGATGGCCCTGGTTGTTGAGACTTCACCAAAACTCTGTCGGTGGCTCTGATGCTAATGGGGACTTACGCCGATGGGCTACCCTGCTTTTTTTTTTTACGATGATGATGACAAACTGGACACGAGGCTAGATACCGAGACTAACCAGACGCGAGGCTGGAAGCCATTGATGATGATGATGGCAATTCGATACCGTGACTAACCTGACGTGAGGCTGGAAGCCGTTGATGATGATGATGGCAATTCAATGCCAAGACCAACCACACGCGAGGCTGGAAGCCGTTGATGATGATGATGGCAATTCAATGTCGAGACTAACTAGACGTGAGGTTGGAAGTCGTTGATGATGATGATGACAAACTGGACGCGAGGCCAGATGCCGATACTAACCAGACGCGAGGCTGGAAGCCCTTGATGATGATGATGGCAATTCAATGCCGAGACTAACCAGACGCGAGGCTGGAAGCCGTTGATGATGATGACGACAATTCAATGCCTGGAGACTTCATCGATCGCGATGCCGATGGCTCTTATTTTCTGCAGATTATGTCAGCATGATTATTGAAAATGCTCTTATTTGGGAACTTGATGCAGTATTCTTGAGAAGACCACCCCTTCTTATCGGGCGCACCTAGGCATGCTCCTCCTTGAAAATGTGTAAGCTTGAAATCTTGGAAACAAACATGGAGAAAAGACAAAGGCTCCTTCTTTCCCTAGGCCGGCCGGACACTAGAGAAAAGAGAGGAATCTTTGCATTCACTCGAGCCCTTGGCAACAAGCATGGAGAAAAGACAAATGCTCCTTCTTTCCCTAGGCCGATCGAATACTAGAGAGAAGAGAGGAATCTTTGCATTCACTCCAGCTTTTGCAGGCAAGGCAAGAGACAAATCTGATCACAATTATTGTAGATAGCCCCAAGGTCGATCGATCGAGAGCTTTGGCAAATGAGGGTATGACACGTGGATGTGTTAACCAAGCTCTTGTGCTTATCAATTGGTGCCTTCTTCTTGTTTTCTGGATTTTTTTTTGTTTTTTCGGCTTTTATTAACGGGTGTTGACTTCTTCCTCTCCCATTCCTTGGTATGCTTTATTTCTTCTACAAGCTTATATTTATAGCATGTTACCATGGAAATGACTTTCATGCTACTGCTTGTTTTAGCACTTTAAGTTGAATTTAAAGTAGGTGATACTTCAAATTTTGCTTCAAGCGTATAGATGCCAACATCTTCTTTGCTCATGGTTACATGAGTTTGGAATTCCACTAGGGGAACATAGATTTTTAAATTTCGCCAGGTCGTCGATCCGTATCAGTCATGTGAAGAATCTGTCCTTTTGTTCGGACAGGTGCCATTCGAGTCTGGCATATAAGGAATTTGTCCTTCGTGTCGGACAATCTCCATTCATATCTGGCGGATGATGATCCTGTCATTCGTGTCTGACAGCTGTCCTTCGTGTCGGACAATCGCCATTCGTGTCTGGCGGATGAAGATTTTTTCCTTCGTGTCGGACAATCGATATTCATATCTGGCGAATGAAGATTTTGTCCTTCGTATAGGACAATCGCCATTCGTGTCTGGCGAATGAAGAGTTTGTCCTCCGTGTCGGACAATCGCCATTCGTGTCTGGCGGATGAAGATTTTGTCCTTCGTGTCGGAAAGTCACCATTCTTGATTGGATGCTAGCTTGACCTGCTAGGATTAGATTAGAGATTGCTCTCAATCTTGCTCTTAGTAATTGGGAACCATGTCGACCGGTCTGAATTAGATGGGGTAAACGCTTAACCAGTCCCCAGTGTTGCGTCATGGAACAACAATGTGGCACTTTTTTGCTTCTCTTCTTTTTTCATTTTTTAGACAGATGTAGGTATGCATGCAACTAGTGTACTAGAATTATGCATAAACAATGCATTTTTTTTGACACAAATATTTATGCACTTATGCATTTATGCATGACTATGGACTTTATGCACAACAAACTGGTTCTATGCACGACAGACTGACTCTATGCATGACAATCTTAACTCATTGTGACACTGACACAACTAACGCAATGCAAATCTATCATGCTTAGACAGGACAGACACGTGATGCTTTATGGTTCTATACATGTAATTCTATATGCAGAATGCAGGTAACACCCCCCTCCCCCCCGACTCTTTATTTAGACAAAGACTTTCTAAGACAATGTTTTCTAAGACAATGACTCTCTAGGACAATGATTTTTTAAGATAACGATTTTCTAAGACTATGCTTTCCTAGGATAATGCTCTCCCAAGACAATGACTCTCTAAAGGTCAAAGCCACTTGTGGGGAGTTTCGGGAAGATTCATTATGAGGAACATTCGGTCCACGGTACAGGGAATGATGATGGAGTCACTAGGCCTGAAGGATATGCTTCTTGAGTGCTCATGTAGATGACCATGATTGCTTGCAAATCTATGATGATGTACGACAAGCCCCCGGTTTGACGTAGACTCTTGATGACATTGTCATGCTTTGGAGGGCAACTTGGGGATTTGCAAGCCCTAGTTTTGTATGCACTGACGATATGATGCACAGAGACCATGAAATGGAAGGAAGCATTGCTTCTTATGCTGCATTGATGGAAGTCGGTATGTCCTTAGTCGGTAGTCTCAATCTCTCCTTTTTCCTAACCTGCCCAAAGGGTTTTCAAGTTAGCCTCTCCTTTTTCTTTTTCTTCTTTTCTTTTCTTTTTTTTCCTTTTTTCTTTTTTTTTCTTTTTTTTTCTTTTTTTTTTCTTTCCTTTTTTTTTCCTTTGGAGACCACTATTAAGACACCAATGAGGATGAAGATCAAGGACCATGTAAGATAGGGAGTAGGTGTCCCTCTTAGAAGCTATCTCCGGAAAATGTCATGAACGATGGTTAGAAAGGTAGCGCGAGCCCCCAGTTTAGAGTAGCTTGCCTCTGAGTCTGTTTGTGGTTGCTTATGTCGCCAGTTAGCCGTTGTTATGATGTGATCGACTTTTGCCCTTGCTGAGAAGTGAGCCGCACTCAAGTGTGCTGAGAGTGGGCATTAAGAACAAAACCTCATACTTACAATAATGACCAAGCTGAAAAGTCCTCAAAGGGTGAGATAAGATGAAAGGCTTGAAAAGGTTGGAAGATGATGCTTGGTGCAAGGGATAGTTGGACAATGGTCGGTTAATGGATGGAGACACTTAAGAATGATCGTGTCTTAAAAGGGAAGGAGAGATCGTCAAATGGGATAAACATCATCTCTTAGGAAAAGGTTAGAACATGGGGATAAAGAGACACTTAAGGATGATGGTATCTTGAAAGGGTGAAGAGATGGTCAAATGGGGTAGACATTATCTCTTGGGACAAGGATTGGAATATGGTTGATGGATTGATGTCCAAGTCTGATAGAAGGAAAATGGAGGGTTGATGATGATACTGAAATCCAGGGTTTCCTCACCTTTTGCCTAGCCCACCCCAGTAGGTTTTTAGACTAGCTTTTTATTCTCTCTTTTTTTATTCTCTCAAGGACCAATTTATTCAATGACATATGTTCTCTAAAGTGAAAAAAAAAGTATCGGGCTGGGCCTTGAAGAGGTTTTCCTACGTATCCAAGGTGGAATTAGGCCAATCGTAGTTCTTTAATCGCAATTTTATGGGGTAGTGCCTCGAGGAAGGCTTAATGGTTCAAAAAGATAGTTATGAAGGCTTGAGGGTTATGGATGGCTAAAAGGTATGATAAGGTATATGGATGACGAGGTGAAGGTTTGCGATGGGAAAGGCTCATGGGATTTTTCTGGTGTGCATGACTCTTTATTTCTACCTTCTTATTTCTTATTCTCCCCTATTTTCTTCTTCTTCTTCTCTTTTGTTTCTTTCCCCTTTTTCTTTCACCTCTTCTTTTTGTTTCCTTCTCCATTTTTTTCTTCCCTTTCCTCCTTTTTCGCTATCTCTCTCAACTGCTCTCTTTTTTTTTAACTCCATTTTTTTGGCTCTCTCTTTTTTTTCGAACTTCTTGATGGGCCCCCTCCCTATTCTCCTTTGGTCATACACACCTTTTGGATTGGTTTAATGAATGAAAGGGTTTTGAAAAGATTGAGGTTTGATGGAAAGGTTAGAAATGTAAGTGATAGGTAGTAAGTGGTAGGTCTACATTGGATGAAAAGACGAGGGTAATGTGGTTGGTGAAAGGAAGGCTGGGCGGAAGCCCCCTGTCCTCGACACATTTGGTAAAGCTGCGACATTTCTAATCAGGAGTGTTCACTTTAGAGAGATTATTGGACTTGGTCTTTCTCGACCACATTCTCTCCTTTTACTCAGCCTGCTAGATGGGAATGCAGGCTGACTTCTCTCATCAATTTTATTCTCTCCTTTTGCCCGATTTGCCTCAATGAGGTTTTCAAATCGACCACTCTATAGTTTTTTACTCTTTTTTTTGAATTCTTTTTTTTAATCTCTCTCTTTATCTTTCTAACCCTGGATTTAAAAACTAAAGGATGGGAACGAGGTATATGACAAAGATGGAAAGATAAGAGAGGTGAATTTATCAGACTTGGTTTGTGAGGATGGCAGATGGAAAAGAGAATTTTTCAACTCATGTCAGAAGCACAAGCACAAAATTCTATTTGAACAAATAGGAACAAGAGCAATTGAATTCACGGAATGAATGAAGAACTGACTCTTGACTCTAACAGACTCCGGAAATGAATGCTTGACAACCAGGAATGTAGCTAACTCTAAGGTTCTCTTGATGATGTGCCCTCCCTATCTTCATATGAGGAGTCCCATAACTGGTCCCTTGTGCTGCTTTTGGTAGAAGTAGTTTTCCCTGAATGGATCATGTCCTCGATCTTATTCGTCAAAGTCCAACAACTCTATGTGTTGTGTCCTCGGGATCTATGGTAGCTACAGAATTTCACGTCATCCCGAAAACTTCCTTTATTGCTGGCTCAAGCCTTGTCCTTGACACTAGACAAATGAAGAAAAACCCATCCTAATGCATGCATGTCCTAAATGACCTATATGGGACTTCCTAAAAATGAAAAATGCTTATGTACTGACTCGAGGAGACTCACCCAGGACATGGGTTTGAATATGAAATTGACTTACATGAGGTTTCCTAGGATGCAAGACTTCTATATGATGACTTAAGGAAAAGACTTACCCACGACATGGGTCTATATGCCCTAAATTTTATATAAGACTTCTAAAAATGAAAATGCCTATTTGCTGACCTGGAAAGGCTACCTTATGACATGGACCTACATTAATCTTCCTAAAAAAGAAAGAGTCACATTATATGGCAGCACGAGAAAAGACTCAACGACTCACCCATGACATGGGTTTACACTAAACCTCATGAAAAAGATAGGTATCTATATGACAAATCTAGACACACACTTACCTATGACATAGACCCTATATGAGCCTTTCTAAGGAATGAAGACACTTACCTGCTAACTCAAGAAACAACCTAACGACCCGCCCTTGGCATGGGTTTTACTTTGGACTTTCTAAAAATGACAAAATCGCATTGACTTAAGAAAACTATTCACCTATGACCTAGACCTCGTATGAAAACTTCTTAAAGACTGAAAGACAATTAAACGCAGACGCTAGCACCAAACTTTTTCTGGACCATTATATGAAACTTTCTAAAGAATGCAAGACACTTTCATGCAGAAACTAACACAAAGATTCATCCTAGACCTAGGTTTACATTGAATTTCCTACAAATGGAACACACATGTTGACTCAAGAAAAGACCCACACATGACATGGACTCGCATTGGACTTCCTAGGGATGAGAGACACATATTGACTTAGGAAAAGACTCACTTAGGACCCAGGCCTTATTTGCGACTTCCTGAAGAATGAAAAAAAAAAAAACCAACATAGTGACTCTAAAACAAAGAACCTAAAATAAGGACACTTATTTACTAACATTGAAATGCAAGACACTTACATGCAGACTCTGAATTAAAGACTCACCCATAACTTGGGTTTACTAGATCATATATGAGACTTGCTAAAGACACTTATATCCTGACTCCACAAACTCACCAACGACATGAGTTTAAACTAGACTTCCTAAAACTGAAAGATACGTGTTAAATCAGGAAAAGACTCACCTATGACCCGGGCCTACTAGACCATACATGATACCTCCTAACGTGTAAGACACCTATACACAGACTTAGGAAACAACTCAACTATGACACAGGTTTTCGAGTGCTAAACTCTATACGACTCTAAAGACAAACAACAACACTTTTCACAATAAGAGCATTATAAAGGGCCGGATAAAGTCAAATATAGCGAGTTGACTTAAGTTGGAAAGCGCAAGTGAGTGTTTCTCAATTCGGACGGGCTTATCCACAAGTCGACCATTTTAAGGAGAATCCGTCACTTAAACTAACGAACTTGTGTTAACTCAAGCTAAATTGGCTATTATGCGGACTAAAATAATGCTCAACACACTGACAGTCTCACTCCTATTTAGACACTCTTCATTTTTTTATTTGTGACCCGACACATTTATTTATTTAACTCGAGGAAAGTGCATGTCGTAAAGGATTGAATAAAACCATCAAAAGGTAAGCTAAAACAGACTTATAAACTTAATTATTAAATCCAACACAGATGGGCTTACCAACGGGCCGACCATGGATTTTGTTTAGACTTAATAATCAAGTTTATAATTTTATTTTCCCTAACCTTGAGCAAATTACGCAGGCTAGAACACACACTGACTTTGTTTTATTATTAATCATTTTCTTTGAACCCAAAATAAGAGAATACTGAGAAGGGCCGAATAAAACCATCAAAGATGAGTTAAAATGAAATGATGAACAAGGCCAATCAACCTTTAAAATGAATGGGTCTCACAACCGTGCCAATCATAAAATTTGAGGTTAATTAATCCAGTTTATGAACCCATTTCTTCTCAAACCCAATGATTATTATGCGGACTAAAACAGTATCTCAAAATTAGGTCCGACTCTAACGAAGACACAACACACAAACAAAACACATATTTACACCTAACGAAGACTCAATAAACTCAAACACGTGTAAACACAACCACATATTTATACCTAAAAAAAAGGAAAGACTCAACAAACTCAAACACGTATTTACACAAACACATACAGGAACATACACATACACATACACATGCACAAACACGTACACATGCACAAACACATACACATGCACAGGCACAAACACATACACAAACACATACACATGCACAGACACATGCATAAACACAAACACATACACATGGACATGCACATGCACACACACATACATAAACAGATGCACAGGCACAGGCACAAACACATACACAAACACATGCACAGGCACAAACACATATATACACATAGCTTACAACACACCTTATCTACTTCATATGGACCTAACTCTATATGGACCCTAAGGATAACTGATCATTATAAAGGACTGAATAAAGCCAAGTATGGCAAATCAGAACTGAATAAGGAATTACGAGTCACTGTTTCTCAATTCGGTTGGACCCCATCCACAGGCCGACCGTTTTAAGGAGAATCCGTAACTCGAAAAATTACCGATCCAACTCGAGCCATACTGACTATTACGCGGGCTAGAATACTGACTAACATTCTACTCTTTCCATATATTTTTTATTCTATTTGTTTAGGAAAGTGGATATCATAAAGGACTGGACAAAACCAACAACAGGCGAGTTGTTATTAGTTTATGGACTTAATTGTCAAATCCAATATGGTTGGGCCTAACCACGGGCCGGCCATAAGTGTGACAGATTCAGTAATTAACTCGATAAATTAATTTACTCTAGCACAGTGATTATTACGCAGTCTAAAACTTTAACCACTAACTTTGATTGGACTTTTAATCAGGTTTATTGGAAAGAAGATGTCATAAACAGCCATATAGAATCATCAGAGGCGAGTTGAGTTTACTTTATGAACCAAGAGAATCAACCTTTATAGATAAATGGGCTAACCACTAGGTTAACCATAATTTTTGAGGTTAATTAACTTAGTTGGTAAACATGACTCTTCTCAGCCCAATGACTACTATATGGACTAGAACAACACTCCTAAACTTGGGTCGACTCTTTACAACGAAATCAAACACATAGCACATAGCATACATATGAACAAGGGGTACCCTAAACCAAGGATCTATGTACAAAAGGGTTTCTTGGCTGGATAAGGCTTAGCGGCTCATGTACTCGCCCCGGTGCATTCTTGTTGTAAAGGCAACTCGAATGTGTGGGGTATTGCTCCTTGAGGCTCGAGTGGAGACCTTGTAGAGTGATGCATGAGTGGATGTGGCGACTAATTCTCTCTCAGTGTAAAGGGACCAATTGAGTATAGCCGGTCCGACATCCCATGGGTTATTTTTGTGGTTAAAAAGAGAAAACCTAAACTGTCGATTTACGTGCTCCTACGACATATTACATGTCAAGGGAGTGCCTCGGTATATGCAATGCATTATGCCTAAAAAGAATGATTTAATAATATAAAGTAAAAATTCATTTTCCTTCCAAATATTTTAAAGCACACAAACTTTTTTCAAGGTTTACCCACTTTAAGAAAACTCCTCAGTGGAGTCGCCAAAAATCCTGTGGACATTCGGGCTTCCGAACGTCCACGCGGATTGGGGTGTGATTTGGTGGTTTGTGCTGAGGTTTACCCTTTGAAAACTTTTTAAAGAACTAATCATACATTTCATGAATAATATTTTGTAAAATCACTTTCCCTTTACTTAGGCATTTTATGAGTCCTTGAATTAAATCTTTAAGAGTGAACTTCCACTTGTTCCAAACTCTTCTAAGTTTAACCCAACTTGCTCATTAAAATGTTAGGCTCGGAAGGAAGCGATTTATGCAAATATTATTTAGAAATATACAAAGAACGCCTTAAAGTTGCATCAGTACATTATAAACCCATGTTAACCATAGTTTATGCAATCTCCGATGTGTTTTGGTTCGAAATGGGAGTCGCCACCCGACTTTTTAAGGGAAAAGCCAAAAAAACCAAAAAGAAAATAAAGAAAGACTCCGCCTACGAAACCCAAGAATGTATCCGAGGGTAAGGCTACAAACTCGAAAAGTAAAGACTTTAAGAATCCGCCTCTCACAAAAGGAAAGACTCTACGAAAAGTTTAAAATGTGCTTTTGATAACATTTGGAAGGAAGACAAAATAACAACTTTATAGAATTACTTCATGGAACATGCAAAAGAATAAAAGAAAGAAAGATACATAATATACAACAATTTATTTACATAAGGGAAATACTTAAAAGCTTACATTGTGACCTTTCTTTAGGGAACCCTTGCCTAGCCTTTGTTGTAGCTCCTTTGAATGCCTTGAATCACCCTCTTGAAGATGACTAAATAGTGCCAAAAGTGGATGGAAAGAATATGGAAAAGTAAGGTAAAAAGATTGTAGAAAAAGGGGTTTTTGTGAAGTTTTTGGGTTATATGAGGTTAGGCTTTTTGTGGAGTTTTATGAGGTTTATGGAAGGATAATGGAAGATAAGATGACAATGGAGATAAGAGGGCTTTAAAGGAGTTGAGAAATGGAGATAGTAATGGTAGGAAAGTGATGGAGAAGGATAGGAAAAAGGATAGGAAGAAATGCTCTTTTTGTGGTTTTTTAGGGTAGTTTTGTGGTGTTTTTGGGAGGTTTTATGTAGGGATGAAGGTGGATAGGATGAGTGTATGGATTAAGGGTTTAAGTGGATGGAGATATGGAGATTAAGATGATAGGAATGTTGTGGAAAGATTATAGAAGTGGTGGTAGAAAAATGATAGTAGAATATAGATTAAGGAGTGATGAGAGGAATGAGAGAATGGATGAATGGGAGTGTAGGAGAGGATGAATGAGTGAGTTTCGCCTTGAGAGGAGGGTGGTATTTATAGTATTTATGAGGGGCTTCAAGATACATGAACATGCATGCTTGCACACCTCGTAATCTCTGGTCAGCCAACACAGATTGCAAGGTGGCCAGGGGGGTGTTTTAGAGTGGACGGCAACTCAAAGATGAATGAATCAGGGTGTGAATAAGGCCAAGGCCGACCGACCTTGGGAAAGGGGAGTCTTGACTCAAGCTTTATTGACGTGTTCTAGGATGGTGAGGGAGTGAATGTGATGCCCACGAAGTCAGCCTGTTCACATTGGACGGTGGAGGCTTAATTGAGCTCAAATAAGTGTGTTTGTGAGGTCTTGAAATTGAGACCTCTTGAAAGCTTTTTGCATGTGATCTTTACAAAGCTTTTGCATGGCTTTCATGGCTAAATGAAGCTTGATTGGTTACGTAAAAATTGTGCATGCAATATGCTAGGAAATTCACATGTAATGGTGCACGTGTGCTCATCCAAACTTGGGTATGTTTGAGTGCATGCGAGGAACTGTCTTGGAACATCTCTGGCTTGGCTTTGGCTTCCCTTATATCCTTATTTCCTAACTAAAAATATATATATAAAGTACATAAAGAGGAAATAATAAAAATTACAATAACGGTATACAAAACTACGCTAAAATCTAGAAGTCTAAACTAGCCTATCGATCGGCTTCTTTTTCTTTATTTCTGCTTCATTTTATATAGTTATGCTATATATTTATGTGCCAAAATCCGGTGTCTACAGTCTCCTACTTCAAACCTCTTCTTCATGATATATTTGTCATGCCATATTTTAGTTCGCTCTTTGTAGATCCTAGAGCTCTCATAGGCTTCCAACCTTAGTTCATCTAGCTCTTGGAGCTGTAACATCCTCCGTTCTCTAACCGGTTTAAGGTCAAACTTCAAAGTCTGGACTGCTCACAAAGCCTTGTGCTCTATCTCAACTGGCAAATGGCATGCTTTCCCAAATACTAGCCGGTATGGTGTCGTACTAAGAGGTGTCTTGAATGCAGTTCGATATGCCCATAATACATCATCTAACTTTAAAGAGCAATCCTTTCTCAATCTATTCACAGTCTTTTCCAGTGTACTCTTCAACTCCCTATTTGACAGCTCCATCTGGCCATTGGTTTGGGGGTGATAAGGCGTAGAGACTCGATGGGACACCCCGTACTTGGCTAAGAGAGCATCAAGGGGTTTGTTGTGAAAATGAGTACCGTTATCGCTCAACAAGGCCCTTGGAGTGCCAAACCTTGCAAAAATGTTCTTCTTTAAAAATTTAATCACCACTTTAGCATCGTTGGTCGGTGATGTGATGGCCTCCACCCACTTGGAGACGTAATCGACCACCACTAGGATGTAGAGGTTTCCATAAGAGGAGGGGAAGGGACCCATGAAGTCAATGCCCCATACATCGAATAACTCAACCTCTAGGATGCCCGTTTGAGGCATCTCGTGTTTCCTCGAAGTGTTGCCCGTTCGCTAGCATCTATCACATGAAAACACAAAAGTCCTGGTATCTTTCGAAAGAGTAAGCCAATAAAAACCAGCTTGGAGTACCTTGGCAATTGTCTTGTCGGGACCGAAGTGGTCTTCACATGGGGTGGAGTGGCAATGATGTAGGTCACTTTGCACTTCATCTTGTGGAATACACCTCCTATAAATCCCGTCGCCAAAGAGCTTGTAGAGGAGGGGCTCCTCCCACACATATCTTTTCACATCTGAAAAGAATTTGTTCCTTTGTTGATAGGTCATCTCGGGAGGGATCACACCGTACACAATGTAATTCACAAAATAAGCGTACCACGGTGAGATGCGTCCGGCAACTGCTAGAAGCTGCTCGTGAGGAAAAGACTCATTGATTGGCATGTCATCTTTGTTGAGATCCTCCTAATTGCAGCCTAGAGAGGTGGTCTGCCACCACATTCTACAACCCCGGTTTATCACGGATCTCGAGGTCGAACTCTTGAAGCAAGAGCACCCACCGTATGAGGTGAGGTTTGGAGTCCACCTTTGTCATCAGATGTTTGATGGCTTCGTGATTAGTGTAGATGATGACCTAGGAGTTGATCAAGTAGAACCTGAATTTGTCTAAAGCATAGATAACAACCAGAAGCTCTTTTTTAGTTGTGGCATAGTTTGATTGAGATCCATCCACAGTTTTTCTAGCTTAATAGATAGCATATGGCTTGTTGTCCTTTCTCTGTCCCAAAACCGCCCCTACTGCGTAGTCGCTAGCGTCGCACATCACATTGAAAGGCAGATCCCAATCAGGTGCTTGCATAATAAGTGCAGTTACAAGGGCCTCTTTCAACCTGTTGAAAGCACTCAAACATTCCACATTAAATTCAAAGGGTACTTCCTTGATAAGTAGTTGGGTGAGAGGTTTAGCAATTTTAGAAAAGTCTTTGATGAAACGGCGGTAGAAACCAAGGTGTCCCAAAAAGCTTCTAACCCTTTTTACTAAAAGAGGTAGAGGTAATTTTTCAATTACCTCCACCTTTGCTCTATCAACGGCAATACCCTTACTTGAAACCATATGGCCTAAAACAACACCTGCACCATAAAATGGCACTTCTCCCAATTTAGGACCAAATTAACCTCTTCACATCTTTTCAAAACTTTTTCTAAATTTTCTAAACAACGGTCAAAAGAGGTTCCATAAATAGAAAAATCGTCCATAAAAACTTCTACAATGTCCTCAATGAACTCAGCGAATATAGCCATCATGCACCGTTGGAAGGTGACGAGTGCGCTACATAACCCAAATGGCATTCATCGCTAAGCAAAGGTTCCATAAGGACATGTAAAAGTTGTCTTTTCTTGGTCCTTTGGGTGAATAGGGATTTGGAAGAATCTCGAGTAGCCATCTTAGTAGAAGAAAAATTCATTTTTGGCAAGTCTCTCTTCATTTGATCAACAAAAGGAAGGGGGAAGTGATCTGTAAGGGTGGCGTTGTTTAATTTCCTATAGTCAATGCACATACGCCAGCCAGTAACAGTTCCAGTTGGGATCAACTCATTGTTTTCATTTTTAACTACTGTCATCCCCCCTTTTTTAGGCACCACATGAACTGGACTTACCCACTCACTATCTGAGATAGGGTAGATAATCCCGACTTTTAACAGTTTTAAGACTTCCTTTTTCACTACCTCCTTCATGTTACGGTTGAGTCTACATTGATGTTCAATGGAGGGCTTATGGTCATCCTCTAAGAGGATTCTATGCATGCAAGAAGAAGGGTGGATGCCTCTAAAGTCATCAATCATGTATCCTATGGCCTTTTGGTGTGTCCTCAAAACCTCAAGTAAGGATGCAGTTTCATTTTGATTCAAGGATGCACTAACAATGACAGGATAGGTGGAATCAGGGCCAAGGAATTCATACCTTAAGGTGGATGGTAGAGGTTTCAACTCAACCTCGGAAGTTTTCTTTTCTGCATTTTCAGGCTCCACTTTCAGCTTGCCCACTTTGGCAAATCCTGGTGGAACGGTAGTGGCTTCAGAGTCAGTGTCCTGCATACAATCAGTCAATAGCAAACATTGCTCAAGTGGATCACTTGGCTATGGGTTAGAATCAGTTTCCTTCACTGCACTGTCAATAACATCAATAAAATTGCAGTCATCAGAAATGGAAGGAAACTTTGCAGCACGGCTCAGATTAAATTCAACTTTATGAGTACCTACATCAAAAGTCATTTTTCCATTTTTAACATCAACACAGCACCCTGAAGTGGCCAAAAATGGCCTACCAAGAATAATAGGGGTGCGGAGATCCTTAGCCATATCAAGCACAGCAAAGTCAACTGGCACGAAGATGTCTTCGACCTTGATAGGGACATCTTCAAGGATCCCTATAGGGTACTTGACGGAACGATCGGCTAATTGCAGTGAGATGGTAGTGGGTTTTAGTTCACCCATACCTAATTTTCTAGACATTGACAAAGGCATCAGATTGACACTAGATCCTGAATCATATAAAGCACGGTCAATGAACAAATTACCAACTACACAAGGAATAGTAAAGCTGCCAGGATCCTTAAGCTTCGGTGGAAGCGTGTTTTGGATCGCGGCGCTGCAATGATCAGACAACGCCATTGTCTCATGCTCATCTACCTTCCTTTGTTACTCAAAACTTCCTTTAAAAATTCAGCATAGGTGGGCATTTGAGACAAGGCTTCTGTAAAAGGAATACTAATTTGGAGCTTTTTTATCACGTCCAAAAATTTACCAAATTGTTTATCCAACTTAGCTTTAGCCAATCTTTCAGGGAATGGGATGGGTGGAACATAAACTCTTTGGGTAACTTTCGAAGGGTCAACAGGAGCATTCTGATAAGGTTGCACATTAACATCAATCAAATCCTCTTTTTGGCGATGTCAGACTCATTCACATCATTTTCAACAGAACCATACACATCAATAACCACATGTTCAAGTGTGTCCACTCAAGGTCCTTCCAACTGTTTCCCGTTCCTTAAGGTTATGAGATTACATTGGTCTCGAGGGTTCGAGATAGGTTAGGGTGGTAAGATTGTGGAGGCATCAACTTTGTCCACTTAATGCTTAATTATCCCATCCTATTGCTGTTGAGTGGCCAGCATAGTCTCCATCATTAGTTCTAGGTTGGAATTTTTGGGTTGGTCCTGATGTTGTCTTTGGAAATTAGGTGCAGAATCCCTTTTACCTCGCAGGAGACCTGTTGGGTCGTTGTTGCAGTAAGAGAAATTAGGGTGATTCCTCAAACCAGGGTGGTAGATGTTGGAAGTCAGGTCATATTTCTGTCGTTGGTAACCAACATAGTTGGTGTCCTATGTTTCTTCGCTACCAGCCAACCCTACGGGACAGGTCAAAGTCTCATGTTCAGTTGAATTACATGAAGCACACGGGCGGGGGGAATTAGCTTGCACAGTCAAACTGTCCATTTTCTGTGTTAACGAATCCGGCTCTATGGCGGGGGTTGGACCATTGGTATGAGTTTAGGGCCATCTGCTCGATCAGGTTGGTGAGTTGAGGCACTGTCTTGTTCATAAGATCGCCTCCAGCCGTTGAAAGGATGCTCCCCCTTACTGATTCTTTTGCTCCGTTGTAGAAGGATTTAATTGGAACCCAGGGTTCAAATTCGTGTAGAGGACACTATCTAAGGAGGTCCTTGAACCTCTCCCATGCCTCGTGAAAACTCTCATTAGGATCCTGTTCAAAAGAAGTAATTTGATTTCTTAGATTCGCCAGCTTACTAGGAGGAAAATATTTAGCAAGAAATATTTTAGCAAGTTGATCAAATGTAGTAATGGCGTTGTTAGCTGGCAAGGAGTCGAGCCACTCCCAAGCTTTCCCTTCAAGCGAAAAGGGAAAAAGTCTCAGCTTGACAGCATCATCTTCCACGCCATTGGCCTTGAATGTGTCACATGCTTGGCGAAAGATGCGAAGGTGACGGTTCGGGTCCTCATTTGTACGTCCATGGAATGATGATTTGGACACCAAATTGATGAGGGAGTGTTGCAGCTCGAAGTCGTTTGCCCTAGAGGTCACATAATGTCCCATAGTAGGATCTCGATCTCCCATCTCTTCTTCTTCTGGCTCCTCTTTTTCGGAAGAGGGTTTCTCCTCTTCTTCCCTTTCCAGCTTGCGCTTCTTTCGTCTAGCGCGAAATGTATGCTCGATTTCAGGGTCGAATTCGTAGAGATGAACCTTTTGTATAAACCTGAAATGGCACAGACAGGTATGCTAAACGCAATGAAATGAAATGGGTAAAAATAAACTAGAGAAAAACAGAAAAAATAAAAACCTAGGCAACAAGAGTGTCTTCCTCTAATGGCAGCTAGGGACAAAGTCCCCGGCAACGGCGCCAAAAGCTTGATACGCCACAAGTGCACGGTGTACAATATAGTATATCAAGGTCGTTCCCACGAGGACTAGTTCTACCTTACGCACTAAATTATCCCACTATGAAGGATGCTAGGTGCATCAAAGGGTTGGAGTTTAACTCAGTCAAACTGAAGTGAACGAAATTGCAAAGTAATCTAATTTAAACTGCAAATTTATCTAATTGAAACCACAAGTATAATTTTGAGAGGTTTTTATCAATATTATAAAGGCGTTAGGGGAGTTACTCTAGTTATCCAATTAACCTAACAAAGGTCTGACTTTAGTAATTAACAGTTTGCACCAATTCGGGGTCAATAACCAAACAAATATCTATCACAACAATCTTTCGATCCGGAGTGAATTGCTCCGACTAAATTAAACACCTATTTTCATGGCTATCTAATTTGGTCAAAGTTAACAACAGGTTATTTAAACGATCCTAGGTATGAAATACATTATTTCTAACCGAATTTTATATCTATTGGATCTTCGTCAATCCAACTCAAAGAAGCAATCTTTTGATCCGAAACTAAGAGTCTAGACACAAGTAACAGGTGACCAATCAATTACTGTAACAATATAAACACGAAGACAAAACGAAATTGACAAACTATTTCATACCAAAATCAAGACAGAAGGTCAAATGAACAACATCGAGTTTCCCCTAAACTAAAAATTAACTATTCATGCTTGATAATAAAAACAACTAAACTAATTGAATTGAATATAAAAAAGGAAAATTGGAATCTAATAAACTAAACTTTATGTCCATTTTGATCTAACAAACTAAATTTACCTTTTTGTTAATGGTATACTATACTTAACATTATATTTTTTGATTGAACCTCCACCACTTTCTGGTCACGGGAAAAATGACGTGAAATTTTTTGTGCTGAGGTGGAGTGTTTTATATAATAACAATAAAGATAAATTGAAGATGGCTTGTGTTTTATATGATAAAAATAAAGATAAATTCATGTTAAGGAGATTTTTCATTTTTTTGGGGGGATTATTATTGTTTGGGATGGGGTTTAATTTTACTGAATTTTTTTTTTTTGAGGGGGAAATGGTGAGTTAGATTAGGAGAAGGCTGCCAAGTCATAAAACACAAGTCATCTTCAATTTATCTTTATTTTTATCATATAAAACACTCCACCTCAACACAAAAAATTCACGTCATTTTTCCGATGACCGAAAAGTGGTAGAAGTTCAATCAAAAAAATATAATATTAAGTATAGTATGTCATTAATAAAAAGGTAAGTTTGGTTTGTTAGATCAAAATGGACATAAAGTTTGATTTATTAGATTCTAATTTTCCTATAAAAAAACATAGTAAAAATTGGGGAAGAAGACAACCATAATTGAGGGATGAACGAATATGTCGGCTCGTGAAAGTTTCCTTCTCCCGAGCCTCGATCTCCAATTTTTCCGTCGGCGGTTGAATGCTTCGTTCTCCAATACCAAAAACTAGGGTTCTAAAATACTGTTTATGAGAACTAATAATAATAATAGATGATAGTATATGCTATGATGCCCCTAAACTATGCAGCGTACACTTTATTTTATAGCCAAAAAAGATAGAGTTGCCTTGTTCTCCAAGTAGTGCGTAACTACCCAGGCGCTACCAGCGCAAGAGTTGCCTTGTTCTCCAAGCAGTGCGTAACAACCAGGTGTGCCGTGACACTACACACACCTCGCTCAACTTCCTAAACTGCTTTTATGGCGCTACCAGCGGAAGCGTCACTGCATCTTGGCAAACACGACTACTCGTATGTTCCTTGCTTTTTGCCTTGTTTTTCCACCTTTTAACTTCTCCTCCTATTTTTTTCTTCATAACTTCATGTAATTCCATTCACAAACCTACAAAATTACACCAATCTCCAGACCAAGTGAAATATACATGAATTCAGGATCCCAAATTGACAAGAAATTCATGTATAAAACACCCTAACCCTACAAAATGTAGGTTTATCAACATCTATGGTCATAATGACAATGATAAGGACCGGATCTTGGCTTTGATGGCCAAGGAACTCAAGAAATCAGGCAGGAAAATTCGTACCTCCAGAGGACCTTAATCTAAATGAATCAACCAAAGAGGTAATGACTCATCAAATAATAGAACTAACTCATTCTCTTGTTTTTTTTTTTTTTTTTTGTGGTGACCTAGATCACTTGATTAAGGACTGTCCCTACCATAGAATGAACAAAGAAAAGAGAAATCACATGACCCTGATGGCCACTTGGAGTGATGATGAGGAGACTACTAGTCATTGCATCATGAGAAAAAGACACCAGCGACACAGAGGAACTTGGTGCAGCCAATGATGACTACCAAGACAGTGACGATGGTGAATCAAGGGAGGTAACATTTGATAATCTCCTCACTTATCCTAAAAAGTACTTGGGAAAATGTCTTTTAAAGTTTGTTGGACGGGAGGCCAAGCATTTGAACGAGATTAGGTCACTAAAAGAAACCAAGAAAGGCCTGAAAGAGTCCAATGAGAAATTGGAAAATATGTGAAGGGCTCACCTCCAGGGTTGACTTTCTCAAAGCTGAAATACTAGACTTCAAGGCTAACCTTGATGATTGTCACAAGTCTCTGGCTGAGGCAACCAAGCAACAAAAAAACCTTGGAAAGTGGCATGAAAGTTCATCCTTGTTAAGGAGCGAAACTATCGTCATGGACATTCAGTCTCGCAAGGACAAGCTATCAGAACCAAGCACCAAGGATGACATAAGGACCTTAATGAGTAGTACCAAGGCCACAGATTTCACTGATGGCACCAAAGACGATTCAATAACCTCAGCACAACATACCATGGTCAATCCTCTCATCCCAAAAACGGGAGCCAATTCGGTAAATCTTATTGCTCCAACCACTTTCGCTCTAAAATTGTACAAGTTTGGGTTCCGAAAGGAACAAGACCTCCTAACATGATTATCACTAGTAGTCAAAGACCCAAATTTGATGTCAATTATGGCTTGAAGAAGGTTGTTTGAATTTCTGCCAGGTACACTTAATACCCAAACAAGGAATTGTTGAAAACTTCAAAGAATTTGAATGTTTGACAAAAACTTGGAGCAGTCAAGGACCTTCTCTACATCAGTTATACCCTCTGCTGATGACCTTAGGTGAATGCTCCTTCTAGAAAAAAAAAAAGGTATGACATCTATTTCACTAACAGTGCATTGTTTACTCATGGCATGAATTGAGGGGGAGGATCCTCTCTTAGTACTAACAAGGGTATGAAGTGTTGCAGATTCCTAAACAGCCTCAAAATATTCTAGATGTTAAATTAAGGGGGAGTCCTATGAACCTTTTTGATAAAAGTCAAAAAGGGGGAGAAGTACTATCATTATTGCTGAATTTTGTCTTTCTTCAAAAAGGGGGAGATTGTTGGGTCTATGGTCAAGGATCTTCGTCTCTAGTCTGCCAAGGACCTCAAACGGGGTTTTAATGAAAGACAAAATAGACGAAAGGATCAAGGAAGATAGAAGATTGGACGAGAACAAGAGAGACAGAAGGACACTAACCCATAGCACCTCAAGAACGTCTACCCACACCATCTTAAGGTCATTTACCTCAGGCGTGAAGTTCTGACGTGAAAGTCAAAAGAGAAAATTAAAACAGGGAAGCTTTTCTGGAAAGATTAATATCCGTTTTCTTGATCATTTTCTAACCAGACTAATTGATTGTAACTATTTTTTTTTTGTAGGAAACAATTGATCAACAATTTGGAAAGAAGACAAGATTGCGAATTTCCGGAAATCTCGCAAGATGGAAAGTAGATCACAAGAAAATTAGAAGGCAAGGCAAATCACGAAGAAGGAAAGAATCAGGAACAAAACAATCCCAACGTCTCTATGCTGCTGATTCAATGCACTTATAAATAGAAGACCTCAAGATTGAAGAAGATCAACAATTCCACAGAAGTAATCGGGTATGACAAAAACAGAGAGTGTTTTTCTTGTTCTTCTTTGTGTTGTGAGAAGAAGCTCTGTGTGAGAGTTGTGATTGAGTGTAATCGAATCCTAGACGGACTTAGGTTCGATTGGTGTTTGCACCAAAACAGTGCTTGGTGTGTGTGTTTACCCAGAAACCATTTTCGAAGTGTCCTCTGCAAGGCACTCTGTTCGACTGTAAACCTAAGGACGTTTACCTTAGGCAATTTTCATATTCAATATGTATTCTATTCCAACGAAATAAAGGAGGTTATTCAGTTATTTTTTTATTGTTCTTTATTTCAGTTTACTTTGGTTTATCTAAAGTTGAATCTTAATCTAAATAGATTAAGACCCTAATGTCCTTTACTAGTGAATATTTGTGCAGAAATTTTTATAACCCTATTTACCCCCCTCTCTAGGATTCTTTCACAAGGGTCCAGAAAATATGTTACTTTATATTTCGGGGTCCAAAATGCAAACTACCCTATAATTTTCTACACAAAATGTAAATTACGTAATCATTTTCTGATGAAATTTACTACGTACACATATAAACATTACTATCAGGATACTAATTAAATTTACGGTTTTTTTTTTTTAATAAAGACCTCCAAATTTTTCTACATGGAAAAAAGATTATACTAGAATAGTAAAATTAAAGTGCATCTCTTGGCTGGATCATGTAATAGTGGTACATTCATTTCGCTGGGTTGTCATTTGAGTTGACGATATATAGAAGTTAACTAATGGAAGAACTCATAGTTTAATATCGAAAATGATAAACATTTTGACGCAAGATTAACCATCTTGCATTTTTTTAAATCACTAATAAGTTAAATATAAGTTATAAAAATATGAAATATGAACAATTTAAAATGGTTAAAAACCATCTTGAGTCAAAATAGTTATCATGATCCGTTTGATATTTTGATTTTATAATTTAACTGAGAACGAAAACACATGTTACCCAAATTTTCAAAGCACGACATGAGTATATGCTTTTGCCTAGCATACGTACGTATGGACTCATTCGTCTGTCAAAACTAAAGTATAGTTGAGCTGCTAATAAGGTACCAATTCAAGGTGCAAACAAACAAATGCATAAAGACTTTTTGATGCATGGACCCGTTGGAAATTCATTGCTTTTCAACTAACCCATGAGCAAATAAAAGTCCAATTTCCCTCTATAAATACGGGTTTTTGATGGGCAAGTTACTCAGCAAAGACAAAGGCAGATAGGCAATAATAATAATATAATGGCCTCTAAAGTTGGGTCTGTTTACTTTATCCTCCTTGTTATCTCGTCCTTGACAGTGGCTAAGGCTGCAGTTCCAATAGTCTCTGGGCTTTCATATAAATTCTATGCTAAAATCTGTCCAAAGTTTGAAGATATTGTTCGAAAGCATCTCCAGGATGTTTTCAATCAAGATATTACCCAAGCTGCTGGTTTGCTTCGCATGCACTTTCATGATTGTTTCGTTCAGGTAGATATGCATATATTGTCTCACTTTCATCTTTGCTAGCTTTTTCTCCTATACAAATAGTGTCACACCTCCATCTATTAATTAATTACATATCATTTCTATGCTCATATACCACTGATAACAATTTTGCTTATAATTTATGCTTGAAAAGAAAAAAACAATTTCTACTTGATAAATTTTAGAAAAGAAATGCCACTTTATTAATGGAAATATAATCAATGACTAATTTGAGGACTATCGTAAAGGACATACATAATATTTTATTACGATGTAGACAATGCTACGATAATATTAAAAGTTCTTAATAGGAAGGGAAAAAAAATTAATTAGCTACATTTGGCGTACGTAGTTGATATAATGATGAAATTTATATTTGAATTGTTGGCATTATTTGATAATTATGATCAGTTTATCCATTATGGTTGATTGATAATTTAATATTAAACAATTTAGGTTCAATCGTTAGATTTAGGTTAATTTGGGCTTTGTGGAAGTGTACATATGTAAGATATTTATTCAATTGTATATACTTGTAAAACCATTTAATTTGAATTTTGAATGAAGTTTATTGGGTCCAGACATAATATCCAAGATACACGTACATGTAAAAGCTATATGATAGACAAGGAAAGGTTGGTGCAGTGGATAACCATTCATAATAGCACACAGCTAATAACTACAAATTATACAAAAAAGATCTTCATTGTTCTCCGACTGCTTGTGGCCGCCATACGTAGCAGAGCCTTGACTAGATCAAAGTAACTTGCGAAAAATAAACAAGGCTTCCGACATGTTGCAATTATTGAGGAATAATGCACGACAAGAAATTGTCCTTTTATTTTTTAAATTATGCCATCAAATTTTTATAAAATTTTGATTACAAATTTTCCAATATATATAATTATTTGTTATATAAAATTAATTTCAGTAATTTTGTAATGAAAGATACTATTTTAAAAATATAATATTGCAATTGTTAATAAAATTTTCTATAAAAAATTATTAATTACTCCCTCCGTCCTTTTTTAAATGTCACATTACCTAACTTTGCAGAACCAATGCTCATTGAAAATAAAGTAAAAAGTTTGTGTATGGACAACTATACCCTTCCACTAATTTCAATATAAAGAGAGTAATAAAGGAGAATTTGAAAAGGTAAATAAAACTCAAATTCATTAATTAAGGGTAATTTGGGTATTTTAATTATTAAAATTTTAAAGTTGACAAATAAAATGAATAAAAGGATAAAATCGAAATTAGTGACTTATTAAGGGAGAAGAAAATAATACTCCCTCCTTCCCAAATTATGTGTCACTTTGGACACAATTCAAAAGATCAAAAAAACTTTTCATTTGCAGTAATTTAGTGCATTGGATATGTGGAAATGGTGAATAAAAAAAAAAGGAAATGTGAGTAAAAAAGAAAAATGAAATAAAAAGATGTAATTAATAAGGTTAATTTGATAAATTAGTAATTAATGTATTGTTGGAAATATAAAGTGACAGATATTTTGGTAAAAAAGAAAGTTAGTTAAAAAGACAAATAATATGAAAAAAAGGTAGTATTGATAACTATAACATTGAATTAAATGACAATTAACATATAAGAGCGCCAGTACAGTTCAAAAAGTGTAGCAAGTAGAAGTAAAGCACTTCAACTAACCCCATTAATACTAAGAAAATATATACAACCCAGCTCACCCGATTTTCATTTGTTGTTGCCTATATATATATGCTGTTTTGTGCAGGCAAATATATGCATATAAGTAAAACCCACAGTATGGCTTTGACTAAAAACTTAGCCTCGATTCTCTGCGTTGTCCTGCTTATTTGTCAATTATCAATAGTGAGAGTATGCGAGGCTGAAATTAACGCGGTGCCCATCGTAAAAGGCTTGTCTTACCAATTTTACTCTTCCAGCTGCCCAAAACTAGAATCCATAGTTAGAAAACAACTTAAAAAGATATTCAAGAAAGATATTACCCAAGCTGCCGGCTTACTCCGTGTACATTTTCATGATTGCTTTGTTCAGGTACTTATTTTACCTTACCATATGATTCTATCAGTGACAAATTAATACTTGATCCTATTACTTGATCCTCTGTTACTGTATTTTGACTTGTCAAATTTCATTGAAATAATGCTATTAGTTACCTTATATGTAAGTGGATTAAGAAGGGTTCATATTAATTAATGTGTCAGGGATGCGATGCTTCGGTGTTACTAGACGGATCAGCAAGCGGTCCTGGAGAACAACAAGCACCTCCAAACTTGACATTGAGGAAAGAGGCTTTCAAGATTATCAATGACCTTCGTGCTCTCATCCATAAGCAGTGTGGTCGAGTTGTCTCTTGTGCAGATATTACTGCTCTTGCAGCCCGTGATTCTGTTTATCTGGTATTATAAATTTTTCAACCTTATACCTTTTTATACCGCTATAGATACACACTTACTAAATGTACTGAAATTAAACTTTGCAAATCATGAACCCCTTCATGCTTTGTCTTTATAATTTTAACTAGATAATCATACAAGTTTCAATATATAGGAGTTATTTTAAGTGTTCTTTTTTTTTGTATCAAATTATTCTGACTTTTAACACTACTGTTTAAAATGTTTTTATTAGCTATAAAGCATAAGAGACTAATTAACATTTGTTTACTTGCATAAATATTAATGATGTTCAATCAAATTAATCTTATTCTATTAGGGATATTTTATATGTTCATTTGTACACTACAAAAATTATTTACAAAAGATAGTTTTATACCATTTATGTATCATATTATAGTTATATAATTAAATTATGTTATATTTTGTATCTTATATAATAATAATAATAATAATAATAATAAATAATAATAACAATAATAATAATAATAATAATAATAAATAATAATAATAATAATAATAATTGTTAGGATCGAAATTCAGATATGAGACCTCCGGTTAGGAATTAGATAAAAATTGAACGGATCTAATATTGCACTGGAAGCAAGCAAGATAATTAATTTAGGCATGTAGTTATTGAGAAAATAAACAAGAACAATAGAGGAGTGATAAATACAAGATTTTTACGTGCAAACCCAAAGCAGAAAAAAATCACGGGAGGCAAGATAAAATCCATTATAATGGATAGATTACAAAGAGTATCCCAAAGGGCTGTATAATGTAACGAGATCGAGAAAGAAAGATCTCAAATGGTTATAACACAATGGGATAAGACATATTTCAAAGGAAGGGTAACGAAAAACAAGGGAGGTTTGAATCTTATTTTTAAAAAAAAAAACTTTAAAAAGTGGAATAGAAAAGGAGATCTCATAAGGGAGTCTTAGAGGCACATAATTTGGCCACACCAAACTAGGTTGAACAACCTATTATTTATAACAAACCTAAGTAGGCGTAGAATAGACTTCTAGTTAAAATCAAGTGCTTGGAGTCCAAGGAATATCAATAAGGAAAATAATTATTTATTTTCAAACTTGAGTCTGAATGAAATTGGCACACTGCCCAACAACAACGGGCAACACTAAGGATATTTTGAGTCTGAAAATAATTATTATATAAGATAGAAAGTATGACATAATAATAATAATAATAATAATAATAATAATAATAGACCACAACAATAATAAAGTTTCTATAGCAAGAGAATCGCATTTAAAATCATATAGGAGTATTTCCCTTTTGATCGTCCTGTAGATACGCATATTTTGACATGTTAATTTGGATAATGGTTTGCAGTCGGGCGGACCATACTATGACATCCCGTACGGAAGGAGGGACAGCCTAGAGTTCGCGACAGTAAATGTGACACTTCAGAACCTTCCCTCTCCAACGAGCAACACTACAACAATCCTGGACTCTCTTTCCAAAAAGAAATTCACCCCTACTGATGTGGTGGCCTTGTCTGGTGGGCACACCATTGGGATAGGCCACTGCACCTCCTTCACCAATCGGCTTTACCCTTCACAAGACTCCGTCATGGACCAAACATTCGCCAAAAACCTCAGGTTGACTTGCCCTGCCGCAAACACAACTAACACAACCGTCCTGGACATTCGTTCTCCCAACAAGTTCGACAACAAGTACTATGTCGACCTCATGAACCGCCAGGGTTTGTTCACCTCCGACCAGGACCTCTACACCGACAAAAGGACTAAGGACATTGTTACAAGTTTCGCAGTCAACCAGACGTTGTTCTTCGACAAGTTCATTGATGCCATGCTCAAAATGGGACAACTTAACGTGTTGACTGGCAACCAAGGTGAGATTCGGGCTAACTGCTCTGCAAGGAATCCCACAAATGACATGGGCTTGTGGTCTGTCGTGCAACAGGATCCACAACAACACCCCAAATTGTCACTCTACTTATGACCACAAGACAACCTCTCTATGTAACTGCTTTACTTCACGTTTTTTTTTTTTTTTTTTTTTTTTTTTTAAGTTGAGGCGGTTTGTATGACTTTGCAAAATAAGATAGTTTCGATATGTAGCTAAACGGTGGGAACTTTGATGGAGGTCAACTCCATACGTTTAATTTGTAGCAGCAATATATATGTTTCATCAACTTTAGTTTTTTATTGTGTAACTTTATTAAAAAGTGATTGGCAAAGAAAGAGATATACATGTGAAAATGGCCCGTAATGAACGCATTATTTAAGTGATGTATGAATAGGCAATTGGTATATATATATATTTTTTTAAAAAACTAAACACACAAAACTATATTATTGCTTTACTCAAAAAATTACACATATCTATGCTAGCCAGATCGTAGACTAAGTCTGGCGCCCCCGAAGCCCAAACACGATTCCCATAGAATATAGGTCGTATATGAGCTAAGGCATGAGCCACTCTATTTTCCTCCCTTTTTACAAAGGACTAAGCTACAGATTCAAAAAGTTTACAAATCACTAAAATATCAGCAATAATGAAACCTCGGAAAGAATTTGGTATATCTGATTTTTTCACCTTTGAAATCAAAGCAAGGTAGTCGCCTTCCACCACAAGCCTCTTTAGTCCAGCATCTTTAGCACATTGAAGCCCAAATAGACAAGCTCTAACTTCTTCACACGTTGGCCCAACCCATTCTTCTCTTTGACATGCACCAGCCAGTAACACATCGCCCATATTATCCCTAATAACAAAACCCCTTCCACAGCCTCCAGACTTTAACTTCCCACCATCAAAATTCAGCTTAGCTATACCGGCTGAAGGAGGCTGCCATCCCTGGGATTCCTTCTCTTTGTCGTCCTTCAAGTGCACTTGATTCTCTGTAGTTTTCGACAAACTTGACAGCCCTTACAGCCCCTTCTTCGATCCTTCCTCTTGGTTCACTAAGAATCCAACTATTTCTAATGTTCCAGATCGATTTCTCACAAAATGGCTACAAAGTTCTCATAACCTTCCTTGTCTAGAGCCTTATCAGCAGCTTCCAAAGAATCAAAAAACGAAGGAGATTCATTAGCCCAGAAGATCTCCTCCACCCCGCCTCTCATCCAGACTTCAAGTTCAAGGAGGTAAAAAAGTAGGGTATGTTCTACTGTCTCAGCTACCGCTCCACAAATTTGACACCCCATTTGGATCCGAGACATTCTCTTTGAGAGATTCCAGTTTGTGGCTAGGGCATTCTGACACACTCTCCAAACAAATGCTTTGATTCTCGGAGGGATGTTCAAACTCCAAGTCTTCTTCCAAAAAAGTTTCATTCTTTCTCCTGTTGAACAACCCACATCTTCTCGTTTCAACAACATAGCCATATGGTAGGCAGATTTGACACTAAATTTGCCATTTGCATTATAGTGCCAAATCAACTTATCAGCCGGCCAAGGAGAGGCCAAAGGAATGTTTAGTATTACCTCTGCATCACACTTATAGAACCATTGTTGAACTAGAGAAGTCCTCCACTGCCTTCTTTCTTTATCTATCAGCGCATCCACTATAATATCCTCATTAACATGATTCAACTTCCTCATTGGTCTAAAGGAGTGCGGGCGCGGAAGCCATCCATCCTTCCAAATTTTTGTTGTCTTCCCGTCTCCAACTAAATGTCTCGAGCCTGATTTGATCAGGTTTCTTGCTCCCCATATACTCCTCTACGTATAGCTTGGTTGAACTCCCAACTCAGCATCCAATAAATTCTTATCTGGATAATACTTGGCTTTCAAAAGTCTGGCCACAAGCGATTTTTCCTCTGTTAATAGACTCCACACTTGTTTAGCTAGAAGAGCTTCACTGAAAGTGGACCGTATTGTGCTGGGGCCCGAACCTCGAAATCCATGGTCTCCAAGATTTCCCACACCCCCTTCATAAAATAAGAGAAAAACGACTTCAAGGTCAGGTGCGGCGTGTAGTTTAAGGTGGACCCGGGACCTTGGAGGCGTTTTCAGGTCATCGTTGGGTGTGGTATCTACTTCAAATGGGACCCTAGACCGTGGGAGTGGACCTACGAGTCCTCATCGAGACCTACTTTGGGCCTTTAAAAGGGTTCGAAGTCCTTCGGCAAGAATAAGCGCAAAGGGGTCAACGTGGGTTGTGGAAATGGATATGCCTTCACTGTTTCGACCATAACTCCTTCGATATAACTCCGATGGACTTGAAATTTTGGGAGCTTAAAGTACACACTGAGAACTTTCTATCAATATCTTATGAGTCTAAAACGAAGTCTGGATGAAGAAGTTATGCGCATTTGAAGTCGGTAGAAAAACTGTCCAGATCGTCACGCCCGCTGCCACCCACAGTAACGTCCGTGACGACTCACGAAATTTTCGTGTTTTGCTCCAGAAGCTCCTTCACGCCCGTGACGACTGGCTTAGCGCCCATGATAAAACTGTTTTGTGCGTATTATTGTGTTAAACGTCTGTGTTTTGTTTTAAACCCCCCATTAGTATAAATACCCCATTTGCATTGTTTTCTAGATAGATTATTCAGACTAAGATTTGTGATGCTTAAGCATTTGTAAGGGTTTTCCCCTTGTTTCTCTCAAAAACCTTGTCACCTTTATCCAAGCTATTTTGGTGGTGATTCAAGTCATTCCATTAGTGATTATTGGTGGAATTTCCTAGATAATCATGGTGGGGTGTTAAGCCTAGAGTTGTGGTTCTCCTTGCTCAAGGTCATATCCAACCTTTGGGTGTTCAAGGCTCTTATTCTTGTGATTATTGAATCCATTCAACTACTCAAGCTAATCATGTATGGTAACGCTCTATTGTTCTTGCTAGTGTATTCTCTAGTGTTGGTCTTTGTGGATTGTATGCAAATATTGGTGATTCCCATTCCCTTTACAATCCAAGAGTATTGGAATACTTTGTATTGTGTTTGTATTTGGTGTTTTTGAAGCAATTTGGAGGTTTGAGGTGAAGTTTGAAATTAATGCCCAGAACGTGTTCGATGAAATGTCAATGTGAGAAAAACACAAAGAACCCTTAGCCAAAAACTAGTCAACTATAAAAGAACCCCCAACCTCCTCAAAATTATCCCAAACACATATCGTGCTTCACCTTTCTCTCGATATAGACGACGAAGTTAGCTCCAATTGAGAGAAATCAAGCCGACGCTGAAGTTCTCAAATTCGAGCTATCGAGAACCGATTCACCACCATAGACGACATGACTATTGTTTTCAAATTAGGGGATGAAGTATAAAAGACGTAAAAATAATAGCGTTTCTAGAGACTCAAATGCATACTTCATAGTGTGAGAACACTGATGCTAACAAACAAGTAAAACTTGAAGCTCCCAACTCCTAAGCATTGTGTCATACTGTATTCCTATCCTCATTCTCCTTATGGGCATATTTGTCCCCATAATGAAGATACGATGAATGCGGCTGATGTATATTTGGTCCCAAATACACATCATGGGATCCAAATAGGAGCTTACATTGAAAGGAGCTTCAAGCACTCACTATTCTCTCACAAATGGAAGATTCTATCAAGGGTAATCAAGTACTCTGCTCTATAGTTCAAGAACCATAAAGCTAATAAGGAAGTCATCCTAGAGCCGATTGTTCTACATCCCAAGAGCTTTCATTTGGTTTTTGAATCTTGGAAATTGGAGAAGAAACGAGCAAGTTATTCAAGTTTTAATCTAGCTTAGTTCATTTTAGTTCTTTATGATGTAATCATTTGATTAGATGATGTAAGCTAGATCCCTTGTATTTCTTTCATTTCACACGCCTAAAGGGGCCTCACATTTAGTATAAATAGACCCCTTGGGTGCCTTGTAAAATCATTCATTCAATATATCAAATACAAAGCAAACACATGATGTTGTTTTCTCTCTAGCTTTTGTGCTAGTTTTCGAATACTGTTGAGGGATTTTCGTGCATTACTACTTCTAGCCTTGGGTTGGCATCCCTTGGTGGTGAAAGGTAGAATTGGAGGAGTCTTTGGAGTGGTGTGCCTATATCTCCATTGAAGAATCCAAAGCCATTATCATTCATATCAAACGTGAGTTTCCATTCTTGATTCATTGAACTTGTTTTGTTTCTACTTTGTTTCAATCACAAGTTCATTCGAATACAATTCAAACATCCAAGAAACTTACATTCCATTCATTCACACATTCATTCCATTCATACCATTCGTCCATTCCATTCGTCCAACCATCCATTCATACATTCTTTCATTCAATCTTAAAGAACCACTTAAAGATCCTAGTCTTTTTGTATAATTTGATCATCCTTGATCCTATTATACATCACAGTTGTGGTGTGTCTGTATCAACTGTAAGCAAGCCTATCCTTTATTTTCCTCGTTGGGTGTTCGGTTGTGTATTTTTGTGGTTTTTATGAGTTAAGGGTTGTCGATCCACAAGGATGGGTGTGAGGCTTGATTAAGGTAGTCGGTTTACGTTGGGGTTTTTCTCAGTGCGGAAAACTATAAATTATGTAAATTCAGCAATAGACTAACCTAGACATGATAATAATCAAGGAAGCAATAAAAGATGAAAGAAATTAAGACCAAAAAATAAGAAAGCAATAAAAAGCAATGTAATAGAAAGCAATAAAACTAATAATGAAATTAGGCACAAAAGATTATACCTTTTGATGAACCTCAACTGGTTATGAGGACCTCAGCGTAATCGTCAATGAGGACCTCAAATGTCAACACAAGATTATTTTGTTTGAAAGACCAACCGGGCTATCTTAGGGAAGTACAAATCATATCTGAAGAACCTCAACTGGTTATGAGGACCTCAAAACAATTATCATTGAGGACCTCAGACTTCAACACAAGAATGTTTTGTTTGGAAGATCAACCAAGGTAATTCAAGGAAGTATCAAACAATATCTCAATCTGACATCCTTCCTCTATTTCTGAAGATATGATTATAACAGTTTTAAATTTCCTTTCTAAGGTACCAAACGCAAGGAAGATAAAATAAGGCAAGGAAGTCTCGTAAAGATCAAATCAGAAATGGAAACAAATCCTCATCCAACCGTTATACTCAATGAGGATACTTACCAAAACATAATCAACACAAGAAGGAAAGAATCAAGAGCAAACGAAGGAAACTAAAGGAAATCCTTGAGCAGTCAAATATAAATAAGAGAACTTATTCTCTTTACAAAGTGTGATTTCCAAGGAAAAAATTGTTGTAAGAACTTTGTGAAAGAAAGTTCTGCAAGTAGGAGTATTTGAGTGAATTTTCCGAGTGTAGCCACTCTTGTGAAGTGGTGAGCTTTGTGTAACCAGTAAGCTTACTGGTGAGGACCTCTAGGGTCGAGAGTTCAGAATCAAACAGGTGCCTCTCTGCTGTGTGAGGTCACTAGTGTAATCGCCTCCACTGTGAGGCCTCATTTTCAGAAGACCTCTGTTGTGTCTTCTAATCCGGTAGGCCAATTGAGGACCTTACCACTTCTCTTTTGTGTTGAGTTGTAACCTCCTTATCATTAGCACTTTTGATCATTAAATAAAGAAGTTATTTTTCATATAAAAGTGCTACTAACTTGGTTGTGTTGGTTAAAGTGCAGAATTATTTTTATAACCCTAATCACCCCCCCTAGGGTTATTTCAATTGGTATCAGAGCAGGTCCACAGATCTGAAGAGTCTAACAACTCGTGGTAAAGATCATGACCGGCCTCAACACAACCGAAGCTCCTCAAGGACGCTCATGGACAATAGCTCCACTACTTACTCGAGAAAACTACAGGTCGTGGAAAGGACAAATGGAGGTCTTCCTCAAGGACCAAGATGGGGACCTCTGGACTGTGGTTACCGAGGGAGATTATCCTACTCCCACGAAGAAGAATAGTGCTGGTCAAGATGGACCAAAGAAAAGATCTGAAATGACCAAGAAAGAGTTGGAGCAATTGAGAAAAAATACTCATGCCCTAAACTTGATTTATTGCAGTTTAAATTCGAATGATTTTGAACGTATATCTAATTGTGAAACTGCGAAACAGGTTTGGGATTACTTGATAACCTCATATGAAGGCACAAGTCAAGTCAAGGACACCAAAGTAGATATCCTTGTCCAAAAGTATGAGGCCTTCAGAATGAAGGAAAATGAGACTATTGAAGAGATGTTCAAAAGATTCAGCAGCATCACCAACCACCTCATATCTCTGGGAAAAACCTACCCAAATGAGGAACAAGTTAGAAAGGTCCTCCGATGTCTGCCTAGAAAAAAATGGGATCCAAAAGTCACAGCTATTGAAGAAGCTCAAGATCTCAAGGCCCTCAAACTGGAGGAACTCATTGGAAAACTATTGGCCTATGAGATCCAATTGAATCACCTCTCAAAACCCAAGGAAATTGCCTTCAAGGCAGTATATAAATCTGACAGTGAGTCAGATGATAATGATGAGGAAGACACAATGGCAATGAAGGCAAGAGGGTTCAGAAGATTATACAAGAAAAATCCAACCTTTCGAGGGTACATCAAGGATGGACAAAACAGAAAAGCAACCTCAAAAGGTAAGTCCTGTTCAAGAAAAGATGCTAACCCATTTACTTGTTTTGTTTGCGGCAGCTCAAAACACCTTATAAAGGACTGCCCTCACGCCAGAAGAAACAAAGACAAGAGAAACAATCGACCTCAACGACATAACCATGAGGGAATGATGGAAACATGGAGTGATAGTGATTCTAGTGAAGGCCACAGTGAGGTAGAAGAAATAACAAATGTATGTCTGATGGCAAACACAAGTGAGGATCAAGATCCAACCTCATCTCATGACGAGGTAAACATTGATGGCCTCCTTAATCTTTCACCATTACATCTTGCTCATAAGTGTATGCATATATTTAAATACTCTAAGACCTTGATAGAAAGAATCAAGCACCTTACCAACCATGTTTAAAGTCTCTGTGAGGCCATAAAAAGCCTAAACACTCAAAATGACCTCCTGTTTACAGAAAGCAATAGACTGTCTCTTGAGGTCAAAGACTACTATAAAACCATCACTCAATTATCCAATGAGCCAGTCAATAAATGGCATCCTTACCAAAGCAAACTAGTCTCCACAACCCCCTCTTCTCAACCTCGGACCAAAATTCCTACAAATCTCCCTCCCAAAGGACCTCTCCTTCCCACACCCAATACCCCACCTCTCAAAAACTATCGGTCCAAAAGTCCTCCTTCCATGCCAACAAAGGACCTCTCTTTCCTATCCCAAACATTCTGCCTCTCAAAGAAAATCATCATAGAGGACCTCCTACAGAAAATAAAATAAGGACCTCATCAAATCCCCTGTCTAAAGGAACTAGACTTCCGTGCATTACTAAAATCTAGGTCCCAAAGACCTCATTGCAACGATCTCATCCTTGGTCAGAGACCAAGAAAGGTATAGTGTCTTCTTTTACAGGTATGCCTCAAACACGGAGATCCAACCAAGCTCTTCAAACTGAAAATCAATAAGAATGCAAGAGTGACCTTTGGAGATAAAATTCAAGACAAGATCCTAGACATTGGGAAGGTCGTGAAACAACACCACCCGCTCCTTTTGAGGGGGAGTCGTCTACTATGAGGACCTCAACCTATGCACAAGCTGTCAAATTGAGGGGGAGTCCTATCATCCATCTTCCTTACATGTGGTCCCTCTCCTCCTCCCAGGTTCGTCAACTCACTGCATGCCTGGACCTCTGATGTCCTCATCAGCATGGCCTCTCGGGCACCTCAAAATTTAATCATGGCCTGGTCAAGGTGTCCTCAACATTGCTTTTCCTCCTATCCCTCCTTCTCCTTCTCTCTTCCTCTATTTATTTTGGCTACACAATGTAGTACTTGTAATCTCTTGTTTCCTTTCTGTCTGAAAGACAAAAAGGGGGAGATATCCTTGTCAAATCAAACAATATGGTGAACTGTTGCTACTATATGATACTCTATTACAAGAATGTACTGTTGCATCTATTGTCCATATTTGTTGTACATTGAGAATGCATGTATAGAAGCAGCATCCAGGAAGTTTTTGTCTTTCAAACAATAAGGGGGAGATTGAAGAACCTCAACTGGTTATGAGGACCTCAGCGTTATCGTCAATGAGGACCTCAAATGTCAGCACTGGATTATTTTGTTTGAAAGACCAACCGAGCTATCTTAGGGAAGTACAAATCATATCTGAAGAACCTCAACTGCTTATGAGGACCTCAGAGCAATTATCAGTGAGGACCTCAGACTTCAACAAAAGAGTGTTTTGCTTGGAAGATCAACCAAGCTAATTCAAGGAAGTATCAAACAATATCTCAATCTGACATCCTTCCTCTATTTCTGAAGATATGATTATAACAGTTTTAAATTTCCTTTCTCAGGTACCAAACACAAGGAAGATAAAATAAGGCAAGGAAGTCTCGTGAAGATCAAATCAAAAATGGAAACAAATCCTCATCAAACCGTTGCACTCAATGAGGATACTTACCAAAACATAATCAACACAAGAAGGAAAGAATCAAGAGCAAACGAAGGAAGCTAAAGGAAATCCTTGAGCAGTCAAATATAAATAAGAGAACTTATTCTCTTTACAAAGTGTGATTTCCAAGGAAGAAAATCGTTGTAAGAACTTTGTGAAAGAAAGTTCCGAGAGTAGGAGTATTTGAGTGAATATTCCGAATGTAGCCACTCTTGTGAAGTGGTGAGCTTTGTGTAACCAGTAAGCTTACTGGTGAGGACCTCTAGGGTCGAGAGTTCAGAATCAAACAGGTGCCTCTCTGTTGTGTGAGGTCACTAGTGTAATCGCCTCCACTGTGAGGCCTCATTTTCAGAAGACCTCTGCTGTGTCTTCTAATCCGGTAGCCCAATTGAGGACCTCACCAGTTCTCTTTTGTGCTGAGTTGTAACCTCCTTATCATTAGCACTTTTGATCATTGAATAAAGAAGCTATTTTTCATATAAATGTGCTACTAACTTGGTTGTGTTGGTTAAAGTGCTGAATTATTTTTATAACCCTAATCACCCCTTCCCCCTCTAGGGTTATTTCACCTCTGATGATCTAAACTTCAAATCTTCAATCTACCTTTCCAATTTCCCCCAAACAAACAAGAAATTGTGGATTGGATTTCCAAGGATTCCCCAAATTCTCACTAGGATGTAGAATTGGAATTCCTTGACCCTCCTCCCCACTAAAAGATGGATTTGATTTGGCTAACCCTAGAAAGCTTTTGAAATCAACATCAATGGAGAATATAGAGAGAGAGAGAGAGGAAGAGAGAGAGAAAGCTTGTAAAACTTCAATGAGATTACTTGAAAGAAGAGTTTAATAACAATTGCAAGAAGACTTAAAGAAAGCTTGAAGAACAATGGAGAAAACTTGAAGAACAATTAAAGAAAGCAATTAAATCTAATCTAATCCTACTCCTAAAACGTGAATAAAAGCTAAGCTAAAAGATAAAAACAAAAATAATTAGTTCTGAATTACATTGGGCCTATTTAGGCCGTTTTCTCTCTTTTTCATCCTTTCGTTTTGTTAAAAAAAAAAGGGGTTTGTTTCGGCCCAAACGGCGCACGGATCCGCGCGGATCCGGCTCTGTTAGGTCCAGTTTCTTTTTTTCGTTTTTTTTCTCTTTCTTTTCGCCAAATTTCAGAAATAACCCTCGAAAAGCCAAAAATCTTAAATTCATCCCTTTAAAAATAAGCAACCCTACGTCGAATCGACCCTCCGTGGGGGACCGTGCCCTCCGGGCCGCGGGCCCTACAGAAACCCAAAACCCTAAAACTAACTCAGCAAAACACGCATCAGCTTCGCAGATTTCTGCAGAAATTCGGGTGACTCGAGCGAGTCAATAAGTGATTCGGGCGAGTCAGTGTTCTGTCCCGCTCCCTTGGTCCTTGTCTTTGTTGCCTCAGAAGCCTGACTCGGGCGAGTCACTGTTTTGGGCAGCTTTTCCTTGCCGACTTCAAACACGCATAACTTCTTCATCTAAACTCCGTTTTGGACTCGTAAGATATCGATGGAAAGCTCTCGGTGTGTACTTTAAGCTCTCAAAATTTCAGACCAATCAGAGTTATGACCCAAAGAGTGAAGGCACACGTATTTCAAACCTTTGAGTCTGTATCGTTCCCCTGTTTTGCGCCAATCTTGACATGGAATTTCTGTCTTCGGTTTCGCCTCGGCTCTCACCTCGGGTTGACTTTGTTCTCGGCTCGGGTTGACTTGGTTTGACTCGGGAAATCGCTCGGGATTCCCTAAAAACCATCAATTAAGCCCAAACTTCTTCTAACTCCTTACTTTCCTACAAAACACCAAATCACTATATCTAATATATACAAATGGCTAAAATAAACACAAACACCCTATAAAGGAGATAAAATCGACTCGGAACGAGACCGAACACCACTCCAACACAAGGGTTTGCTCGCCCCGAGCAAACTAAAAACAAAGAAAAAGACTAGAAAAAGAAAACTAAAACCCTAACTCACTTTCGCAGGAATCGCGGATCCATTTGGCACATGCATCAAGCCCTTTAAACCCCCCGGTAGCCCGGGTGGACGAGGTAGGTCTCGTGAGGGTTTATTGCAACTATACCCACGAAAGCCACGAGAAAAGGAGAGAGGGAAAATGAAAAACAAAACAAGTTTGAAAAGAAAGAAAAGAAAACAGCTCGTTCCATGAATCAAGTTGTTTCAATCAAGAAAACGATGTCAATCCTCCAAAAGGAACCGTTATGAGCATCTCACATACACCTAACTCGAACAACTGCCAATCTTAGGGGTTTTCGATCCCTTACACCTTATGTAAAGTTAAATTCCATTTGCGTAAAAGTTTAGAAAGTTCTAACTGATTTCAATCGACCCCAAAGACTCACGCCCGAGCTTAAAAACAAACGAAACGAACAAGGAAAGAAAAGAGTTGCCTTCCCCGCATTTGGTCGCCCTTGGCTTGGTGAGGGCCGTAGGTGATGCAAGGAGAGGCCCCACATTTTATTAACACTTTAAACTTTCTTTTTGAGATGGATATTCTCAACAAAATTCTCTTTCTTCTTTTTCTTTATGTTTTTTTATGGACGGTATTAGCCTTATTTTCGGGAATTGGACGACCCAAAATGGGGTTTACCCTCCCAACACAGTCTTTTCCATTCACCACTTCGTCGTGAACGATATAGAAGGAGGTTTAAGGGATAATAGCGTCGTACCGCTAATACCGGGCCCGTGTAGGTTGGCTAAGTATATGGTCGTTGATGTCGTAAAGCCGACACGCCCCACTTAATCAATTTATTTAACTTTGCTTCCTTTTTTCTTTCCTTTGCTTTTGCTTTTTCTCTTTTTTTTCTTTTTGGAAAACAAGCTCGGACATGAATCCCTAGAATCTCCCAGTTTCAACCAGAACATAGAAAGAAGATGATGGAGGACCTCCATCAGAAGACCAGAGTTCAAAGCCAGAACCAGCAGGAGCAGCTGTAACCTCATCCACACCAGCATTAAGGACATCATCATCAGCAACACTCAACTCTGACATCCAGGGATGCTACATGTTGGTGTAGCAAGTCATGAGGTCATCCAACTACACCAGCCAGCCAGTGAGGTCATTTCTCAATTCCATATCTTTGGAATGAGGTCCTCACCAGTACTTTGAAGACTTCACCTAGAGCTGTTGAGGACTTTCCAGCTCAGTGAAGATGTTTGCCAGTTCTGAGGTCCTCTATGAAGACATCACTTCTAGAGCTGTTGAGGATATTCCAGTTCTGTGAGGTAATCCAGCATTGAGGTCCTCCATGAAGGCTCACTTCTGAGCTGTTGAGGCCATTTCCAGCTTGTGAGGTGATATAACCGTTTGTAATAAAGAAAACGCGTTTGTTAGAGTTTTATTTCATTTTATTTTGAAGTTATCCATTTTGTAATGAGGCTTAATTAGCTTGCTAAGTTAGTTAAGCAGCTTAAGCTTAATTAGTGAGTTTCTTGAGCAAGGGGAAACCCTTAATCATCCAGCTCAACCCTAGCTTTATATAGCTTATAATCGGCAGCTTGAGGTCATCATCTATCAGTGAAATTAATAGCATTTTGAGTGCCTTGATTGAGCCTCTTGTTTGTGAGTGACGTTAAACTCTCATTTTGGTTAATTCTACTACAGTAGCAAGGATTTGGCAATCCTTGTGGTGGGTGTAGAGCTTGATAATCTCGATGGTGGTGTGCCTGTATCCATTGAGGTCATCCAGTCCATTGCCCTTGATGTTCTAGCTGTGGTGGGTCTGTATCAGCTTGAGCCTCAAGACTATCTCGGTTACTATTTGATTGTAAGTTTGTTCATCCAATCATCATTTTATCATTATCCATTTGTTCATTGGTGTTCATACTCTGTTTTGGAGGAGGTTATAGTTGTTTCTCTGTGTTGAGGTCTGTTTTGAGTGAATTTGTATTTGATTCTCTGTTTTGAGGTCAGATTGTGTGCGAGTTGTGTTAATGTGGTGTACTGTGAGGTCAATACTCTGATCTTAGGACCTTGCATACATCAGAAAGAAATGGGATCTCGCTAGACATTCAATGAAAGGAATCTAATTAAGTAAGTCGTGACAATCGCTCGAGATAGGGTCGAAAATGCTCAGACCGGTTTCTTTGAAAGAAGATTAAGAACGGCTTCCCAATTTAGACAACAAAATCCAAGAAACAAAGCAAAAACAAAACGAAAAACGAAAACTTTGGAGGTTTTTCACTTTTCTCCTTTTCACACAAAAATTTTCAAATTTTTAGACACAAACTACGAAAAACGAAAACAAAAGACTCAAAAACTAGGTGATCTACCCATGACAAATGGAAATTAGCTCCCCCACTCCAACACAAAACATCACAATGTCTCCATTATGAGAAGGGTGTCTCAAGTAAGGTAGAAGACCTAAAAACACACAAACAAACACATAACAAATAAAATGGTGGCGACCCGAGCCCACACGGCTCCAACAACAATATATATCCAACATTCACACTCAAGGGGTTGGCCACCCAAAAAGAAAAGCAAGCATGCATCATGGATCAACGATATATTCACATAAAGAGAGTGGAAAGAAGTTACCTCGAAGTCTTCAATCAAGCATATTCAATCCACGATCCAAAGAACATCACACCAAAGGTTAGAAATAAACAAGAAAAGCATACTATGTGTGATGGTTCACATGCAAGATCAAAAAGAAAAAAAAAAACTATACAAGACTCTAAGGACTAAAGAAAATCAAGAAACTAAAATAATTACAAAACAACTCTCACTCTTCTTTTTTTTTCTTTTCTTAAACTCAAAAACAGGAATGCAAACTACCCTCCCACTCCAACACAAAGAGGTTGCCATGTCCTCAAAGGAAATAGAAGTAGGTAAGCAAGCACCCCAAAATAAAAGAAAAAGAAACAAACAAAACGAAAATAAAAGAAGAAAAGAAACTAACTTACTAACTTTATTTACAAGAGAAGGGAACGATATTACCTGATTGGGTATTGAGCATACCCAAACAATCAAATCTCAGAATAATCAACTATCAATGGAGCCTCAGTTACTCCATCTCACCTCAAGATATAGGGCACCATGTAAGAACCATTCAACGCCCGGAGTAACAAGTCATGCATCCGTGAATGCATCTCAGAATGGTGGTGGTAAGAGCACACTCGCAAAATTACATCAACAAACATTAGTGCTCTTAACAGTTTATCGAATGCCTTAGAAAAGTCAAAGAAATGATGAAATACAGGAATGTACACAACTTTTCTAGGCGTGGTGACGTGAGACATGACAAATGAGTCCTCCTATTGACTCGTAAATGGAGATTGGGTATACAAATCAATGGAAGGAGGCAATACAACACATTCCTTAGCCTCTTCATGCAACGACTTGGATGCAAACAACGACTCATAAAGCATGTCACCATCAAAAATATCATTGTCACAAACCAAGTTCAAACACTTAGGATCAATCCCCATAGACTCAAGTTCATCATCACAAGTATGCACATCAATGGACTTACAAGAAAGGGTAGCTAATGCCTCACTTATGAAATGATTCATTATGAAATTGAATAAATCGGTATCAAGCACACATTCAATCACAAAAGATTCAATTTGACTCTCAACAAGATCATGCTCAAATTCATCACAAGCATCATGGCATTCATCAAACTCAACCTTTTCTTCATATAAAGGCATGAACAATGGTGTGGACAATGGTTCATCATCTAGCATGTTTTCAACAAGTTCTTCATCATCACACACAAAATCAACAATTTCCTCATGCTCACTAAGTGGTGCTAGAGCTAAGGAATTACTAATCCTTCTTACAAAACTATGTCTATTACAGTAGTCATCATCATAATCATAATCATACACAGAAGAATCATCATGCATTTCAGGACTCAAAGACGATGAATGACCTTTTTCAACATTCCAATCAACCAACTGTGCAAGATAAGTTTCTATCCTAGGTTTAAGCACGTGTTCAAATTCTTGCATGCATTCATTCATCCGATCTTGTAAACCATTTAATTCAGCACCAAGTTTATCTAGTCTAATGTCCATACAAGATTCGGAAGCATGAGACGGAGATTCACAATGCACACACAAACGACGAGACTCAACAACATCACATGGAGAAAGATCATAACGTTTCTCATAGTGCAATTGAGCATGAAGAGCACACGGATTACCAAAACAAGAACCCGATGAATAAAAAGTCTCCCCAAATTGACGATTATCCGTGTACAACCAATCGAATAATTCCCAAGTCCGATACTCATTTTCAACATTGAAATCAACGTAATTCAGAAGAGAACAGGTCTCAAAGTTCAATCCCTCATTAATAACAACCAACATTTCCCAATTAGAATAAATATAACCATGAGGGGCCCAATAAGCAAGATAATCATTTAATCTATCACGATAATCACAAAATAATTCTTGCTCACTCCGAGGGAAGCTAAAACATGCCATCTCTTTTTTCTATTTTTTTTTCTATTTTTTTCTATATATTTTTTTCTCTTTTTTCGATATTCAATTTTTTTTTACAACATTTTTCTAACTTAATCAAGAAAGCAATTAAACTATTTACATACAAACCAATCACCTAATCTACCAAATAAGGCCATCCCCTGCAACGACGCCATTGTTTGGTTGTGTATTTTTGTGGTTTTTATGAGTTAAGGGTTGTCGGTCCACAGGGATGGGTGTGAGGCTTGATTAAGGTAGTCGGTTTGCGTTGGGGTTTTTTCTCAGTGCGGAAAACTATAAATTATGTAAATTCAGTAATAGACTAACCTAGACATGATAATAATCAAGGAAACAATAAAAGATGAAAGAAATTAAGAACAAGAAATAAGAAAGCAATAAAAAGCAATGTAATAGAAAGCAATAAAACTAATAATGAAATTAGGCACAAGAGATTATACTTTTGATGATCTAAACTTCAAATCTTCAATCTACCTTTGCAATTTCCCCCGAACAAACAAGAAATTGTGGATTGGATTACCAAGGATCCCCCAAATTCTCACTAGGAAGTAGAATTGGAATTCCTTGACCCTCCTCCCCACTAAAAGATGGATTTGATTTGGTTAACCCTAGAAAGCTTTTGAAATCAACATCAATGGAGAATATAGAGAGAGAGAGAGAGGAAGAGAGAGAGAAAACTTGTAAAACTTCAATGAGATTACTTGAAAGAAGAGTTTAATAACAATTGCAAGAAGACTTAAAGAAAGCTTGAAGAACAATGGAGAAAACTTGAAGAACAATTAAAGAAAGAAATTGAAGAAAGCAATTAAATCTAATCTAATCCTACTCCTAAAACTTAAATAAAAGCTAAGCTAAAAGATGAAAACTAAGATAATTAGTTCTGAATTACATTGGGTATTTATAGAAGAAGGAGAACGAAACTGTAGACACCGAAAATGGGTCAGACAGATTTTCAGCCTAACGGGGGACGAGATAACGAAGCTCGCGCGGATTTAAGCCGATACCAGAACCAGCCCAAATATGAAGATTCACGCGGATTTAGGCCAAATTCGGACCCGGCCCAAATTCTTTGAGTCGGCGTGGACTTGATGATTTTGGGCCAAAAACGGGAGTTGGCGCGGATTTCATATTTTGGCCCGGAAGGAAAATCCGCGCGGATTTCATATTTTTGGCCCGGATGGGGAATCCGCGCGGATTTGTTAAGTTTGGGCCAAAAAAGGAGATTGGCGCGGATCCAGTCACATGTCAATGCGGGAATCCACGCGGATCCGATGCCGGGTCAACACAAAATCCGCGCGGATTCAGTCAGGTAACCGCAGGGAGTTTTTTCGTCGGTTGGTCAAGTAACTGCTGGCGGTTACAGCAGGAGTTGCGCGGATTTCCGGTATCTATTAAAGGATCCGCGGATCCGATTTTGGGTTAGCAATTTTGATCCGGGGAGTTTTCAGCGAACTCGAATTTTCCTAAAAACTTGATTCGGTGAAAGTTGGTGAAATCGCGCGGATCTCACGGTTGGGCTTCGGCCACTTCAGGTCCACGCAGATTCCGGCACACCCGACCCAGGCTCGCGCGGATTCACCAATTTCTGGCCCGTATCCATCAGAACTTGCGCGGATTTGGGTATAACCCGCCACTCCTCTTTTTGTTTCATTTCGTTTTTCCCAAAAGGTGTAATGATGTAGTCGATTAGCCTCCGCCCGCTGTAATTTTTAGTTTTTTTTTATCTTGTGTTCATTATATGCTGAACTTCGTAACTTTATTATAATTGCATGACATTTTAAATCCCCCTACACCGACACCTTTACCCCCGGACCCGTTCTTTTGGTTCGAGACCGGAGTCATAAAAATCTAAGTTTTGTTAATTTTACTTTTAAAATTAACTGGCGACTCCTCCCGTTTTTTAGTTTTTTTTTGTTTTCACTTTTTCTAAAAAGTCGGAAAGGAGAAAAGAGAAGCACTGACCCAAATGGGTCCAGAATCCACGCGGATCCACGCGGATCCGGGCCTATTTAGGCCGGTTTTCTCTCTTTTTCATCCTTTCGTTTTGTTAAAAAAAAAGGGGTTTGTTTCGGCCCAAACGGCGCACGGATCCGCGCGGATCCGGCTATGTTAGGTCCAGTTTCTTTTTTTCGTTTTTTTCTCTTTCTTTTCGCCAAATTTCAGAAATAACCCTCGAAAAGCCAAAAATCTTAAATTCATCCCTTTAAAAATAAGCAACCCTACGTCGAATCGACCCTCCGTGGGGGACCGTGCCCTCCGGGCCGGGGGCCTCGATGGCGACTCCACGAGGACTTATAAGAGGGTAAAACTTGAAAAGTCGGGTTTTCATTTTTTTAAAAAAAGTTGTCCGCGTTTTTTTAGGCATGTTGCATTATACGGGCCTTCCTTTTCGTCGGCACAAAGGTACCGTTTAGGAAAACCTTTATTTACCATTTCGGAAAACTTTAACCATTCAACTCGGTGGGTCCACTTAGACCTTCACCGAGCGGTGGTTGTTTTTCCCCTCGTGCAATACTCCTTAATCCACACGATTAAAGGGAGCAACAGGGTATTAACCTTCCATGCACCCATAGAGGCCAAATACCGGACACGAGTTAGGAGGCGAGGATAAATCGACCTATAAACTCCAAATGTAGAACTTTGGCTAGGTTGAACAGCACTTTGCATGCTATATGTTCTTCCCTATCCTCGAACCCGAGACCATGCAGTAGTGCTTAGAAAAAAAAAGTTTCTTTTTCTCTTTTTCTCGTTTTTGTTTTTGTGTCGACTGGTTTAGGTCGTGATAAGCCTAAGCCCGAAATCGCGGATTTACAGGGTGCTCGGCCACAGACAGGCCCAAATTAGGGGAGTCAGTTTTTGGGTTCAGGATTTGGCCCACACAGGACTCAAGCCCAGGGAATCCGCGCGGATTCTTGGTGGCCGGTCATGTGGTCCAAATCCTTCCAGTTCTCTTTTTCTCGTTTTTGTGTTTAGCCTGGTTTAGGCCCGGCAGTAGACCTGAGCCCAGAAATCCGCGCGGATTTCTGGTGAGCTCGGTCACTGACAGGCCTAAATTAGGTGGTCCGTGTGTTTGTGCGTGGTGGTCCAAATCATTGTTTTTTTTTCCCCTCGTTCTTGTGTTCCACCTGGATTTAGGTTCGGCAGCTGGCCTGAGCCCAGGAAATCATGCAGATCGATGGGCCAAAACCCCTGGAATCCGCGCAGATCCCAGAGAGCTCGGTAGCTGCCGGGCTTAAGTTGAGGTGGTTTCAGGTTTTTTTTTGTTTGTGTTTCCATGTGCATAAAGTCTTTTCATCTTGGGTCGGAAGATCATTTGGCTCGTACAAGGTTGTTGGGCCTCATGGGATCCTCACGGATTTTGTGAGTGGGCTTACCCTTGTGTGGTCCAAATGGGCTTTTTTTTTAGTTAGTTTAATCTGCTAGAATTGATATGTTTAGCCCATATGTGAGGCCTGAGTTCTTTCTTTGGATTCGGCCCGATAAGGTCTAAATATGTCATTTCAGGTCGAGTCTGCATTTGCATAAGAATTTTATTTATGCTTCGCATATGATTTTGAGCTTTAGTTCAGTCATTCGGGGTACAAATAAAATTCTTCATCCATAACATGCATCGTATCTTGTTAGTCGGTGTTGAGCTGAGTCCTGAATTCCTTCATCTTCCCGAACAGAATTGGTTGGTTTTGGGTATATCAAAGGGACGAGATAGACTGGTTAGAAGCTTTTAACGTCTACTACAACGGTAACGAGGGTCGTGCGTCACCGAAGGCAATTGACGAGGAAGCATCTGAAGCAGGAGTTGAGTCTTAGGTAATTGAACCACCTGAAACAATGTCAGATCATTCTGGAAGTCACCGGGATAGTGATCCAGAGGAGGGATCGGTGCCTCCTCCACCACCTCCTCCAAATCTTGAAATAGCGGTGACCAACATAAGTCTGAACATGCAAGTCACTATGAATGCTCAGTTAGAGGCACAGAATCAGAGAATTGATGACATCATTCATGCCATGGAGGAGGCGAAGAATTCAAATTTGAAGAATCCCCCTACGGGTGAAGCTGAGCAATCAAGAAAGGAGAAGGGCGGTCGGTCCACGAGGTTCGAACTCGAGACTAGACCGTATTGAGCAGATGTTGAAAGAATCCACTCTCTTCAACAACGGTTTATGGACGACATAGGTTTCGCACTTTGTTCCCGGGTAGACTTCCCTAAATTCGACATGCACGATATCAAATTTCATGATGCGAGAACCCATATCAACATGTGCGGAATTTTACGGGGCTATGACGTTAAAAGGAGTTGAGGAGGAGAATTACCATATTATCTTACCTAGGACATTAGGCCCGGACGTTATGAAGTGGTATAACACACTCAGTCCTACTAAGACCTCACGATGGAACACATTTTGCAAGGAGTTCTTACACCAATACTCCTACAATGTTGACATGCCGTCACTTTAAGGGACATGGAGCTCATGAAGCAAGGAGAAGAAGAGACATTCTCTGACTACTACGCTCGATGGAGGGCAAAAGCAGCTCAAATGGTAGATCGCCCTTCTGAGGAACATCAAGTAGATATGCTTGTGCAAGGCTTACAACCCTTGTACAACACCCATCTAAGGTTTCAACCCATTAAGGACTTTGCATCACTAAGATTGGCTGGAATCAAAATCGAAAGTGAACTGGCTAACTGGGGGCTGGAAGAACACTTATACTAACAAGCAAACTTCCGGCCTAGCAAGGGAAACACTCTATGTGCTGAAGCACTAGAACAACTTTCAAGAAAAGGATGCGCCAATGGAAAATACTCTGAAGTTGGGAGGCCGGTGATTCTACAAGCGTCACAGAGTTTGGAGATGTCACATTGAACAAGATGTCTAGGTCGAAGCAATTATCCAGTCGAAATGCTCTGAGTTGTACTGCCCTTGTGCAAGCCTTTCATTCTTGAGTACTTCTTGCATGATTGTTGAATTTTAGTAATTGTTTATCTTTTGAGCTAGTAGAATAACCTGTGAGATTTTAAGCCTTCATAAACTATTCATTATATATATAGTCTCATTTTCTTTTTGTGTGTAACTCTTTCATGTGTGCATCTCTAGAACTTGGCTTGACATTCCTTAAAATCACATTTGGCATATGCATTGTGTTAATATGATTGAGGCATCCTTTTGTTAGCTACATAGCCAAATGGCCACCTGACATTTTAACCTCTTTTTGCAAGCCCTTGCTAACCCTTTTTCCTGTCTTGTTGTTTACCCTATAAGTGCACATAATTTCCTACCTTTAGCCAAGATAGAATGAGCAACAGTTCTGTTGTATGAGGCGGTTCGTGGTCGATTGTTGAGAGTGAATAGTTGGTTTGTTGCTACTGAGGAAGTACATTGTTGAATATCCTTTCTATCATTTTTATTCTCAAAGGTTATAACTTGTGACTACCGGGATTTGAGTTGCTCTTTAGATTTTCATGCTATTCATTAAAAAAAAAAGAGTTCAAAAACTAGGAATTCATAATAAAACAAAAGAAGCAAAACGAAAAAAAAGGAACAAAAAAAGAAAGAGCAAAAAAAAAAAGAAAAAGAAAAAAGAGAGAAGTTTTGTTTTAATTTTGGGTTTTGGTTTGTATGTGGTACTCTATCGGTTTTCTTTTGTTATAGATGTTTTGTGTTCGTTTAAGGTTCAGTGTGGAGGTATTGTATTGCGTGTAATGGAAATGTTGTTGCTCCTTAGGTACTTGGCTAATTAGCTCCACATTTTCCAAATGATTTCCCTCCTTACCTTAGCCTGAACCCCATTACAATCTTTTAAAAGTCCTCATGATTAGTATTTTTGCATGTTGTCCTCGGTGATGAAGGGTTGAGAGTCTTGCCAAGCTTATGGCGGTTGTATGCATTGGAATGAGTCCGAGTGAACCCTCATATTGAGAGGAGTGTTCCCCTTTACCTAAAGTGAGGATCTACTAGCTTCACTAGCTCATCAATTGCTAAGGTGATACATGATTGTTTAGGGTATAACATAGAGTAACGGCCGTGTCTTGGTCTTATGCTCATGGTATTGAAATAGAGTTTGTTTTGACATGATTTTGACCTTATGCACCTCATTCTCATCGGTCTTATTTACATGTGATATGAGGTCTTTTCACATTGATTAAACTTGCTCGTAAAGTCTCGCACCTTCTTTTCTTCATGGCCTTTCTTCATGGACACTGGGGGCTTTCTCTTCCCCTTTGTATGTCTTCTTTTTGAATTGGGGGCTTTCTGTTTCCCTTTGTCTTCCTTTCGAACTGGGGGCTTTCTCTTTCCCTCTGTTTTCTTTTTCAATTGGGGGCTGTCAGGATATAATTCATTTTGGCTTAGATTCCCTGATCATTACCAGTTGCATCCAGGGTCAATTTTTTTTTTCCTTTTGCCCACCTTTTAGCAGTCAATCTAGGGTGCCTAAGAGTGGGCGTTTCGTTCTCGTCTCTTCTCGTGGAAATTACACGTCAGTTTTGTCACTTTCCTTCATATTTCATGGGATAGCAAGATCAAACTCTACTATCCAGGGGCGATAAGTTATAGCTGCAGAAAAATCCTAACAGATTTTTGTGAGGCTGAATGAAAAGTCCCCGTGGGTTTTCAAGAGCAAATGTTCATCATCAACTCTGCTAGCAACACTTAACATAAGAACAACTTTTTTTTAAGCATGTTCTTCGCAGGCCAAGTCCCTATCATCCCTTACGGGGCAGATTGATCGTTCATGAAGCTTCAGAAAACTGGGCAAACCATGGAAATTCAATGTCTTAAAGACAATGTCAAATATAGCAACTGGTGATCAGAACCAGCAACTACCCCCAAGTTATTAGCCACTGACTTATTAAGTCAGCAACTAAATACTTACATTACCATTTTGAACTACGACGGCCTGATTCCACTCATAAAGTGGATACGTAGGAAGCTTTTTGAAGTCCGGCTCAAATAATTGAACAAATCATCTTTCAAGTGATCTGTAAAAAGGATATTATCCAGTTTCCGGGTCATACTCGAGCAGGTTAAAGCAGAATTTTTGCGTTCGAACCTCTTTTCTCATCGATTATTTATGTCTGACCGAAGTTTCGACAGACTCCATGTTGATCTAAGCTCTCGAGGTTCCCTCGAGATTCATAACTAGAGTGCTTCAAGATATCAATTCTCATGGATTAAATTCATCACATATTTGAAGGAGGGCTCGAAGCCGGGTTTACAAGTTAAAAATGCTTGTCAGATTTTGGTTCTCACCATTTAAAGCATCCTGATATTTCAAGAGTCATCGACCACAGCTCAATACTTAGACTTTCTTATGCATTGCATGTGTGTCTTGCATCATCATAGATTAAAAGAGTTTGCATAAGTGCATTAACATCATAGAGTCCTTTCTTTCCTTTATAAAAGATAAATGAACGATCTAAGCATTATACATGCTCTCGGTGTTCATCAATGGAGATCCAATTTATCACTGCCGAACTCAAGAGCTGGTAGCTGTCTGATCAACGCGATCGCCAAAGTTCCCACTTTCATGATCAATGAAATGATAGCAGCATGAAATCTTGCAAGGCATATCCCAAAACTCTTTTTCATTTTGGGTTAAGCCCAACAAGATGGTGAAACTTACACCGAACATCTCGCTAACTTTAGCGATTAGAGCAAGACTTCAAACGAGAGCATATCTTCAACTGGCTCTAATTGGGTGCAAAGCTCTCGCAGAATTTCGTAACTTCACCAAATGAAGCATAATGGGGAGTTTCAAGTCCTTGTTGATCCCAAAGCAGAAATCTCTAAAGGTTTTACTAAGCGTCAACACGAGCCAATGATTTGACTCAGGATCATCATGTAAGGAGTTAGAGGACGAACCAGCTAAAAAGTGACTCTCCTAATTCATCGGGATGCTTCTCAATCCGCGAATTCTTCGTCGGGTCCCTCGCAGATTAAGTTATCAAGCCGGACTCCTGGATTCCTTGCGGATTCTGTCATCGAATATGACAGGCTCAAATGAGCTTAAGCAAGATCTTGCACAAATATGGCAAGCTTATCTAGTCTTAAACAAAGCTTTGCCAACTCCATCCAGGCGCTGATCCTCCATCATCAAGTTGGAACCCGGAGTTCCTCGTCAACCCCCATCCGCCGACAGGGAGTTTTTCTCATTGGCTAGCAGGATTTTTTCCACTATCCTCATTTATACTTAAAGAGAAAAATGTATATCATTTTCCAAGGGAGGCGACCCCGCGTTTTGACTTTTCTTTGATACTTATAAGTTTCGTTGTCCTCTTGTAGGTACCAATCCTTCAATATTTTTCGGGCTACCCCCGGGAAAATCATCAAAGCGGGCGATTTCCAGCAATCTCAGGTGGACTACTTCCACATGTCATTGTAGTGTTCGGGCTATCCCCGAAAAGTTCATCAAAGCCTGTACAATATCCAGCTACAATGCTAGCAACAGATCAATTACGAGAATTCTCTGTATTCAAGCTACCCTTGAATATTCAAAAGCCTGGACGACATCCAGCAGACAAATCAGCATCGGACTACCTCCGGTCAGAAGTCCAAGCTACCCTTGGATTAATCAGCTTGGACGACCTTCAGCAATCAAGTCAACAATTCGGACTACCTCCAGTTGGCTACAAAAGTATACTTTGACTTTCGTCTTACTCAGACTCAGTCAAAGTGGGGCTATCTGTGAACAGAAAATGGGTCGAACGATTTTGGCCTAACGGGGGCGAGATAACGGCTCGCGCGATTAAGCGATACGAGAACCAGCCCAAATATGAAGATTCACGCGGTTTAGGCCAGTCGGACCCGGCCCAAATTCTTTGAGTCGGCGTGGACTTGATGATTTTGGGCCAAAACGGAGTTGGCGCGGATTTCATATTTTGGCGGAAGGAAAATCGCGCGATTTCATATTTTGGCGGATGGGAATCCGCGATTTGTTAAGTTTGGGCCAAAAAAGGAGATTGGCGCGGATCCAGTCACAGGTCAATGCGGGAATCCACGCGGATCCGATGCCGGGTCAACACAAAATCCGCCGGATTGATCAGTAACGCGAGGAGTTTTTTTCGTCGGTTGGTCAATAGCTCTTGGCGATTCTGCGGGAGTTCTTGGATTTCCGGCAACCGATTTTCGCCATTCGGTATCTATTAAAGGATCCGCGCGGATCCGATTTTGGGTTGGCAATTTTGATCCCGGGGGGAGTTTTCAGGCGAACTCGAATTTTTCCTAAAAAACTTGATTCCGGTGAAAGTTGGTGAAATCCGCGCGGATCTCACCGGTTGGGCTTCTCGGCCACTTCAGGTCCACGCAGATTCCGGCACACCCGACCCAGGCTCGCGCGGATTCACCAATTTCTGGCCCGTATCCATCAGAACTTGCGCGGATTTGGGTATAACCCGCCACTCCTCTTTTTGTTTCATTTCGTTTTTCCCAAAAGGTGTAATGATGTAGTCGATTAGCCCCATTTGTAATTTTTAGTTTTTATCTTGTGTTCATTATATCTGAACCGTAACTTTATTATAATTGCATGACATTTTAAATCAAGTTCGTGACAACTTTCTTTATTTTATTGTCTAATGTGAACCCGACCTAGTAAAGGCCGCTTGTGGCGGTCTGGCATCCCCTACACCGACACCTTTACCCCGGACGTTCTTTTGGTTCGAGACCAGAGTCATAAAAATCTAAGTTTTGTTAATTTTACTTTTAAAATTAACTGGCGACTCCTCCCGTTTTTTAGTTTTTTTTTGTTTTCACTTTTTCTAAAAAGTCGGAAAGGAGAAAAGAGAAGCACTGACCCAAATGGGTCCAGAATCCACGCGGATCCACGCGGATCCGGGCCTATTTAGGCCGGTTTTCTCTCTTTTTCATCCTTTCGTTTTGTTAAAAAAAAAGGGGTTTGTTTCGGCCCAAACGGCGCACGGATCCGTGATCCGCTATGTAGTCGATTTCTTTTTCGTTTTTCTCTTTCTTTTCGCCAAATTTCAGAAATAACCCTCGAAAAGCCAAAAATCTTAAATTCATCCCTTTAAAAATAAGCAACCCTACGTCGAATCGACCCTCCGTGGGGCCAGTGCCCTCGGGTAGGGGCCTCTGAAACCAAAACCCTAAAACTAACTCAAGAAACACGATCGCCTTCGCGATTTCTCTGAATTCGGGTGAATCGAGCGAGTCAATAAGTGATTCGGGCGAGTCAGTGTTCTGTCCCGCTCCCTTGGTCTCTGTCTTTGTTGCCCCAGAAGCCAGACTCGGGCGAGTCAGCAGATGACTCGGGCGAGTCACTGTTTTGGGCAGCTTTTCCTTGCCGACTTCAAACGCGCATAACTTCTTCATCTGAACTTCGTTTTGGATCCATAAGATATCGATGGAAAGCTCTCGGTGTGTACTTTAAGCTCTCAAAATTTCAGACCAATCAAAGTTGTAACAAAGGAGTTATGACCCAAAGAGTGAAGGCACACGTATTTCAAACCTTTGAGTATGTACCGTTCCCCTGTTTGCGCCAATCTTGACATGGAGTTTCCGGCTTCGGTTTCGCCTCGGCTCTCGGCTCGGGTTGACTTGGTTTGACTCGGGAAATCGCTCGGGATCACTAAAAACCATTAATTAAGCCGAAACTTCTTCTAACTCCTTATTTTCCTACAAAACACCAAATCACTATATCTAATATATACAAAGGGCTAAAATAAACACAAACACCCTATAAAGGAGATAAAATTCGGCTCGGAACGAAACCGAACACTGGGTTGTCTTCTATTCCAACCAATTGTTTCCAATTAGCTATTGTTATTACAGTCATTCTGGTGTGTATGTGAGTTGTATGATGCATTCTAGTTCAATACTTTGATCTTTGTGAGCTAGCATACAACATCTTGGTATCAGAGCATTGTGTTCTATCTTGGAGTGTGTTGTTTGTATAGTTTGAAATGGTCGGAACTAGCAAAACACCACAGGAAGTCTTAGAACAGACCTTAAAAGAAAAAGAAGAAGTAGAGCAGAAAATGAAATTCTTAAGTGAGCAATTGCAGTATTATATGAGATTGCATAGAAATGAGTTAAATAGGGAGACTGATGAAGAGATGGATGAAGGAGAAGGTGAGAATCCTTTTAGTAGGACTGGGAGAGGAGGTCGAGGTCCTAGACCCATACACAGAAGGAGAGAAGAGTTAGAAGATCACCTATGATTAGTGAACCAGAAGAAAACAGTGAGATGGAAGAAAGGAGGGAAGACAGGAGGATAGAGAAGTTAGATTTCAAGATTGATATACCTGAGTATGCCGGGGAGTTAGACCCTGATGTTTTCCTAGATTGGTTGCAGACAGTAGAAAGGGTTTTTGACCTGAAGGAGGTTTTAGAAGAGAATAAGGTGAAGCTAGTAGCCTTAAAACTAAAAAACTATGTTTTTACTTGGTGGACTAACCTGCAGAAAAGGAGAATGGAGATTTGAGAAGACAGGGTGAGCAATTGGAATGAGATGAGGCAGAAATTGAAAGAGAAGTTCCTTCCAGATAACTATATGAAGGGAAACTACTTCAAGCTACAACATTTAGTGCAGAGAAACAAATCTGTGGCAGATATCCAACCCCAAGACCCCCACAAAATCAGAATGTGGCAGACATCCAACCCCAAGATACCAGCCAAACCTTATGCCCCAGCTAAGCCAAATCCTTACAAACCCTACAATCCCTCACAAAGATCCTATCCACCCCCACCCCCACCTCAAGCCAGACATCCAACCCCAAGACCCCCACACAGCCACAAAATTCTCCACAAAGAACCCCAGCCCCTATCAGCAGAACCTACCCAGAAAGAAGGTGTTTCGGGTGTCAAGGACTAGGGCACATTGCCTCAGAATGTCCAAACAAGAGAATGGTTACCAAGCAGCTTTGTTTATTAATCCTGAACACGTGCAGGGAGAAGAACAGGATTATGAAGAGCCTGAACATGATCTAGTTTATGATGATGATGCTATAGAAGAAGGTCCAGATGAGGGAGAAATGTTTGTGATCAGGAGAGTTCTGAGTAGCTCAACAGTAGAAGAAGCAGAAGAACAGATGGAGAATATCTTTCATAAATGGTGTAACATTGGAGGGAAGGTATGCTCTATGATTGTAGACAGTGGGAGCTGTACCAATACAGCCTCCAGCACCATGGTGAAGAAGCTAAGCCTGGCAACCAAGCCCCACCCAGCTCCATACACCATACAGTGGCTCAGCTCAGGGAAAGGTATCCAAATCTCTACTAGATGCGTTGTTAGTTTTTCAATTGGGCAGTCATACAAAGATGAGGTCTGGTGCAATGTTTTGCCAATGGATGCATGTCATTTGCTTTTGGGTCGACCTTGGTTGTATGATAGATCAGTGAGTCATTGTGGTAGAGCCAATACATATACCCTTACCCTGAACCACAGAAAGATCATTCTTACCCCCATGAAACCCTCACAGTTAGCCAAGAAATCCAAGAACATGTGTCTTGAACCTAGTCTTAATGTGTTGCTTTTATCTGATCATCATGAGTTTAGCACACAAAGAGACTTAATCCTTCTAGACCTTGAAGAAACCCCAGCCCCACAAAATAACCACCCCTTATTCCTACCCTTACTTCAACAGTTTCAGCATGTGTTTCCTGATAAAATGCCACCTGGTTTGCCACCAAAAAGGGATATCTAGCACAAAAATGACCTAGTGCCTGGATCAGTGTTGCCTAATAAGCCAACTTATAGGATGACACCAGCAGATACCAATGAGATACAGAGGTAGGTGGATGAGTCGTTGGAAAAGGGAATGATTAGGGAAAGTTTCAGTCCATGTGCAGTACCAGCCTTGTTAGTGCCTAAAAAGGATGGAAGTCAGAGGATGTGCATAGGTTGCAGGGCTATTAACAAGATCACAATCAAGTATAGGTACCCCATACCTAGGCTTGAAGATATGTTGGATGAGTTACATGGGTCAGTAGTCTTTTCTAAGATAGATTTGAGGAGTGGATATTATCAAATAAGGATCTATGACGGAGATGAGTGGAAAACATCATTCAAGACCAAGAGAGGTTTGTTTGAGTGGTTGGTCATGCCTTTTGGCCTGATTAATGCCCCATCTACATTCATGAGACTCATGAATAAGTCCTGAAACCACTTATAGGCAAGAGTGTTGTTGTGTACTTTGATGATATTCTTGTCTATAGCAGGTCTGAGCAAGAGCATGTCAAGCATTTGCAGGAAGTTTTAGAAATTCTGAGCAAGGAGCAGTTGTTTGGAAATCTCAAGAAGTGTCATTTCTTTACATCCCAAGTGAACTTCTTGGGGTACATTGTCACAGTAGCAGGTATCCAACTTGATGAGGAGAAGATCAAGGCAATTAGGGAGTGGCCTGTGCCCACTTCTATTCAGTAGGTCAGGAGCTTCCATGGCCTGGCTTCATTTTACAGAAGATTTGTCAAAAATTTCAGCACCATTTTGGCCCCAATGACTGAAGTGGTGAAAGGGTGGACAACAGCAGCCCAGAAAGCCTTTGAAGAAGTCAAGGAGAGGCTTACTTCAGCCCCAGTCCTAGCACTACCCAGCTTCAGAAAATTTATGAGGTAGAATGTGATGCTTCAAGAGTTGGCATAGGAGCAGTATTGACCCAGGAGGGAAAGCCAGTTGCCTATTTCAGTGAGAAGTTGAACAATGCAAAGAGGAAGTATAGCACCTATGACAAAGAGTTGTATGCCATCATTAGAGCTCTTCAGCACTGGAGACACTACCTTATTGGAGCATATTTCATTCTACACAGTGATCATGAGGCCTTGAAGTTCATTCAAGGACAGCACAAGCTCAACACCAGGCATGCTGCTTGGGTCGAGTTCATGCAGCAGTTTCACTTCATGATCCACCACAAATCAGGAGTGCTGAACAAAGGAGCAGATGCATTGAGTAGGAGGTATATGTTGCTTCATATACTTGATTCTAGAATTGTTGGTTTGACCATTTGAAAGCTTTGTACCAGGAGGATGTTTAAGTGTACTGTATGCCAAGAAGAACCTCGTGGTCTCGATCACATGTACATAGACCAAGGTTATTTGTTCAAGGGAAACAGACTGTGTGTTCCCAAGAGTAGCTTCAGGGAGTTGTTGATCTCAGAAATTCATGGAGGGAGTCTAGCAGGTCACTTTAGAGTTGAGAAGACTTTGGTGATGTTAAAAGAACATTACAGTTGGCCAAAGATGAGAAGAGATGTGGAGCATCTATTGAAGAGGTGCAACATTTTTCAGTTGGCTAAGTCACACAGCCTACCTTAAGGTTTATACACACCATTACCAATTCCCAGTAGCCCTTGGGAAGATGTCAGTCTTGATTTTATTGTGGGTTTGCCAAGAATTCAGAGAGGGAAGGATTCAATCATGGTGGTGGTTGATAGATTTTCAAAGATGGCACATTTCATACCATGCCATACCACTTTTGATGCCACCAGAGTTACTGAATTATTCTTCCAGGAGATTGTAAGATTACATGGAGTGCCAAAAACAATGGTGTCTGATAGGGATACCAAGTTTTTGAGCCATTTTTGGGTTACATTATGGAAGAAATTGGGCACCCAGCTCAAGTACAACACCCCTTGCCATCCACAGACTGATGGACAGACAGAGGTTACTAATAAGAACACTTGGAGTCCTATTGAGAGCACTGATTCAAACACATAAAACAGGATGGGACACTCTTTTGCTCCATGCTGAGTTTACTTACAACAAGGAACCATCCAAGGCCACAAGCTACTCTCCATTTCAAGTAGTCTATGGTAAAAATCCAATTTCCCCTTTGGATTTAGTTCCAATAACTACTTCTGTCAAATTTAGTTTTGAAGCAAGTAAAAGAGAAGATCAAATGAGGGAGCTTCATCTGCAGGTGAAGGAAAGAATTGCCAAGTATACTGAGCAGGTGTCTACATCGGCCAACAAACACAGGAAGAAGGTCACTTTCCAGCCAGGAGACTTAGTTTGGATCCACTTGAGGAAGGACAGGTTCCCCAGGAAGAGAAAGGGAAAGTTGCTACTAAGAGCAGATGGACCATTTGAAGTGCTTGAGAAGATTGGAGACAATGCCTATAGGTTGGACCTAACTGAAGAGTATGGAGGTTCAACAACATTCAATGTAGCAAATCTTCGACCATACTACCCAGCAGATGAAGACCTTCCAATTTTGAGGACAAACTTTCCTCAACCTGGGGAGGATGATGGAAACCATCATGAAGAACAACAAGCAGCAGCAACTTCATCAGCAAAGGAGGCATCTATTGAAGCATCACCAGCACTTTCAGCAGCAGCACCGGCACTTTCAGCAGCAGCATGAGCACTTTCAGCAGCAGCATCAGGAGAAGATCATGTTGAATTACCAAACTCAGCAGCTAAGGAAGCATTTCCAATAGAAACAGCACGCTGCCCAATCCCAAGAAGGGCGATGTCATTCAAAGATGTCACTCAAAGAATTCGGCTACCCACAGAGGTTCACAACTTCACCAGCATCCACCAACCCACCAACAGCATCCATCCAATCTTGTTACAGACTCGTGAGGCAAGTCTTGGCACCTACAGCCATCCAGCCCAGCAGCATTGGTCATTCAAACCAAATCCAGTTCCCAGCAATAACAGTCCAAGCAACAGTCTTTCTCAATGTCATATCTATTGATTGAGGAAGATTCAGCCAAGGTTCCCTAGGAGTTTTTTGTTCTTTGTCATGCCATTTTCAAGTCCAAACCAAGTCCCAGCATGTTCAGGCATGGCAACAGCAAGTTTCAAGTGCCAAAACAAACAATCCCAACAGGGTTGTTTGTTATCAGTTTTTCCTGAACCCCAGTTCTGTGGCTAAGTCTTGTGCCTTCTACCCATAGGGGTTATTTTGGTCCTTTCCAGCCTAATTCTATCTTGTTGAGATTACTTCCAAGTTAGCAATTGCGCGGGAATTACCTCAGTAACATTATTTTTACCCCCTTAGGCAGGAAAGCCTCTCATTGGTCCATTTTGCCACTCTTTTGGCATTTTGTCCAATCAGAGCATAGCTAGCATTTTCCCTTTTATTTTTCTTCAAATTTTACTCGAGATTATTAGGATGTAATCAGTTGTACTTGTTTTAAAGCTTTGTAGATTAGATTAAATCAGGGAGATTAAGCAGATTAGCTTATGTTAATCAACTGCTAATCAAACTGTAGGCAGTCTTTATATTCTGAAGTTTCCAGCAATGAAAGGACATCAGTGTTTATTCAATAGTATTCTCGAGTGTCTTAGAACCTCTGAAAGTTTGTGAGTGTCCTACAACTCTCAGTCTTGGTTAAATCAAATCCTGTCACTAGATATTAGCAAGAATCCAGCAAGTGTCAGCTGTGCTTGATCATCCATGCTTTGGTGTGTCTATAGAGGCATGAATGTGATAGCCTTTTGCCCTTGATTGCAATTGGTGTGTCTGTATCAACTGTAAGCAAGCCTATCCTTTATTTTCCACGTTGGGTTGTCTTCTATTCCAGCCAATTGTTTCCAATTAACTATTGTTATTACAGTCATTCTGGTGTGTATGTGAGTTGTATGATGCATTCTAGTTCAATACTTTGATCTTTGTGAGCTAGCATATATCACTAAACTAATCAAAGCAATTAAGAGCAAGTAAGGAAAGCAATAAAACTAATCTAATTATAAAATTAGGAACGAGAATTCATACCCTTGAAGCATTAAATTAACTCTCTAATCTTCATCTTCATCTTCAATCTTCATCTTCATCTTCTCCCGAACAAACAAGAAAATGTGAATCAGATTATCAAGAATCCTCAAATTCTCACTTTAGAGTAGAATTTGTGACTCTTGATCCCCCTTTTCACTAAAATGGATTGAGTTTGGTGGCTAATCTATGAATTGGTAATCACAATCAACAATGAAAACAAGAGAAACCAAGTGAACAAGGGAAGAAATTCTGAAATTGCTTGCAAGAAATGTTGATTACAATCAAGAACTCAAACAACTTGGAGAACAATCAAGCTCAAACCCTAATTAAGAGAAGAACATAATGCTAAAACTTAGAAGGAAAACGTAGATAAAATCTAAAATAAAACCTAGCTGCTACTAATTTCGTCACTTAGAGTATTTATACAACCCAAAATTGTTGCACAAAACATAGCGTTTTCACCTCAGAATTGCGCGTGAAAATCAGGGTGTCGCGGGTGCCACGGTCCGGTCGCGGGTGCAACGGGCTTCTGTCCACTGGCCAAAACTTTCCTCGGCATCGTGTCGCAGGCGCGACAGCTCCCTGGACTTCTTCCATCACAAACCTCCAAGGATTGAATCCACTCCGGTCACGGGCATGACGGGGAACATCGCGGGCACAATGCTTGTCTGCCCATCTCACCTTGGTTGCTTCTAGGATGCCACAGGACATTGTCACGGGCGCGACCCTATGTGTCACGAGTGCGACGCCCGGCTGTCCCAAATTTTCTACTGCTGCACTCAACTTTTGTGGATTTTGCTCCGTTTTTGCCATTTTTGCTCGAGTTTTGGTTCTAACACATTATTAACCTACAAAACTAAAATCATCATATCTTATACATAATAAAGGGGCTAAAATAAGCAAAACACCTTATAAAATGGTATAAAATTTGGCTCGGAACGAGACTGAACAATTTCCATCATCTTTATATTTAAGTAAGATTATTATATCAACAGTGACTAAAAGGGTGATGACTGGTGAACTGGTGTTCGTACTAACGTGACAGGGAGAGGGAAAGTAATCAGCCTTTTCCCTGTATCCTTATTAACGTCTCTTTTTTCTAACTAACCTACGTTAAAAAATTGGCCCAAGTACAGTGTGACTAAGGGGTGGTGAACTAGTCTCCCGTATTGACGTGATACACAACCAATCAATGTCTTGTAGTGTGAGTTATTGAGTAAAACGAAGGGTTAATGAGGTTACTGGGTTGGGGTATGCTTTTTTCTCCCCGCAACAGCCACGTCAATATGGAGACTGGTTCACCACCCCCTTTTTTACTGTTGATATAATAATGTCAATCAAGTATAAAGGTCAAGGATATTGTTGTCCAATAATCAAGCTCGATATATTACAATTCAAATACCCAAAATATGGGTATATTATCATCCAAAGATCTATTAAGAAAATGAATATAAGTTACTGGTAATTAAAATTGAAAGCAGCGACTACAATGGAAACGGAATTGTTTTATTCAATACTCCACATGTTACAAAAGCTGTCAAGTAATCATTAAGAAAATGAATTAAATCCAAAGTTGTTGGATCAAAGAAATTTTGTACAAAAAGTTGTTGGATCAAAGAAATTTTGTACAACAATGCAAATGGTGGGCTGCACATATTGCCAACTAGCTCATTTGTTTTAAGGTATAATCGGCTATATATATATATATATATATATATATATATATATATATATATATATATATATAAATAAATATATATATATATATATAAATAAATAAATATATATATATATATATATATATATATATATATGCAAATGGGGGGGCTGCTCATATTGTCCACTAGCTGATTTGTTTTAAGGTACTTCAGACTGCACCTGTCTGGCGCCTATGTTATAATGGACTTTTATATACATATTAGTTATGTTATAATGGACTTTTATATACATATTAGTCCTTAAATTCATGTATTAAATAATAGGGTTTTTGGCTCAAATTAATGTGAAGTCGGAGGTTATTGGTTGAAAATAATCCAAACTCACTTTTTGACTGAAAATAATTCAAACTCACTTTTTGGCTGAAAATAATCCAAACTTGTAACCTATTTACTCGGATTAAACCGAAATCAATTTTCGGCATTGAAATTAAGAAAATGAATTAAATCCAAACTTGTAGCCTGAGAACGTGTTTTTTTAATTGATTTTGGTTTTGAATTTTGTTTTTAAGCTTAAGAGACCCCAACTCACTTAAACACATAATGACATGACAATGGATTAAAAATAAAAATACTTTAACCTAAAAAAATTGAGTCCAAGTATTTTTATTTTTAATCCATTGCCATGTCATTATAAATTTAAGTGAGTTGGGATCTAAATAAGCTTAAGCAAAATTCAAAACCAATATCAATTAAAGAAAGACGTGCTCAGGCTTGTCAGTCAGCATTCCGACGCCGGAAATATATTTCAGTTTAGTCCGAGTAAATAGGTTACAAGTTTGGATTATTTTCAGCCAAAAAGTAAGCCTGGATTATTTTCAGCCGATGACCTCCGACATCGGATTATTTTGAGCCAAAAACCCTAAATAATACCTATTGTTAGCACAAAATTAGATAACATTTATTGTTAAAAACCTTGTGTATATTTTTATTTTTACATAGCAGATATATCGTGTAATAAAATATTATAGAAATAGCAGGCAACTGAGTTTTTCCAGCGAAACTCACCAAAGTTCAGATTATTTAAATCCTAAATTGCATTAGGTATATTTTAGAAATCGAAGAGCTTTTAAATCAAGATTATTCGACCATATTTTTAAAGTTTTAATTATTCAAACTTTCAAGGACCAAAGTTTAAATTATTTAAATCCAAAAACCTTAAAATATTTATATTTTTTAAAAAAAATATCATGTAATAAAATAAATATATGTATATTTTCCTAATGTTTCACCAAAATATATTAGAATAATTAAAGTTATAATATTTAAATATACTTATTATACTTTAATTTTCCAATATTAAGATCTTCTAATTAAATATCCTAAATCAAACAACCTAATATAAATAATTCAAATAAGATAAAATAGTATCTCAACCAAGATAAATAGTGGTAATTATATGTTATGAGTTAGGAAAAAAAACAATATTAATGGTATGAATCATTGAAGCTAGCTTATTTTTAATCAAAAAATGTGACAAATTGAATCAATAATTTGTAAATATTGTTTCTTAAAATAAGTCATCTAAATATTATAACAATGAATAGAATTAGGAATGCATAAAATAAAAAATGATGAAAGACATATTTTATTTGTATCAAAATAGAACCAACAAAAAATCGAAATGTTGGCAATAGCATTAGCATTTGCAATACATATGGTTGGAGCCATTTTAAGTATTATTATTATTATTATTATTATTATTATTATTATTATTATTATTATTATCATCATCATCATCATCATCATTTGTTGAACATTTGAGTATTATCAAAAAATTATCATGAACACACAATTATTATTATTATTATTATTATTATTATTATTATTATTATTATTATAATATATATATATATATATATATATGAGAACTGATCATATGAGCATGGGTCTTTTGTGAGCATGTGAGCATGATTGGATTTCTGGTGGACATCAAGTATTATTGTCATGGACATCAATTACGAAAGGTGGACATCACGTATTGTTTTCGTGGACATTAAGTATGAAGGTTGGATATCAATATTTGATCCCCGCCAAGCAAAATATTTATTTCCCTTTGCATACTTGGTGTCCACAGCAACAATACTTGATGTCCACCTCTCATATATGATGTCCACAAAAATATCACTTGATGTCTGCTAAATATCCAGCCATGCTTACATGCTCACCAAAGAGCCATGCTCATATAATCAGTTCCCTATATATATATATATATATATATATATATATATATATATATATATATATATATATATATATATATATATATATATATATATATCACGATAGGAAGAGAGTTTAGGTAGGAAGGTAGGAAGAAGCAATCTGGAGCGTTCAATCCGGATCCAATGGATGATATTAAAATGGTCACACATGTGGTGTTTTAATGAAAAACCATTTTCCATCCTTTAAAAAACAACTAGTGGTTTTCTATTTTAAAAAAGTGAAATAGTTAGTTAGACGCAATTAATGGAAAGTATTCAATGGAATAAAAATGTTATTATTCTTACCTAAAAAATAAAATCAATTTGAAAAATATGATTGCTTAGAATTATGCATCAATTACAACAGATATATCATTTGTCAATGGAGAATCACAAGTACGATGTGGTCATCAAATGGAAAGAGTGTGGACATCAAATACCAATTAGTGTAGTAATGAAGGCAAAGAGTTTAGTTAGTAAATAAGAGTATGTGGGGACATCAAAAGGCAAATTAAATAGTGTTGTCGCAATCTAATACACGTCATTGTGGTCATCAAAAGCAAATAGTGTTGTCATCAAAGTCAAATAGTGTGGTCAAAATCTAATACCAGTCAATGTAGTGATTAAAGGCAAATAGTGTGGTTATGAAATACCAGTTAATGTGGTCATCAAAGTCACATAGTGTGGTCAAAATTTAATATCATCCAGTCTAGTCATCAAAGACGAAGAATGTGGTCTTCAAATTACCAGTCAGTGTGGTCATCAAAGGTAAACAGTGTGATCAAAATCTACATTACAACAAGTTCTTTCTCTCTCCAAATCATAGAAACCCAAAATTTAAGCAATTTGGTTGTTTACACATAGATGCTTTTTCTTTAAAAAAATCAACAAATCCCATTAATATCCCATAAATGACGCCATTAATTCAAATAATCCTCTAATTTCAGACATTCCCCCTCTTCTAATTTCTCTCTCCAAATCCCTCAAATATTATGTCCAAGTCAATCCAAAATCAAAGAACAATTAGAAAAATAAATTCCTTCATAAAATCCCACACGTATAGTGGTTTTTGGATGTTAAAAGGTGGTTTTTCTCGCAGCCATTGAATTAAAAATGGACGACCGAGATCGTCCCTTCCTACCTTCCAAACATAACTCTCTTCCTACTGGAATATATATATATATATATATATATATATATATATATATATATATATATGGATCGTTTGAGTTGCTACTAACAATATATACATAACATGTCTATTTAAGTTCTACATAAAATAATTTTCCTATCAATAAAATAGATAATAAACCCTATTTTAGCATAAAATATTATTATTCAAAACACCGCTTTTTAAAAAAATAAAATAAAATGCAATTCTATGTTGGATATCTAAAATATTATTATTACTTTTATAAGATTATATTTTAATTTTTTAAAAAATAGAATAGTTTACTTGGTGTATCTTAAATATTACGATTACTTCCATTATTATTAATATTATTATTTGATGTATAACTGGATCAAAGGCTAGGGCTTGATCAATTACACATAAAGGGAACAACGTGCAACCAATCTAGGGTTTAGGGATTATCACGTGAAGGCTAAGGATGGGAGGGATTCACATGAAAAGAGAGGATCTTTGAGAGTTTTGAGAGGGAGTATGGATTAGGGTTTGAGAGGGAAGTATGACGTGAGGTTGGGAGTTCTGAGAGAGAGTATGGATTAGGGTTTTGAGAGGGTGATTTACATGAAGGTTGACGGAATTAAGAGAGTTGAAAATAGTCTTAGGAAATCAACAGGATAGATATGAGAACAAGACAGTTCAAGAGAATCAAACTTGATACATAAACACCACAAGTTGAAACCCTAAGGCTACTTGTTCATCTTCTTAGTTATAGAAACACCTTCTAAGAGTAGGAAACAAGCTCTTCCTCACGACTTGATTTGCCAAATTAAGATACAATAGAAGAGATCAAACGAGATGTTAGGAAACACTCAAGTATAAGAAAAAGCTTGATTGTATTCATGATTCAAAGTTGGTTCCTTGAACGAGTACAAGCCTACGCTATTTATACTAGACTAGGTCCTTCTAATACTACCTAACTTGACGCCTAATCAACTCATTCCTCTTAAGAATTGGTTTCCTAATCCTAAGGGAATTAGTTACAACAATATGAATCCTTCTAGGGCAAGGGTTCATAGGCATCAGGCCGTAACGCCCATTACTGCCACTATAGCGCCCTCTACAACCTGGGGAAGCATGGTAGCGCCCGCTACCGTCAGGGCAAGGGGCGTAACGCCCGCTACCTATCTGGGTAGATGTCTTGGTTGGGCATCGACAATAGACGCTGCCAACGTTTGGACAAGCGTTGCTAGCGCTTGTTCCAAGGAGATCCGTATGTCACGCCGAAGCTAGCAGCTGCCAGCGTCTGGCAAACCACTCCCAGCACCCCACCGGTAGGGCCCGCAACAACCCTATGGCGCCCGCGACAATCACGTTGCTCGGATGCCAACTGCTGCGCGTCGCCCTGTAACGCCCGCGACAGACTCGTGCCGCTCGTGACGGTCTCTGATCCTGCGCGCGTTTTGTTGCTTAAATGTTGTGTTTTGATTTTTCTGCCCCCTCCTTAGTATAAATACCTCCTTTTGCACTATTTTAGGGAGTTTTTCCAAATTATGATGTTTATGCTTATGCATTTTAGGGTTTTCCCTAGTTACTCTCAAACCTTGTTAACTTTATCCAATTAATTTGGTGGTGTTTCAAGTCATTCCTTTAGTTATTATTTGGTGGGTTTCCCTTTATGATAATCATGGTGGGGTGTTTGGCCTTGAGTTATAGTTTTCCTTGCCACAAGGTCATATCCAACTCTTGTGTGGGTTCAAGCATTTGGTTGATTGTTGGTTCTTCATCATCTACTCAATCTAATCTTCATCCCCTCCACGCAGCAAACGCTCCATTTGGTTTCAGAGCTACGGTTTGTTCTAGCTTGAGTTTTGGTTTTTGTTCTGGCAAATAGAGTTCTCTATTGTTGGATTTTGTTAGATTTCTTGCAAATATTGGTGTCTTTAATTCCCTGTGCCTCCAAGTGTGTTGGAGAAGTTGTTATTGCTATTGTGTTTGTTGATTTTGATGTATATTGGAGCTTTGAGGTGAAGTTGGAAAATAATGTCCTGAAGGTGTTCGATAAAATATCAATGAGAGAAAAACACAAAGAACTGTTAGCTAAACACTAGCCAACTACAAGAAAACCCCCAAACTCCACAAAAACAAACCAAACACAATCCGTCCTTCACCCATACTTTTGTTATGGCCCCTAAGCCGAGTCTCGAGAGTCGATTCATCAATATTCAAAATACTATTGAGGTCCTCGTGACTCAAGTAAACAACATTGCCATCAACCTTCAGGATCAACCCCGAGAAGAACGAAGGAAGCCCATCCAAAGTCCTATCCGTCCTCCTCCCTCCTACGAGTCGAGTGACGATGATAGAGGCTCATTTCGACGCCATCGTTGACGGAAAGCGATCGAGAAGCCCCCACGAATTGAATTCCATGATATTAAGATCAAAATTACGGAATTCAATGGTTATACCAGCCCCGATGATTATCTTGAATGGGTCCAAATGTTAGAGAGGATTTTTCAAACTGAAGATTATAGTGATGAACAGGTCTTCAAGATTGCGAGATTGAAACTCACAAAGGTTGCATCCCTTTGGTTTGAGAATGTCAAGGCACAAAGGGCTAAGGAGGGTCGAGCAAAAGTCACATCATGTACAAGGCTAAAGCGATTGATGAATCGACGATTCTTTCCTAGTACTTACAAGCGAGAGGTTATGAACCCATTTCGTCACTAGATGGGCGTGGAGAAGTTAAGCAAGCAAAGTTCAATCTGATACCCAACGAGGGAGCTTCCCTTAATCTATGTGAGCCCCTTGACGATATTGTTGAAGCTTCTTGCCAAGAGGAGGATGAGGATATCAACCTTGCCCTTCCTCTCATCCTTGTTGAAGAATCTCAACAAGAAGCTCCGATGATCATCTGAACATCGCTTTTTGAGGAGCCAAGCAACAACGAAGTTGTCAACAATACCTCTCACAGCGTGGTCATTTATGTACTTCCCAATGAGAACGATGAGGTAACCCAAGAGTCTTTGATTAAAATTGATGATGGGTGTACTTTGGAGTCTTTGATTAAATCGCATATGTTATTTGGAAGATATTGGTTGTTTGAGAGTGTTTGTTGGCGTGATAAGTTGTATGATGCTTATTTGGTGTCGAAGTCTGAATTGTCACTTAATGAATATGTTTTGAATGTTGGTCATTGTGGCATGAACTTTTTACATGGGTTATCCACGTCGTATGGTCATCATTGGTTGTTCAAGGATTCTATTCGGATGTTGATTGGGTCATTGTTCATCACACCCTCACTACTTCCCCCATTCTGGAGCTATGTTGATGCTCTTATGCCCCTTATTTGGTGCTTGTTACACCGTGTTCTCCTTATTCCTTTGAAACCACCATTAAAACAGGAAAGAAAAACCTAGGTGGGAAGTGAGTTGAGGAACCTCCTAATGAGTAAAACACGGGCTGAGTGTGCTCTTGGTGAGGACAAGCTACCTATAGCTTTGTCTTTACCTTGTAGCAAGCCAAGTGAGAATAAGTGTTCCCAAACTCCTCAAAATATTCTTGTTCCTTCCCTAAATCCCCTATCTCCACACAACAAGCCTCTAACCACATTCTTTTATTTGGATGATGGATACATCTTGGGATTCGAAGCTTGTTGGGTACCTTGTGTGATTGTTCATGGCGATCGGGATGTTCGGAGCTCTATGGTGACAAATTATGGAGAGCGTCGTGGTTTTTACTCCCAAGAGTTGAGGGCAACTCTTTTTCAAGAAGGGGACTATGGACCGTATCAAGATAGGGTCCAAGCTCCAACATCATGTTCACCAAGTCGGCCCGCGCCCCCTTCGTAAAACGTGGGCAAAATGACTTCAAGATCGGGTATGGGGTGCATTTCAAAGTGGACCCCGGACCTTGGAGGCATCTTCGGATCATCATTAGGTGTGGTGTCCACTACAAGTGGGACCCTGGAACATCCCGAGATGCAGAGCTGCATGGTGATGGGGTTCGAACGAGGCCCAAGTTAACAAAACACAAGGTGGACGAAAGTAGGGAAAGGGTTCATGTGCATCAGGCCGTAACGCCCGTTACTGCCACTATAGCGCCCGCTACAGCTCTAGGGAAGCATGGTAGCGCCCGCTACCGTCAGGGCATGGGGTGTAACACCCGCTATCTCCAAGTTAGTGCCCGCTACCTGTCTGGGCAAATGTCTTGGCTAGGCATCGACGGTAGACGCTGCGAGCGTTGGGCAAGCGCTGTCAGCGCTTGCTCTAGGGAAATCCATATGTCACGCCGAAGCTAGCCGCTGCCAGCGTCTGGCAAACCACTACCAGCACCCGACCGGTCTCGCCTGCGACAACCCTGTGGCGCCCGCGACAGTCACGATGCTCGGATGCCAACTGCTGCGCCATCGCCCTGTAACGCCCGCGACATACCCGTGCCGCCCTCGACGGTCTCTTATCCTGCACGTGTTTTGTTGCTTAAACGCTGTGTTTTGATTTTTCTCCTCCCCCCTTAATGTAAATACCCCCTTTTGCACTATTTAAGGGAGTTTTTCCAGATTATGATGTTTATGCTTATGCATTTTAGGGTTTTCTCTAGTTACTCTCAAACCTTATTCACTTTATCCAATTAATTTGGTGGTGTTTCAAGTCATTCCTTTAGTGATTATTTGGTGGGTTTTCCTTTATGATAATCATAGTGGCGTGTTAGGCCTTGGGTTGTGGTTTTCCTTGCTACAAGGTCATATCCAACTCTTGTGTGGGTTCAAGCATTGGTTGATTGTTGGTTCTTCATCATCTACTCAAGCTAATCTTTATCCCTTCCACGCTGCAAACACTCCAAGTTAAGGTTAGGATTAGGGTTTGCAAGGGTGATGTCTTTAGGTTTAGGGTTTTCTTTGCTGCCTAATATGATGAGTGGCTAGGGTTCTTTGGGGTTAGGGGGTGATTAAGGTTCTAATGGATGATTAGTTATAGGGGTTAGTGATTTAGTGAGTGATAAGTAAAAGAAACCTAATTCCCACCTTATTCCTTCCTTCAAGTGGGGTGAATTAGGGGCCGAAAGCTCTCTAATTCACTAATCACTTGTCAATGGAGGACAAGGAAGGGATTGTTAGTCACTCGTTCATGAAAGTGAGGATGAGACTAACCAGGAAACCTGCTTAATTTACCCTCCAGGTCCGTGGTGGACTATGAGGTAGTTAATACGGCTGCCCTTGGGAGAGGGAGTTCGGTGGGCCTTTTCTAGCAGAGTTTTCATCTGATTCCTTTTATCTTTTTACTCTCTAACCACAAAACTCAAATAACCATAAATCCTTTGGTTGCCTAAGACCCCTGAAACCCTTTGCTTCCTTTGTTTGGTTTGATTGTGTTTCTTATTTTCTTGCAAAACTAACCTTCTTGAATGATGATGAACCTTAAACCCAGTAGGTGAGAACTCGGAATAAGCTATTAGGATTAGAATCCCCAACTCCTTGAGAAAGAACGACAAAACTGTGCGTATACAAACCGCTCATACAAACACAACAAAAAATTGGTTGAGGCTAAAGTAAGCAAGACATGAAGTAGAGAGAATTTGAGTGAAAAATCTCAGCATGTATATTGAGCAAGTAATGAATTCCTCTTCCTAACTATTGTAAATAGTTAAATACAATGAAGGGGAAGAGGGAAACTAAGGGTCAAATGACAAAAGACCCAAGCTAAATACTATAAAAGACCTCCTATATAGCCATTACAATTCATTCAAGGAGATGCAAAAGGGAGCATACACAGAGGAGAGCAAAACAAAGGGGGAAAATAAAGTTGCACTTCACGACAGAGCAGGCTCATCGTGGTCACAACAGGGGAGGTCGCGATCATGACAGGCGAATACTTCAGGAGTGTCACGGGCGTAACGCTAGCCGTTACGTTCGTGACGATGCTCGGTTGAATTCTGGGCACATCTCCAATCGAAGGGTCACGTGCGGGACCCCTTGGTTGCGGTCATGACAAATGCTTGTCATGTTTGTGACCCTGGGCAGTTTTTGACATGTTATTTAGCTCCAAAAGCCTAAGGAGCTTGTCACGGGCATGACAAAGGTTGTCAAGGTCATGACGATTTCTTGTGACAATCGTGATGTGATCGTCGTGGGCACGACACATGGTTAGCTCCCAACTTGCTTGACATCCGAAGGTTGTCACGAGCGTGACACAGGATGTCTCGGTCGTAAAGCCAAGAAATGTTCCTAAAGTGAATTATTTCCCTTCATTAATTGATGACAAAATAATCAACCACCCTCGGGAAATGAGTGACCAAAAGCGCTCAGGGTTAGTGAGCGCTCTCGAGCCACTCAAAGAGGCTCGAGGCCGATCCAAATGACGACCGAGATGAGCTTGGGGGTTCCCGGGTCTCATACAACCTTTGTAGCCGGTGCTACACCCATGGAAGGAAGATGGCGGGGGAAACTGAAAGGCGTGCCAGACGCTACAACCAGAGTAACACCCACGACGAAGGCGCTTGAGAGGTAGTTTCCCAGAACGGTCGCGCTCGCGACCAGGTTTGTGACACCCGCGACCCCGCGCAAAACTGAAATCACCTCGGTGTCTTCTCACCGTCACCCGCGACCATGGCCGTCACGCCCGCGATGGGCTTGTCCTACGCGATTTTCTGGGGATTAAACGAATGCATTTTATATAACTCCCTTGCTTTGTATAAATACCTTAAGTATCGATTTTTCATGAGGAAGTTGCTTTCCATCCTTTACATTTGTTTTAGCTTTAGTTTTAGTGAGAGAAAGCGGTAATTGGTGGATTGATTTGTGAGGATTTCCTCTTGACTTTGGATTGTTCAAGTTTGTAATCAAGATTCGAAGATTCAACAATTGAGAGATTGCCTTGGATCATCATTTTTATTGTTCTTCCCTTGCTTGTTTCATCATTTGATATGTATCTTCTTCCCTTAAATCTACTTACCTTTTGTTAATTGCTTTGATTGCTTGTTAATTGCTTTGATTGCCAACCTAATTGCCTTGCTTGTTATTGTTTTCGAACGCTCTTAGAAATCATGATTAGGTATGGATTTGGTGATGTTAGTTTATTTTAGGTAATGATTAGTGGCTAGATACCCTATGGGTTAGTTGGTGATTAGGGATGTTGATAGGTGATTATGAGTTAGTTAGTAAATTAGGGAGTAATTAGGTGGATAATCAATTTCCCACCCTACTCCTTCCTTCAAGTGTAGTACATTAGGGTATGAGAGTTCTCTAATGTACTGATCGCTTGTCAATGGAAGGCTAGGGATGGGATAGTTAGTAACTCGCTCATGAGAGTGAGGATGGGACTAACTAGAGAACTCTGTTGTTTTAACCCTCTGGGTCCGTGGTGGGCTTTGAGGTAGTGATTCCGGACTACCCTCGAGAGAGGGAGGCCGGTGGATCTTTTCTAGCAAAATACCAACTTGATTTTCCCCCGTTTTACCCCTTAATTAGCTGCAAAACCTACTAATCCTGTTGGCGTCCTAAAAGTCCCCGAAGCCCATTTCTGCCCTTGAGTGGACCATTTTCCTGTTTGTTGCCTTGTTGCCTTTAGTGAACTAATCAACCCCTGTTGTTTTCCTAGCGATCTTGACTTTTACCTCGACCTAGATCCTTTAGCTAAGGACCCTAGCTCACTGTGAAGAACGATAAAAACCGGTTAAGTAAAACCATTGTACAATCTCCAGACTGATATGACCTTTTTCAACATGATCACGAATAAATTGCTAGCACACTTCAATGTGCTTGGTTCGGGATTGCTGAACAGGGTTCTTGGTGATCTGGATAAGGGTGGGGACATTCTTATAGTTGAGGACAAGATCCTCCATCTGGTGACTGATCTAGAGTAATTGGGCACAGCAAGCTCCTGCGGCTACATACTTAGTCTCAACGGTGGAGAGGGCCACTGAGGTTTGCTTCTTGCACTGTCAGGACACTAGGGAGGTGCTAAGAATTTGACATCCTCCGGTTGTGCTTTTTCTATCCACTTTATAGCTTGCATAGTCAACATTAGTGTAGTCATAGAGAGGTACTTCGTGCTGTTTGGGATACCAGAGTCTAAGGTCCTTAGTACCTGTAAGGTATCTTAATATTCTTTTGATGGAAGATAGGTGAGATTCTTTTGGAGTGCTTTGAAAGCGCACACATAAGCAGACACTAAACACAATGTATGGACGACTTGCTCTAAGATAAAGGAGTGAGTGAATCATACCTCTGTATAGTTTTTTTGATGTTGGTTTACCTGTGAGCTTTGAGTGAAGCTTGAGGGTGGAGGAAAATGTGGTAGGTGAGTGCTTCATATGCTCAAGCTGATATTCTTGAGCAGCTCAGTGATGTAATTGCTTTGATTCAAGAAGATGCCATCATTGGATTGCTTGATTTGTGCTCCAAGGAAGAAGGTTAATTCCCCAACATGGCTCATTTCGAATTCCTTGCTCATGAGATGAGAGAACTTATCCACTAAGGAGGGGTGAGTGGCTCTAAAGATGATGTCGTCAACATAGATTTGTGCAATGAGGATTCCCCACATTTTGACTTGATGAACAGGGTCTTGTTGATTTTACCTCGGGTGAAGCCATTTTTGAGGAGAAATTTGATGAGCCATTCATACCAAGCTTTGAGCACTTACTTTAGGCTATAGAAGGCCTTGTGGAGGCAGAAGCCGGAAGACATTATCTGGGGCCGGGACATCCTCGAAACGTAAGGGTTGTTCGACGTAGACTTCGTCAACTAGCTCTCCGTTAAGGAAGGCACTTTTGACGTCCATTTGATGCAGCTTGATATGTTTGGCAGATGTGTAGGCAAGGAGAATTCTAATGGCCTCTAAGCGGGCGGTTGGAGCGAAGGTCTCATCATAATCAATCCTTTCTTCTTGGTTGTAGCCTTTAGCTACCAATCGGGCTTTATTCCTGGTGATAGCACTGTTTTCATCTAGTTAGTTATGGAAGACCCACTTTACTTCTACGATAGGGTGATGGTAAGGTCTTGGCACAAGAGTCCACACATGGCTCCTTTCAAATTGGTGCAACTCTTCTTGCATGGCATTAATCCAGCTTGGATCGAGCAATGCCTAATTGTGATTTTTGGGTTCAACATAAGAGATAAAGGCGTGAAAAGCACAAAAGTTTCGTAAAAGAGGATCTTGTTTGAATACTTGTTTGGATATCTGACAAAAGGTTGTCAGCGGGATGAGATGATTTGAACTTAGAGCTAACATGGTTGTCATGAGGGCCATCAGCTACAGGATTAGGAGATGGTGAACTGGAGGTAGGTGAGGGAGTGGGGTGTTCAGGAGGTGTAGGAGAGGGGATGTCCTCCACTGACGTAGGAGAGGCAGGAGTTGGCCCTAGACAAGGACCTTCATCATCATTACTGATAGAGTTAGGGATATTAAATTGGTCGCCAATTTGAGGAGAGGAGATATCAAGGAGGGGATAGCCATTGTCCTCATCAAAGATTACATGGATACTTTCTTCCACTGCTTTGGATGATTTCATGTAGATCCTGTAGGCTTTACTGGTTGTCAAATATCCCACAAATGTTACCTCTTCACTTCGGGCATCAAACTCGCTAGTGGGTTTCTTTCCATTGATGTGTACGAAACATTTGTATTCGAGGACCTGGAGATGGCTGATATTGGGGGTTTTTCCTTTGAAGAACTCATAAGGTGTTTTCTTCAGTATGTTTCTAATTGTGCAGCAATTGAGGATATAGTTGCCTGCATTTATGATCTATGCCCAAAGGAACTTGGGTATGATGTTGGCACATATATTGGTTCTCGCCATGTTTTCCAAGGTTCTGCTCTTCCTTTCAACAAGTCCATTTTGCTGAGGGGTTTTGGGGGCAAAGAAGTTGTAAGTTACCCACTTATCCCCATTTCAACACAAAATGAGCCAAACATTTCTCTGTTGTCGAACTCTCTTCCATGATCAGTCCTTATGGATTTGACTGAATCCCCAGTAAGGAACTTAAGTTGCTTGTATGGTTTTGAGAACTCCTCTAGAGCATCTGTTTTGCTTTTCAAGAAAAATACCCAGGTAAATATGGAAAAATCATCTATAATGGCAAGAATGTATGAGCTACCTCCAAGACTTTTTTATGGAATAGGGCCACAGAGATCCATGTGGAGGAGATCAAGTTGTGAGTTATCTCCAAACAAGAACGGTTAAGCTTTCTATTCTCTTGTTAAGGTAGCTTGCGTGCTTTATGAGGTGCTTGACACTTTCAATTAGAGATCTAGAGTAATTAAAGAGCTGAAGCAGTTTGTGAGCTAGGTGAGATTTTGATACAGTGAACTGATCATCTAGAGTTACCTCATCGTGTGATGAGGTTTAATCTTGATCCTCACTTAAGCTTGCCATTAGGCATACATTTGCTATTTCCTCAAATTCATTGTTGCTTTCATTAGAGTCACTGTCACTCCATGTTGCTAACATTACCCTACGATTTTGTCGTTTGGGCTTTCTGTTTCTCTTGTCTCTGTTTCTTCTGGCATATGGGTAGTCCTTTACTAGAGGATTTGTGCTGCCATATCCAAAGCAAGTAAATGGTTCAGTATTCTTTAGTAGAGGGCTTACCTTTCAGGCTTTGTCTTTTGTTTGAGGTATCCTTTATGTAGCCTCTGAAGGTGGGATTCTTATTGTAGAGATTTTTGAATCATTTTGCAATCATTGCCAACGTGTCTTCTTCATCATCCTCATACCTTCATGTTGCTTTTAGAGCAATTCCTTTTTTTTCAGATGAGTCTTGTAGTTGAATCTCAGGGCCAGTAACTTTCCAACGAGTTCTCTACCTTGAGAATTTTGAGGTTCTGAGCCTCCTTGATGGCAGTTATTTTCGGAACCCGTTTCTTTATGGGTAGGCATCTCAGGACCTTTCTGACCTGTTCTTCATTAGAATAGGTATTTCCAAAGGATTTGAGGTGGTTAACAATGCTATTGAACTTTTTGAACATTTCTTCGATGTTCTCATTCTCTTCCATCTTGAAGGCTTGATATTTTTGTACGAGGATGTCAACATTGGTGTCTTTAACTTGGCTGTTTCCTTCATAAGTGATTACTAAGTAATCCCATACCTGCTTTGCTGTTTCACAGATAGATACACGATCAAAGTCATTTGAATTTAAAATGCAAAAGATTAAATTTAAGGCAAGAGTGTTTTTCTTTAAGAGATCCTTCTCTTCATCAATCAGTTCAGATCTATCTTTTGAGATGTCTTCTCCATTGCTGTCCTATTTAATTAGTGGGAGTAGGATATCTCCTTTGATAACAACAACCCAAAGATCTTCATCTTGATCTTTGAGGAAGACCACCATCTGTCTTTTCCAGATTCTGTAGTTTTATCGGTAAGCAAGGGTGGCCTGGTCCATGATCGTCCTTGTGTTGTTTCATTAGTGCTAATTCCTGCCATGATCTTTGCTACAAAGTGGTTAAACTCTTGGTTCAGTGGACCTTCTCTGATACCACTTGAAAGAACCCTAGAGGGGGAGTGAATGGTATTTTCTACACTTTAGTACACCAAGGACGTTAGATAGATAACACAACCAGAACAGATAACTAATACTTCTTTATTAAAATGAGACTTAAGTAGACAGTAAAATTGCTTAGAAAGGTGAGGACCTCAAAATTGCTTACAGAGGGAGGAACTTTGAGGCAGTTTCTAATTATCAGCCTCACCAAGTAATTGATGATGCTACAACTCACTAAAGGTTGAATCACTGCACTTTAGTTACAAACATATGATGTCCTCACCAGAACACGCTCTGGTTACAATAACACCCACCAGAACACACAGGTAGCTACGTACTATCAGAAATTTTATTCTCAAAATTTTCTACAATTCAACTTACTTTCTTGGAATTGTTGATCTCTATGAAGCTTTTCTAAGTTTATTTATAGGCGTCTTCTTCTTCAGCTCTTGGTCAGCCAACAGCTCCATGCATTCATTCCTTTCCTTTGAGGATTTGTTCTCTATCTCATATTCTTGAAAGCTGTCCGTTGTGAATTCTTTCCCAAATTCCTACTGCGACAATAGTTAGGAATTTATGGTAATGATAGTGGAAGTATGGATAGTATAAGGTTTAAGAAAGCTTGCCTGATATGTTTCCAGAATTTTGTTCTTTCGATTAAAACGTCCCTTGAGAGCCTCGTCTAATGAGGCTTCTTCTGAGGCCGTCATATAACGGAGGACATCAAGGCTGTGAGTTAATTCTACATATCATACTATAATTTTTAATGAAATATTATATAAAAATTATCAACCAAAGAATAATATTGAAGATTATAACAGTTATTTAAGTGTCAATTAATATAGAAGGTGACAAATGCCTTTTGTGACTATGTTTCTAGAGTGTTTTGATAGTGAATTAGGGATGTTTTGAGTTGATTACGTATATACATACCCCCTATTTCTCTATTACGCTCGGTGTTATTGCTTTTGATGAAAACTTGCAGTTTCAGGAGCAAAACACCAGTTTTAGGAACATTTCAGGTTGATCCCAAACCACCACGGACCTCCCCCACGGGTGTACGGACCGTGGGATAAATTTCACGACAAACGGAACCAAAACCGAGCAACGAGTGGCCACCACGGTCTGCCCGTGGGGCTCGCCATGGTCCGTGGTGGACTGCATATGTAGGTCAGTTGTTTTCACGAGTAGAAAAGGGGGCTAGCGGTGGTTTTTCGAGGGGGATTCATTATCTATCATTTTTCCTTCGTTCTTTGGCCGTCAAGGAGAGAAAAAAGAGCCCTAATACTTCCATTCTACTCCTCTTCCTCACCATCAAGATTCAAGACCGAATGGATTCAAGAGAAACCAAGATCAAGATTCGCAAAGGAAAGGAGCGACGTTCGCGGAGAAGGTTCCACCCCGGGATCGAAAGACTCGGCGGTTCTATTCTTCGCAATTCTGTTCTTTCTTTTTGATTTCCTTCTTAGTTTTGAGATTCGACTATGATGTTTGGAATTTGTGTCATGTTTTCTTTGACAACGAGTGAGTAGTTTCTTTGAATTCTAGGGTTTTGCAACCCGAAACAATGTAGTTTTGATTGATTGTTATTAGTTTGTGCATGAATTCTTGATTAGAATCAATAGAAGATTGTGTTTTCCATGTTTATGAATATTCTTAAGACCTTGAATATTTGTAAGTTTGAGCTTAACCTAAGAAGTACTGAAAGGTGAATTAGGGTAATCTGACTACCAACATGTCTACCTAGGCTTACGAAAGTTGAGAAAGGAGTAGTAAACTAGGGAATCAATTAGATAACCTGACTTTTTGAGACCTTCAATTCTGATTAACCTAAAAGGCACATGAAATTTGTTGATTAGGTTGTTTAGAATAGTTATATTTAGCATCAAAGGGTGATAGGATTCAGAGGTTGTCGATTCTTGATTCGTTCTTGAATGTATGATTGTGCAGACTAGGTTTTAGTAATCGAACTCGTTGTTAGGTTAGCATCTCCCTAGAAATCTTTCTCTCTTGATTAGATACCTTGATTAATTTTCTTGCTTTCTTTAGTTTTAGTTTGTTTCCTAACCATACCAAAACCCAAAACATGATTAGCTTAGCAATCGCTTTAGAGATTAGTTTATTGAGCTGCTAAGTGAGGCCCTGTGGGATCGACCTTGACATGCTACTACTTACACCGTGCGCTTGCGGCCCTGTCAGAAGGTATGGAGTAATATCTTATTTAGAGTTTTAGAATTTTGTATTGTATAATGTAATGTGTTGTTCTCTTGACCTTGTTATCGTACTCTTTTTTGCGGCAACGCGAAGTGCCACATTGATAGCCACTACGCATGCAGTAATGTGAACATGCCATTGGCTACAAGGATGACATATTGATAGATGGTCATTAAAGTATGCCAAGCAGCTAATCCACTATGCAGTAGTTAATCAATAAAAATGCATAATTAAACTATTCAATTGTAAATTATAGTCAACATGTTAAGCCATTAAGTTTCAACTAATTCCAAAAAAATAATCCTTTCTTTTGCCTTATAAATAAGACTGAATTTGCAATGGACAATACATAAATTCATCAAATTAAAAGTGAAGACAAATGGCCCCTGGACTTGGCTCTTCGTTCTCTCTTCTTCTCCTCGTCTTATCGTCCCTGGCTTTGTCTAAGGCTCAAGTGCCTATAGCCCCAGGACTGTCATACACATTTTATTGGGAAAGTTGTCCATCTTTGGAATTCATTATCAGAGACCACCTTGCCCAAGTTTTTCAAAATGACACAACCCAAGCTGCCGGCTTGCTCCGCCTTCACTTCCATGATTGCTTTGTTCAGGTATTCTATAATTGTTATATATATATATAAATTTCATTATTTATGAGACTAACGAGAGGGAATTAGATGTTTCATCTTTTGCATATATAAATCAGGTTTTTTTTTTAAAAGAAAAAAAAATGGTGGTGATCAAAACAATATATGTAAAGACGAAATTTAAAATCATGCCACTAGCAAGATGCTATCATATTGTAGAAGCCGAGTTAGGATATGCTTAAACAATAAAGATATTCAAGTTAACACATTTTAGGTTGTCTAAATTAAAATACTGGAAATTGCTTTAAACCTTGGAATAGTACGTAGTCAGTTGATGAAACTGTCCCTATAAAACGTGTGTACATGTGGAAGGCAATAGGTCGGTCTAGCTCGACTCAAACTCATAAATTTTTAGGACCCAGACCCAATCTGGAGTACCAATACGTGGATCCACACCAGACCTATTTCATCAACGTGTTCTTAACAGGTCCAACACTTTATTTAATTTTTTTTACTAAATTTATCAATTTTTCGGGTTTAATTTATATTTGCATATATGTATAATAATTATTATTCTGTTTAATTACACCTAGTTTCAAGACAATAAAAACATATAATGCAATGTATGGGGCTACGTGCAATGTCCAACAATACCAAATTATTACAAAAGTCACTGGTACATCAATTATATGAATATAATTACGCAACTTAAAATGCAAAAAACCACAAAATTCATGGTTATCACACTAAACAACTTTACTATTAATACAATTACACTAGAGTTGTCATTTTAATATATATATATATATATATATATATATATATATATATATATGGAAATTGGATTCTAATAATCTCTACTTTTGCAAATTGGATGGCAATAATCTCTACTTTAAATTTGTATTCTGGTGGTCCACAAAAAAATAAAATTGTATTGTAGTGGTACCAAATCCGTCATCACATTCTTTTTATTTATTTCAAGCCTACCCCATATTGTTTTTGTATTTTTCGTTCTTGCCCCCAGATAGCTAATGAAGTCTAGTTACTGAAACATTTTTTAAATTATTCTTTTGAGATTCCGAGAAATTATTATGATTTTTTAAAAGGAATAAAATTAAAAAAATCATAAAAAATTGAAAAAATTGAAAAAAATTGGGAGAAATGCTGTAAATTTATTAAAAATCGTGGTAAAGAGTTATACAAAGTTTTGAATCAAATGCAACGCAAAATCTATGATATTTAGGGTATACTCTCGATTATGTCCCACTACAATACAATTTTATTTTGTTTTGGACCCCAGAATACAAATTGAAAGTAGGGATTATTAGAATCCAATTTCCCTATATATATATATATATATATATATATATATATATATATATATAGGATAATTGGATTCTAATAATCCCTACTTTCACCAATTGGACAATGGTGGACCGTACTTTCACTTTGTATTCTGATGGTCCAAAAAAAAATAAAATTGGATTGTAGTGGGATATTTTCGAGAGAATCATAGATTTTGTGTTGCATTTGATTCAAAACTTAGTATAACACTTTAAAATGATTTTTAATGAATTTACAGCGTTTCTCCCAATTTTTTTTTTAATTTTTTACTTTTTTTTATGATTTTTTCACTTTTATTATTTTTTAAAAAATAATAATAATTATTCGGAGTCTCAAAAAAATAATTTAAAAAATGTTTTAGAAACTACAATTCATTAACTTTTTATGGACAAAAACGAAAATAACGAAACAATATAGTGTATGAATGAAAAAAATATGAAGAATGCGGAGGTGGATTTGGTACCACTACAATCCAATTTTTTTTTTTTTTTTGACCACCAGAATACAAAGTAGGGAGTATTAGACACCAATTATCCTCTATATATACATATATGTATATATATATATATATATATATATATATATATAGGGAAATTGGATTCTAATAATCCCTACTTTTGCAAATTGGATGGCAATAATCCCTACTTTCAATTTGTATTTTGGTGGTCCAAAAAAAAATAAAATTGTATTTTAGTGGTACCAAATCCATCACCACATTCTTTTTATTTTTTTTCATGTCTACCCCATATTGTTTTTGTTTTTATCGTTTCTGCCCCCAGATAGGTAATAAAGTGTAGTTGCTAAAATATTTTTTAAATTATTTTTTTGAGATTCTAAGCAATTATTATGATTTTTTAAAAAGAATAAATTTGAAAAAATCACAAAAAATAGAAAAAAAAATCAAAAAAATTTGGAGAAGTGTTGTAAATTCATTAAAAATCGTGGTAAAGTATTATACAAAGTTTTGAATCAAATGCAACACAAAATCTATGATATTCAGGGTATACTCTTAATTATGTCCCACTACAATACAATTTTAATTTTTTTTGGACCACCAGAATACAAATTTAAAGTAGGGATTATGGCCATCCAATTTGCAAAAGTAGGGATTATTAGAATCCAATTTCCTTATATATATATATATATATATATATATATATATATATATATATATATATATATATATATATATATAGGTTGATGTGTCTACGGTCGAGTTCTTGCCTGCACCATGAGTGCTTTAGTAGACTCATACCTGACCTAGACCTCAGGGTGTGTAAAATTTATGGGTAAAAATTAGTTCGGTAAAAGTTACTTTGATAATTTTTTGTAATTTTTGGTAACTTTTGATAAAGTTTGATAACTATTGTCAAAATTTATCATATTATATCAAAGTTAATTTTTTTTGATGTTTTTTAACTTTGATAATATTTGATAAATTTAGGTAAAAACTGATGAATCTGATTTATCCATTAATTTGACAGACTTGAGTCCAAAATTTTTACACCCAATGCGTTTAAATGGACGGGGTCTGTGTGGTATTCAAGACACATTGTCGTCTCCACATTTACATAACTATTTCGTCTTTTGACTCATCATTTTTTTAAATTTTTGCATAATCTTATATTATCTATTGTACAATGATTCTGGCCACATGCATTCCAACTCTCAATCCTCGAATCTCATTCAATATGAAGTATAAACTGTTGATTTCTTTGAATATGAGATCTTAACCTTTGAATAATTTAATTTTTTTTAAAAGTTTGGCAGTTACATCTCTCAATTTTAGTTAGAAAATTACGTATGGTTACATTCCCATTTCAATTGCAGCCATCAAAAACTTTGATAACCGCCTCACATATAGAGCTGGCTAATAGGTCAGGTCAAGTCGTTTTCGTGTTCGTGTCAAATTTAAACGGGTTCAAAATCTTCCGATCTGAACCTAACCCATTTATTAAACGGGTTGAAAATTGAAACCGTTTACCGTTTAAATTTTAAACGGGTTGACCTTATTTTGACCTGTTTACCCATTTAAGCAAACGTATTAGAATAAATTTACCAATTTACCCATTTAACTATTAACTCATTTATACAAAACAACTCATTGTGGGATCGAAATAATGACATATCATACTCCATAATTTGCGTGTTAATATAATTCGAGTTATATATAAATAGATGTCTTTTAATTCATAGTCAAATATGAATATAAGTTAAAATTACAAGTCTTGCGCATATTTCAAAGAGTATTAACTGGAACTTTCACCTAAGTTTATTGATAAACGGTATAATTAGGTAACAATTATCGAGCAAACAATTTGACCCATTTAACATGCCTGTTGGGTTTATGGCCCAAAATCAGCCTCTTGATCCTACAATTATTTGATTCCTAATTGTATTAGGATATTATTTAGGTTTCCTTATTATATTAGGTTTCCTAATTGTATTAGATTCCAAATTTAATTGGAGTGGGAATCAAGTTAGGTTTATAGGGAGTTTTTCCTATAGATATAGGTTGTTATCACTATACACTTATGGCAATGTAACACACACATTGAGAGCATTTTTCACCTCTACCCCATCCCTAGGTTGTGAGAGTCCTTTAGAGAGTAATTTTATCTTCAATATATTCCCGCTGTGCTATTAACCCCTTGAGATCTTGCCATCGATCCCCTTGCGTTATATAGTCTGTGCTATTAACCCCTTGTGATCTGGCCGTCGATCCCCTTGCGTTATATAGCCCCTTGGGATCTCTCTTGTAATCTCTCCCCTTATACTAGTGGATTATTGCTCCGTTGCCGTTCGTGGTTTTTTCCCGATTTGGGTTTCCACGTAAATCGTGTGTCTTTATACTCTCTATCTTTTAATTACTGATCTTGTTATATTTCTTCTCAATTTATACATCCTGATAATTATCTCTTCCGCTGCAAATACTAGGCTATATTTTACCTCGATCCTAACAATGCCTAATTAAACGGATTAAGTGTTTTTTCGTGTTGAAAATCCTGACCTGAATCTAACCCATTTAATTAAACGGGTTTACCGTGTCAACCCATTTAATTAAACGGGTTGAAAATTTCTACCTAAACCCGTTTAATATCGTGTTAGGTTCAGGTCAATAATCGTGTCGTGTCAGCTTTTCCCAGCTCTACTCACATATTCCTCAAAACCAATTATTCCCAATTCTCAACAAAATACACTGAAATTCTCTTAATTGTAGTAAATCAAAGTATCAAATATCTCTTAATTTTAAGCATCATGTATGAAAATTCTCTAAAATGCTTCAGCATCCACCAAAAGAAACGAATAAATTAAGGAAATTCCGCAATTTTATAATAGTACTCCCTCCTTCCCGTATTATCTGTCACTTTAACTAACTTTCTTTTTTCCCATAATATCTGTCACTTTATAATTCCAATGACACATTAATTACTAATTTATCAAATTAAGCTTATTAATTACATCTTTTTCTTCAATTTTTCTTTTTTATTCACCTTTTTCCTTTTTTTATTCATCATTTTATTCAAATTTTATACATTTTCAATAAGTTAAATTAATGTAGATGGAAGTTTTCTTGGTTTTTAAATTATGTCTGGAGTGACAATTAAAATGGGAAGGAGGGAGTAGTATAGATTTTTTGTCTTTTGATAAATTTGTTATTCATTTATCAATATTATTTATATTTGCATCAGCCCACCCAAATAACACCGGTTATAAAGAATGGGCAAAAAACTAGTATATTTTACATTTTGAATTGCGTTTACTCCAAATCTTAGTCCCAACAAATTTTGGTGAATTTACAATATTTATCCCAAATTGTTTCAATTTTTTTTCTAATTGTATGCCTTTTTATTCCTTAAAAAAATCATAATAATTGTTCGGATTTGAAAAATAATAATTTAGACTTCTTTAGTAATATACTTCATAACCTTGGTAGACAGGAATGAAAAGAATTATAAAAATGTAGATATAGATTTGGTACCAAAAAATATAATATTTTTTTGGGACCACTAATGTAAAAAAAAAAAATAGGAATTACTATTATCCAATAGTGATTACTAGAATTCAATATTCCTTATATATATAACTAGGAAAAACTTAGACAAATTGGATTCTAATAATACGAATTTTTGGTCATATAAGACTTAATAAGACGAACTTTTGATTTGGTGATTAATAATACGAACTTTGACCCCCTGTTGCTTCCAACAGTATGCCACCAAGTTAAGTTGAACTTAACTTGGTGGGGGTCTGACGTGGCGGCGGAGGCACGCGCCTGGTTGTTTTGACTTTGCCACGTCATCCACGTAGACTTAAAAAATAATATGAACGTTTACCTATGTTGCTCTGAATAATACGAACTTTTTTCTCTCTAAAAATCTCAGACCCCATTTTTACTTATTCATCTTCTTCAATCCTCACCCTCTCCACTCCTAGAAAACCCCAGAAAACCAGAAAACCCAGAAAACCCCTCTCTCTCTCTCTCTCTCTATCTCTCTTCCTTCCTCTTCATCATCCCCACCTCCTTTTTATCTCTCCTATGTCTCTCTCTCTCTCTCTCTCTCTGCTCAAGTTCATTCTCCCCTCTTATTCTTCCTCCACCTTCATTCATTTCATCCACCTCCTCTCACTAAACCCCACAAACACAAAAAATCAAAATCAAAATCAAAATCAATCAATACCATCTTCCCCCGAAAAACACCTTTTTCTTTGAAGACAACTCCATTGGACACAACATCAAATAACCAAGCTAGAGAAAAACAAGAATGACTTGCCCCTCATCAGAACAGAACACCAATTTTTGTTCATCCAAAACAAGCATGCTCAATCTCCAATCAATTGCCCTAAAAGATACCAACGAAGGATCAAAGAAGAGCTTTTGGGCTATTGTCAGTCTTATAATAGGGACTGTTGTGGGTCTCCGAATGTTCGGTTTTTCCGCCGCAAACTTGAAATTAGGGTTGTTGGCGTCCAGCATTATTATCCTCCTCTCATGGGTATATGTCATTTCTTCCATCATTCTAATCGCAGAGCTTAGTTTTGCAACAATGGAGGAAGATGGTGTGAAAGAAGTCAGCTTTACGGGGCTAGCAACTAAGGCCTTTGGTGCATTCGTCTCACTAGTCTATGCTACCCTTAGTTTCTCTCTACTGGTTGCATATGTTTCTGGTATTGGCTCCAATTGGGGTTTTCTGGGAATGGGGATGGTGGGATTGAAGAAGATGAAGAAGTAAAAAAAGGGTCTGAGATTTTTAGAGAGAAAAAAAGTTCTTATTATTCAGAGCAACATAGACAAAAGTTCATATTATTTTTTAAGTCTACGTGGATGACGTTGCAAAGTCAAAACAACCAGGCGCGTGCCTCCGCCGCCACGTCAGACCGCCACCGAGTTAAGTTGAACTTAACTCCGTGGCGTACTGTTGGAGGCAATAGGGGGTCAAAGTTCGTATTATTAATCACCAAATCAAAAGTTCGTATTATTAGAATCCAATTTCTCAAAAACTTATAGTAGAATTGTCAACCATAACAATCACCACAATAAAAACAATGTGTATCCATACATGTATTAACTTTTATATTCACCATTCATTTTTATTATTTAGTACAACATTATACAATATATTTTCTTAATTAAAATTTTTTTTACGAAACTTTTTAAAATTTAAATATCTTAACGGTAAGTTTTTGCCTAGTAAACAAGCATATTTTGAAAAATATTTATTTAATTTGTTTTAAAATAAATAAAAATTTTAAAAAATATATTTTACAATTTATATTAAATAAAAAAAAACTAGCGGTGAAGATAAAACTTGACACATGTAGAAGTAACATTTATTTTACTTACGGCGAATGATTGACAACGACTATAAGTGTATCCTATATAACTATATGATGTATATGTATAATATTAGACTGAGAAAAAGATTGAAACTTATGGACATAGGGATGTGATGGATCGGTGTTGTTAGATGGGTCAGCAAGTGGTCCAAGTGAGCAAGATGCACCTCCTAACTTGACTTTGAGGAAAGAGGCTTTCAAGATAATCAATGATCTCCAAGCCTTAATTCAAGCCCAATGTGGTTCTAAGGTTGTCTCATGCGCAGATATCACCGCTCTTGCTGCTCGTGACTCCGTCTTTCTGGTACGCACTTTATTTTTCTTTCCCTTGTGTTAAATACATAGCAATGGACTAGTTTCATAACCTACAATAAAATTAGTCAACAATTAAATGAGAGACTAAAAGAGAGTGTGTAGCAAGAAACTACAAACATATTAATTATGTATAATTCGTAATCATTGACGTAGAAAATGCAGCTAAAGCTTCTTGTAATTCATAACTAAAACTTATTATTAAAAAAAAAATTGGTGTTAAAAATCACTAAAAATATTAAATTTGGGCAGCATATAACACTAAAAAAGTATCTTGGGATAAGATTTCTATCATCACTTTGATCTTTCTGCCTGTTTGAGGAATACAAAAGTTTTCCAAAGGGACTGTCATGACATATATATCACTACAGAAAAAAGATTCTCAAGAAAATTTCAACCAACTATTCTAATTAACTAATGGAATATTATTGTAAACTAACTTGTGATGGGTACATATTTGTTAATTTACAGTCTGGTGGACCAGATTATTTTCTGCCATTGGGAAGGAGGGACAGTCTAAACTTTGCAACAACCAATGACACCTTAGCCAACTTACCATCCCCAACCATGAATACGACGACCATCCTCAACGCCTTTGCCCAGAAAAACTTAAGCACCACCGATGCAGTGGCTTTGTCCGGGGGCCATACCATTGGGATTAGCCACTGCTCCTCCTTCACCAACCGTCTTTACCCTACCCAAGACCCTAACATGAGCCAAACATTTGCCAATGACTTAAAACAAACTTGCCAAGCTGCAAACACAACCAACAGCACAAATTTGGATGTCCGTACCCCCAACAAGTTTGACAACAAGTACTATGTTGACCTTGAGAACCTTGAAGGTCTCCTCACCTCTGATCAAGAGCTATACAATGATACAAGGACAAAGGACATCGTAACCAGGTTTGCTTCAAACCAGAGCTTATTCTTTGAGAAGTTCGTTGAGGGGATGATCAAAATGGGACAACTTGGAGTCCTGATTGGTTCACAAGGGGAGATCCGAACAAACTGTTCTCTTAGGAACAGTGACAACTTTGGCTTGCTCTCTGTCACAGATGACATTCAACAAGAAGTCGGGAAACTGTCACAGTATTAACTAAGCTATATGTATTTATGATGGGATTGTTATATTTTACTGTGTCTATGTAAACGTGATCGTATTTGTATACTACTAAAATAAAATTTGCGGGGCTAATTAACTAGGGTTTTCATCAGAGCCCATTCCATCCATAAACAACTGCATATCAGCTGTCTCATGTATGTAGCTTCTATATCTATAACAATTATAAAAAGAAAATAAGCAAAATTCAAGTGTCTCACTTTTGATTTTCCAAAATACCCTTCTTGATGTCATAATTAAATTCATTTTCCTTTTTCTTTGTACAATATCTTGCTCTTGAGTCTGACGCTTGATGGTGGTTTTACTAGGTGCCTCCTTTCTTTGTCCACAATACTAATGACCATACTATCAAATCAAGATTCACAATTCACAATTTCAGTTATGATTTTGTCTAATGGAGTGAATTTAACATATAAACACTTCGAATATAAGACTTTCTAGGATACAATTTCATGAATTTGGGGGTTTTCTTTGATTTAATGAATTTGGGGAAACTGATCAATGTTGATTTTTATTGTTGCATGTTGAATTTTGTTTGCTTATTGATAATTTTTTAGGGTTTTTGGCTGAGTTTAATGAATTTGGATTCTTTATTTCTTTTCTCTATTTTTAACTCACCCCCCCCCCCCTGATGATTTCATGTTGCATGTCATTTCCATTCTCAATTTTCTGGGTTTGGTTTGATTTGTTGAGTGTGTCCAATATCTTCAATTATTAATCAATTTTCCTCAACTTGCCTGTATTCTCACTATTCTAGGAGGACCAAATCCAAATCTGATTATATTATTCATGAGTTGAATTTCTGATATTTTTGTTGCAGCAAAATCAATTACTAGTGCTCGGCCAACATGGATTTCTGGCTTTTTTTTAACTAGCTAATATCCTCTATTCCATATTTATTGTCACTAGCCTAATGGTGCGCGCCATGCGCGCAGTGGACCTAAAGCCTGGTCTAACAAAGTACATTCATGAAGCAAAGCAAGCAAGTATTAAAGCGGCCAAATTCAACCTTCCAGATCATATATTTTTCAAAATAGTAGACGACAAAGTAATGACAAGACACATAGCAAAGATAAAACACTTGTAAACCCAAATCCAAGAGAGGGGATTCATCCTTCAATAGGGAGTGACAAATAGGGAGTGACAAAGCGGACCTATTAGAAGCTCATTCAAGAGAAGTTGTTGATGACAACTTAGAGTGACTAATAACCAGGATAATATCATTATGCCAAAAACGTTTCAAATCAAATGATTATCTCAATGACCAACAATAAGACAATTAATTTTAATCATCAACATGCAAAATGCTCTTAAACATAATATAATCAGTCGGCGAAAATAAAAGTCAGTGTACAAGTCACACACAGTCAACAATACAAGTTTATCCACTGAGAAAAAGCGGTGTCATATTTTGCTAGTCATTCAACTCTGAACTTGAAAATATATTAATATTGAAGCCTTTATACAAAAACGATGAAAAAAATATTAAAAGAGTATCTACTCCAAAGTCAAGAAATTACCATCCTAGAAGCTAAAAAAATCCAACTTTAATCCTCCTCAAATTCCAGGTAAGTGAGAAAGCGGAATCCTCACATTTCTCCTTTATCAATAAGCTCCTGCACATACTCATCTTCATGAAAAAATACGACTGAACATATTTACAACCATCCATAAAATGATACCAATAAACTCACACATAAAACGCCAATCTTTGTAGTTCATTCTCCAAGTAGTCACCTACATAACTCTCCCCTGTGAGGAACAAGTCCCTGTTCTTGTATTTTGGGAATTTGGCAAGCCAATTTTGAAGAAAAGTCAGATTGTCTCTTGCTTAATGGATAATTCAATCAGTTGTTGCATAGCTTTATTTCCAAATTAAATAAATATAGAGTTTTTTTATACCAAAAAACAAAAAATTGAATATATTTGAACAGGAAGTAAATAGTGTACCTATTAGCTCATTATCAAGATTATCATAATACGATTTGTTTGTAGAATAAGAAAACTCAACTCCTACTGGTGATTTCAGGTACAACATATTTGCTTCTGCATTCATCAACCAGAAATAATAAAATTACAAACTTATTAGTTTTCCTGTTGTAATTTTTGATTAAATTAATTTAAGAGAAACTGTCACCTTTATTCCAGCTATAATCATTCTTGAGCAATACATCTCCATTTGGCCTAAATGGCCCATTCTCAGAGAAAGCTCCTGATCCAACAGATGAACACCCAGGTCCTGCAATGCAGGCAAAAAAAAAATATAACTTTGAGAAAAAGATCAAATTTTAAAAAACGGAAGGATAAAAAAAATAAAAAGGGGGAAAGAGTAACCTCCATTGAGCCAGAGAACAAGGGGTTTAGAATCAAGGTTAGATTCAGCTTCAGCAAAATTGTAAAAGAGATTTCTCTGTTTTTGTGAATGCACTGATATATACCCTGCATATTGATGGAAATTCCCTAGGGGTTGCCCTAGTAAGCTTATGATTTTATCAGCGTGTGATGAAGAAGAAGATGTGGATAATTTGGGTAAAATGCATAGAATTAGAGTTGAAGATAGAATTAGCCATTTTAAAGGCAGCATCTTTGCTAGCTTGCTTTCCTTGATTGATGAGTAAGAAATTTAGAAACTAATGACCAAACTACCAACAAGACATAAGTTCTCAATTAACTGTGTTTATATTTCATCTTTGATGCTTGAGTCACAAACACAGATAAAAAAAAATATCAGAGTTAACTGTGTGATTAACCTCTCAAGAACTATGGAGATCGGATCCATAATGTCATCTGGGAAAATTTAAAAGGACAGACACATATACGCTAATAGCCAAAGAGGGATTAAGAGAGAAACCGGGACTCATCAATTTTTACTTGACAGGCCAAATTTAACTTGGAGGACTGAATAGAGATTCTAAATATTTTATCACATGATTTAGAAAATCAAGTAAGTACACTTGATGACTTGAATACTCACCATCAGTATGGACACACTACTACCATCTAAAATCATCAATTTGGTATTCCCTTTTTTTTAAATAATTTACAAATGTTGAAAACTGATAAAGTGCCTTATAGAACTAAAGCGAAAAAAAATAGATATTAATTAGGCAAAGATATATCAAACCCGTGAGTAAAGCCATTGCCAAACTGTAGCATTGTTCAGAAATAAAGTATGTTGTTCAATTCCTAGTCTCCTCAGCACCCAAATGCCTTCCCCCATTTTTTCCATGTGAGATATCTCGGCAAACTAATTTCTTGATAACCAAGTGCAACATTAAGTAGTGGAGGCTAACACATGGAGACTTTGAGTGAGATGGAAGTTAGTTTTCTGCTAAACTTACTATCTAGGATCCTATCTTACCAAATATAGGACTTCATTGCTTTAACCATTATGTAATCTAGGACTTCATTGCTTCAAGGCTTTGTTTCTAGAAAGAGCCTGAGCTTATGTCCTACTAGAATCTATATTACAAATTTTTAACAGTAACCATATCCATTCAACTATTCTATTTAATATTTATGAAATCATCCATGTGAACCCCTAATGAACTTGAAAAAAAAAAAAAAACAGAGGGAGGTGTGCAATTTCAATACCACGATCAAATTGTGTGTGAGCGTATGCCAAGAATGACATTGAAGTAGAGTATTGTTGCATGTTGTAAAGCCATTGCCATTGCCAAACTTGACAATTTAATATTGAGAAAACAGGGGAAGGCAAAGATATATCAAACCCGTGAGTATAGCCATTGCCAAACTGATAAACTGATGAACATTGGTCCATTTCTTTACTCATCTGTCAGGGTCAAATTGCAGCATCATAGGGCAAAGATCGTTAATTAGAAATCTCACGGCGAAGATTGTCAATTATCATACTCGATTATACATTTGAAAGTATAATAATTAAAAAAAAGGGTAAATAGACCACACCACCACTCAATTTCGAAGGAAAATCACATAGTTGAAACTGAAAAATATAGATAAAACTCAAATTAAAAGAGAATAATACAATCAATTGCACATATTAAGAAGAAACATCAGATACTTACAAGAGTCTGCAATTGCCAATAATCGGACCCAATTACCGCTTGAACACTTAAATGGAAAAGTGAACAACACATTAAACTACAAATTAACAGAGAGAAATATATTAGGCAAATATGAGAATTCTGTTTAGCTTAACAGAGAAGGGAGTCAATTGTTACCCTTGATGGAGAATTCTGACAATTTCAATGACATTCACATTGGTTCATCTGGCTTGAGCCCCCGGTCTCAGACAATTACCAAAGCATTATAAGATCATCCCCGAATACAATTAAACATGTTTGCTGTTACACCTTTATCCATCAGAAGAAATTTTGTCAGAAAACATTGAGAGCACTGAGATTCATCCTTGGAACTGCATAGACAGAAAGCCATGAATGATGCAAGAATTTTCAGCAATTCACATATTCACCTTCCTAACGGCATTAAGTTCATAAAGCAGAACTTGGTGGAATTTCCCATCACTCACACCGTCCTTGCATTACAATATATTTAGTCTCCAACGGTTTGCACTGGACCAATGATGTGTGTAAAAGATAGAGGTAAAGGCTAAGCACCTATAAAATATAATTCTCAGTGGCTTTTGTCCTGTGGCCTTCTTGAATGAAAGCAAAAGCTCTCTGCAACAACACAGAATTAGCAAGTAAAATGGTTGTACGAAGAGGGATGTTCATATTAGTACAAATTCGGTCCCTTCAAAGTAAGAAAACAATTTGATTTCAATAGTTTCGCAAACAACAGACCTAACCATTCCTCCATGGACAATTGGACAGTGCCCTTTTCTGGGTCCTGACATGTTTTTAACAAATCGTTAATGATCTGCTGTGTGTGAGTCTCTGCAGAGACCATCCCCGCATACTTTTTTAGTCCCAAACATATCCTTGGACCAGCCTGCATAATGCATGCCCAAATTAGCCTACGTTAGTTATTCAATCAAAAAGGAATTAAAGTAGTAAAATTTTGAGGGTATTTGGTCGTTTAAAGCAAATGTAATGTCATGAACTTACATGAAATGCTACAAACTTGAAGGGAGATTTGGCCACAAGCAACTAATACAGGAAGTAGGTGGGGAAGTCTAAGTTACTATGCAATATCCATGTAGCCTTGCGGTAGAATAAGAAATCGAAGAAATGATAGTAAGTGTAGTTTTGTGACTGTCAAACTGTGCAGGTGTCATCTTTCTCAATTCACCATTTTTCTTTCATTCGTTCAGGATAGGGTTCACACTCATAAAAAAAAAAAATGCTCTATGAAATCCAATTATCTATTCAGAATGAAGCCAATATAACTATTCCATTAAAAGTATTATAATCTTTCTTTGGAAAAGCTATGGTTCCAATTTCAATCCTCAAGAGCTTAATAATGCTTTGTCATACAACCCTAATAAAGGCCCATGTGGAAGAATACATTTCCAAGCACCACACTGTAGTAGTAAGTCCAAAAGTGACACTCTATCAACTGTTAATAGATTATCAAATTCAAAAACACAAAAAAAAGATTTTGAATTTTGGGAAAACTTCAGAATTTACCCTGGATCATATAATTCATAAAGATTAAGGAGCAATAGATCACATTTAACCACAACATCACAAGCAAAATAAATTGCACAGATTTTCATTTACCCGTTGAACTTTCAATGCTTATCACAGTTTCACAAACTAAGAAACATTGAACTTTTATATATCATTGCCTAAGTGCACTTGTCCTAATTAAACCAAGAAAAGAGATAAAGATAATTATGTTAGCTTTATGATGTTATGCACCTTTTTATTAGATGGAACTTAGCTAATAGCCTAATATAATACTACCTCCGTCCCAAATTATTTGTCCACTATTCCATTTTTGGATGTCCCAAAATTATGTCCACTTTCCTAAATTGGAAACTTTTATGTTCTTGAAATTACTAAAATACCCTTAATTTGAATTTTAAAAGAATTTAAATATGAGAGGGAAAGTATAAATAATAGTTTTGAATTTAAAACTAAGGGTATTATTAATATTTTATTGCTAATGGAGACTAATTTGTTGATTTTCCTAAAAATGCGCGCTAAATCAAAGGGGACAAATATTTTGGGACGGAGGGAGTATTATATTAGCAATTAATCATAATATATATGTACACACAAAATACTCACTTGCCAACAATAAATGCTTATTAGTACATTTAAAATACATAACAGATTCATTTTACAATAGTTTAGGTTTTCATTAGTTAGGTTGTTAAATGTCATTAAGGTCTTAGAATATTTAGAAAAAGTATACAAACAAAATGTTGTCATTATACCAATAACTTGAACTCTATGGACACCTTAGAAATGAAACAATAATCATGGTATGATCAATCATTGTCCAAGCAGAGGATACCTTTACAGAGCAAGTTCACTTGATACAAACCCAGAACTATACTATGTAACAATTCAAATTTACACAAACCAAGGAATATGATTATTCATCCGCTTCCGGAAGAAATCGAAGAACTTCTTGAGAATCCTACAAGATCCATTCGTTCTTTTTTCTCCGGCAGATGGTCAGAACTTCATCTGGGTTCAAATCCTACTGAGAGGTCCACTAGAGATCAGAAATTGTTGAAGAAACAACAAGATGTTTCTTTTGCCCCTTCCAGGCGATCGGAAAATAAAGAAATGGTTAATATATTCAAGATAATTACGTATTTACAAAATACCGTCTCAATTCATCCTATTTCATCAGATCCGGGATGTGATATGGTTCCGAAGGATGAACCGGATATGGACAGTTCCGATAAGATTTCATTCTTGAACAAAAATTCATTTTTTTACTTATTTCGTCTATTCCATAACCGGAACAGGGGGGGGTACACATTACACCACGATTTTGAATCCGAAGAGAGATTTCAAGAAATGGCAGATGTATTCACTCTATCAATAACCGAGCCGGATCTGGTGTATCATAAGGGATTTGCCTTTTCTATTGATTCCTACGGATTGGATCAAAAACAATTCTTGAATGAGGTATTCAACTCCAGGGATGAATCGAAAAAGAAATCTTTATTGGTTCTACCTCCTATTTTTTATGAAGAGAATGAATCTTTTTATCGAAGGATCCGAAAAAAATGGGTTCGGATCTCCTGCGGGAATTATTTGGAAGATAGAAAACAAAAAATAGTGGTATTTGCTAGCAACAACAAAATGGAGGCAGTCAATCAAAATCAATATAGATTGATCCGAAATCTGATTCAAATCCAATATAGCACCTATGGGTACATAAGAAAGCAACCTGAATTGAACTCATATCTAACCAACTTGACTGCCCTGTCCGTTTTCATGGTCGCAACAAACTTTTACATAAATCCTCAAATAAAGCTTAAATCATAACAATTGAAAAAATTATTAAACGAATTGATCAAAGGTTGGATAATCATTATGAAAAAAGAAAAAATTTATCAGTTTATTGATGACTTCTTTTTTTTTAAACAATTACTGGAGTTTTTTTTTCCTTATTTCAATTTTTTTTTGTTGTTTATCTTCATATCACTGCATAAAAAGAATTGCAAGGGTATCTTCTTTAGTCCCCGCCCCTTGAACACTCTCATTGACCTTTCTTTAAATATCCACAGCTATCGCTCACACTCATGTGCTCCCTAAAATGTTGTTCCATTCTTCCTAAGTACATAAGAATGTCCTCAATGAGTCAACATGAAGTCTGGCATGAACCCCTAAGTACTTTAAGAATCTCCTCAGTGAGTCAACATGAAGTCTGTCATCAACCCTACCAGTTATCTATCAAACGGATAATTCTGTATAGAAAGATCACCAAGACACTTTTTTCCCCAAATGACAGAGTACTCTAATAGGGTGACGACATAAACTGGACATGAAGCACTAAATACATATGCAACCACCTTAATTTTAGCCAATTTGGAATTACAAACACTATAATCTCCAAATGGGTTGTCCAATGGACTTTCTTGCACCTTTCATCAAGGAGATGCAGTATTCAAATACAATAAAGGTATAGCTTTGCTTTCTCCCACAAAGAATCCTTCAAGTACATATCCAACACCACATTACAGAGCATCAAACAACTCAAAGCAACCAAGCTCCCTCAAATGTGACAATTTGATTCACCATATCACACACAACCTCATTGTTTCTTATGTAACTTAATAATCCAATACTGATTTTTAAAAAAGAAGAAAAATAATAAATTGTCTTGACTTAAACACCGCTAAGTGTAACATAAACATAGTTTTTACCAAACCCCATCAACAGAAAACCAGTCTGCTTCAATTCGACACTACATAAACTAACATCAGAAACTATTACATACATTCTATCTGACAATCCCATGTACAATTCATAACATTGGACTTAATAGTTACCCAATACTTGTTACATACCAATTACCAAGAACCGAGCTAAATTAACAAATACCCACCAGAAGAAGACGTGAAAAGCATATTAGTTAAGGTTTAAGAAAGATACCCATAAGAGAACAAAGCTTATGGACCACTTGAGTAGAAGGAAAGGGGTTTCCAATGGGATTGAAAGTCTTCTTGCAAAACTCGTAGGTGGCTTGGATGGATCCTCTTCCTATATTCCTTCTCGTTTACACCGATAGCCAAACAATATCCACCCTAAATATTGAAAAAGAACAAATTTTTTAGCCAATTGAAGAATTGGGCTAGTGTTAGAACTACCGTGATAGTGGAGGAAAACATCAGTCGATTGGCATAGCATAAACAAAGAAATTCAAGAAAAAAAAATCGACCAAGATATGAACTTAGTGGAATATAGAACTACCGTGAATGATCGACGACCGTGGAAAGTTCAAATGTTAAACAAAAACAGTATTGTAGAGATTAAAATGCAGAAGGAAGCATAGATACGTAGAAGAACAAAACCTCAAGTAGGTTGATTCCTCCACCGATTCGACTTTTGGTTGCAACTTGCAAAGGATATTACAAAAGCTTCATCCGTTTTGCTTTGATGTGGTATGAATAAAGAAGAGATTAGATTGGGAAAGATAGATAACTGAGTAAAGAGTGAGCAAGGAGATGCAGCAGAAAAGTAGAGAGAGAGAGAGGAGGAGGAGTAGAGAGAGAGAGAGAGAGAGAGAGAGAGAGAGAGAGAATTTTGATGGTATTTGTGAGCTGTGAGCAAACGCCCACTTGCAATCAAAATACTGTAGAAATCTACAGTACTCTTGGATGTGCCGTATAATTGTAAATCTGAAAAGATGGAATACTGTAGCAATGAAAAGGTGGGTACTGTAGCAATACTGAGTGGTCATTTGAGCTTTTATAAGGTTATGGATTCTTGTTTTTTTAGGGTTCGTTTGGACTTAGAAAATAGCAGGGGAAAAAAATTATTTTGGAAAATGGAAATTTTTCCTTTGTTTGGATTGAAGAAAAAGGAATGGAAAAAAAAAATAGTTGGAAAATTTGGAGTAACAATGAATAAAAAATTTTCTCTTCGAAAGTGAAAGGAAAGTTGGGAGAAAAATTTTGGATCAAAGGCAACCTTTCTCTCCATCATCTCCCATGGCTCCCTTGACTCTCTCTCTTCTCTCTCTCTCTAACTCGCTTTTCTCTCTCTCTCTCTCTCTCTCTCTCTCTCTAACACTTCTCTCACTCAGTCTCTTTTCTCTCTCTCTCCTCTCTTCTCTCTCTATCTCTCTCTCTCTAACTCTCTTTTCTCTTTCTCCCTCTCTCTCTCTCTCTCTCTCTCTCTCTCTCTCAAAGTATCTCTCTCTCTCTAACTTTGTTTGTCTCTAACTCTCTCCCTCTCTCTCTCTCTTTAACTCTCTTTTCTCTCCCTCTTTCTCTCTCTCTAAGTCTCTTCTTTCTCTCTCTCTCCCGCTCTATCTCTCTCTCTCTCTCTCTCTCTCTCTCTCTCTCTCTCTCTCTTTCTCTCTCTAAGTTTCTCTCTCTAACTCTCTTCTCTCTCTCCAACTCTCTCTGTCCCAAATCACATAATATCTAGAAAAAATTTATTTTTCCATGTATTTTTCCTCAAACCAAACAAGGAAAAGAAAGTTGAATAGAAAATCAATTTTTTTTTCTTCAAAATTTTACTTAAACCAAACAAGAGAAAGAAATTTACTTTACCCCAAAATTTTTTTCCTCCTAATTTTTTTTTTCCACGAGATTTTTTTTCCATCCTACATTCCTAGGTCCAAACGGACCCTTAGTGTTGGGGGGATGGGTGGGCGAGAAGATATCATTTGAAATAGGCTTGTGGAAGAGAGGTGGTGGGAAACGAAGGGAGATTTACAATTTGGTTTGAACTCAACTTGTTTTATAAAAGTTGTCTAATAATGATAATCACATTTCGTTCTTGCTTTCTACCTACAATATTCATAGATATTTCCTCAATTCTACATCCATATTATGCACTCTTTGCTCTGTTCTAAAACTCTCATTTCTCGACCCTTTTTACTCAATTTTTTTTTCACCAAAACCCATGGGATATTTCTTCAATTCTTTCCTTGTTACAAAGTGTAGTGTTCTTTTTGCTGTTTATGAGCATTGTGTTGTGATGAAGATTAATATTTGGTTAGTGAATATTTTATTTTGTTATAGGAAGTGACAAGAAGATGAAGATTTGGATCAATGGTATCAATCAATTTTTCTTGTGCTTGTTTTTTGGTGACTCAGCTTCGTGGGTATTTTATTTATTTATTTATTTATTTATTTGGGGATTATAATGGACGGGGTGATTTGATATGAAGGATTTGGGAGGATTTGTAGATTCGTTGTTCGGGTTGCTCTTCCAATAGATGATATTGAGCTTGTTGTCGTCAATGATCCTTTCATCACAATTGAATATATGGTATATTGTTTCCCCACTTTCTTTTCCTGTCCCTTAGACACAAAGCCTTTGGGTTGCCTCATGTACACCTCTTCCTCTGATTCACCATTTAGAAAAGCAGTCTTAACATCCATTTGGTGAATTTCAAGCTTAAAAGTAGTGGCTAACGCTATTAGAACTCTTATAGTCGTTATTCATGCCACTGGTGTATAAGTGTCAAAGTAGTCTATACCATGTCTTTGTGTAAAGCCCCTTACAACTAGTCGGGATTTATACCTTTCTATGGTACCATCTACTTTCCTTTTCCTCTTAAAAATCCACTTAGAAGTGATAGGCTTACTACTAAGTGGAGGATCCACAAGGATCCAAGTATTGTTCTCTTGAATTGAATCCATCTCTTCTTGTATAGCTCCTTCCAAAAGGGGGCATCTTGTGGTCCCATGGCCTCACTAAAAGTTTTAGGATCACAATCAATGCTATGGATGTAAGGGATTTGATTGCAAATCTCATCCCTTGTCCCCTCTACTAAGTAGAGATAGAAATCATCCCCAAATGATTTCTCTTTTCGAACTCTCTTACTTCTTTTAGGTCCATCATTTTCATGATGTTCACTAGATACTTGTTCATTTGGAACCATTGTAACACCCCAACCTTAATCACAGGGTTAAACTCTATTAGAGAACCTAAGCCCGCGATTAGCGCAGCGGAACACCTTAGGTCGAGGCATTACCGCCGTCTCCCAAAAGAGACAAGGCAACAACACCAAAGAAACTTTCAAAACCACAAGATAACCTACTAACTTAGGAACCTTCACACATATAAAATTTATACAACCCTTAGATAAAATACATAAACTTAAACATTGCTTAGAAAAACTATAACAACTTCCAAAAGAGTCCTGCTCGTCCTTGTTAACCGAAGCTTTCTTTAGAGAACTACTTTGAGCCTTGACTTACTTTGGCACCGACTTATCTTTGCCTTGGGAGCTCGAACCTCCTAAAACAAAACGTTAAAAACATTGCAAAAAGTGAGTGGGGAAACACTCAGTACGTAAACCTCCAGCACGTAAACCGCTTCAAAGCGGTTTGGTGCCAGATTTAAATTCATTTTAAAAACAAGGGAAGGGGGTTAAAATAGGACTTGGATGACGTAAACATATACATATGCATAAACATAAACCAATGAAGGTAGAAAGTAGGTGGAACCCTTACGATCGGTGCAAGCACCTCACACACGCCGTATGCCCAAGTCGATCTAAACTTGAATGGATGATCGCTAAGACGATCGAGTTGTGCAGTCAAGGCACTCTGATCAGGAGTGCTAAAACATGAATGTAAGTATAACCATAGAATGCGGGTCCACTATTACATATAAAGACATTGTAAATCATAAAACTTGACATGGCATATATTGAAGGAACCATGAGTATAATTTAGATTGTAAAGCTGGACAATTTGCGTACTGGGACGCTTAAAGACTCATGCGGCTCGGCTCGGAGATGGCTTTTGAAACTTGTCAACTAAGATAAGAATAAATAAAAATGAAGAACCGAATAAGGTTCTAAATTAGATTCATAATTTCAGAAACTTAGTAATATGAATGAAATAACTTTTAAGAATAAAATTTCAGGTTGTATAGAGCATAGAGTTTATAGCATAACTTGAGTCAGAAAAATCGAAATGAAGTAAAAGAGTACATCTCGTAATAGAGAAAATCATGATCTTTAATTTTGTCAACAAGGCCGAAGGCCAAAAATGAGTGGAAAGGCTCCAAAACGGGCCCGGACAGAAACTGGAATTTAGAAGACTTAGGACTTTCAGTTTGAGATGATATAGAAATGGTGAAATTGGAAGGTGAAATCAGTGAATGAACTTGGACCTTGGGTTGACGGGTTAGATTGATGAAGGATGGCCCTTAACGAATAGAGATTAGAATGGAAGTTATTGAACTTAAAGGCGGCTTAAGGACGTGGCAATTGAGGTGAGATATGACGAAATGTTAATAAATTGTCGGTTTCGGGATGTGGTCGAACGACCAAGATTTGAGTTGAATTGTGAGAGAATAAAGATTTAGAGTTAGTTATCACTTGGAGGTTAATAAAATTGGGTGAGAGACTTGGTTAAAACCGAAACCTTGGGCTTCCATTGCTAAAACTTAAGAAGAGAAACTAGAACTTGTACTTGACTTATAATCTCTATGAAAGAGATCTTAGGACACGCTTAGGTCTTCAAACCATGCTTTTTACTCTTAAACTCATATTCTCAAGATCATGTTATATATTCCTAACTTATCATATTTTAAAAACCTCTATTGGATGGATTTAAGACCCTTAGGAAAGAATTTACACAACCCAATTCTGGGCAGAAACTTTGTTCTGGACAGCCCTTATTCCCGAGCTCGTAACTCATACTCCCGATATCGGATGACTACGAACCATACCTTTCTGGAAAGCTTGCAATGAGCCCTAAAACTTTCATGTTTACCATAAAAACCAAAGAGGTCTCCAAAGGGACGAAAAACAGCCCTCAAAACACTGACTCAGAATTCGTATATAGAACGTGAGGTTACGGTTTGACCGTAACTCGGCTATACATGTCGGAAATTCGAAATTCCAAAGCCTATGGTTTGCTAACACTTTAAGCTATCAAATGGAGTAAAAATCTGGGCAAAAATCCCACTTTCATACCACTGTAAATTTCCAGAATTGAAACAGAAACTTTTGTTGTACTTAAACTCAGCTCTAATGAGTTTTAAGCTCTTAATTTCTCACTAACCTCAACCAAATTTCACTTAACTTTAATCCACCATATTTCCAGAATATAAACCTTGAAAATTTACTCATCAAGGACCTTAAAAACCACATGCAACCATGGATTAAACATAAACTCAACATCCACCATGACTTCAACCACAAAACTTCATAAACACTTAGAAATACACTCAAAACTTAAACCCTAACTTAACCAATACAATTATATACTTGAATTCAAGATAAAAGAGAGTAAAAGAGATGAAATTTACAAAAGAAACATATATAAAACATGAATTTTCAGAATAGGGTTGTAAGAAATTGAAATTGGGGGTTTGAGAGATTACCCTTGAGGTTAAAAATGGATGAAAACACAAGAGGGAGGAAGAAGAGGGCGGCGGCCACTGGTGGCTGGCGGTTTCCGGTGCCGGCTGGCCGGAAAAAAAACCGGTGGTGGTGGCTGGGGATGCACGGCCGAGCAAGGGAGGGAGAAGAGTGAGGAGAATGTGTTTGGTGTTTGAGAATAAAAGTGTAGTAATTGAATACAACCCCCTTCTTCTAACTAATATATACATCTATCATCCATTCTAATTAAAACTAATACATCTTAAACACTTAGAAAGATAAAAATTAAGACAAGTAAATAAAAATAGTTGTAATTTGGTAAATTGTAATATTGGGTTTGTAATAGATATAATTAATGGTAACAATTTGAATTAAAGGAAATAAGACTTGAACTAGAGAAATTAAATAAATAGGACATAAATATTATTTGTAATTAAATAAAATAAATATAACCCAAATAAATTAAATTTTGGGTAATAAAATATAAATGTTAAAAGGTAGAATAATTAAACCCCTTTTTGGTTACACACAAAAATAAAATACAACGGAACTTGGATTAAAAATAATACAGTGGGTAAAATTACCACTTGAAATTATGTAAAGGAAATGTAATTTAAATAAATTAAAATTGGGACGGTAAAATATATATGTAGAAATCGATGCGGATAATTATTAACCGTTTCTCGGTAAATAAATTTATAACATAAATCGTATAACCTGAAACACTTTGACTTATTGAATGAATATGTAACGTAAATTTTTAAGCCGATAATTCGGCTCCTTAGCCATCTCCTGCACGAGACTTGACACCGATAACAATAAATAAATGAGTAAAGGAATAAATAAATAAAGGTAAACGCGAAAAATTTATAACGCGATTTAATTACGGTGATTTATAGAGAATTAAACATGATTTTGGGGCGGGTTATTACACACTCCCCCCCCTAAAAAGAAGTTTCGTCCCCGAAACTTGATGGTGGTTAAAAACGTGATCTGTTACCTTAAAAGAGATGAGGGTATCGTTCTTTCATGTTTTCCTCAGTTTCCCACGTGGCTTCCGAGGTATCTTGATTTGCCCACAGTACTTTGACTAATGGAACTTCTTTCGTGCGTAGCTGCTTGATTCGTCGATCCAAAATTTGAATCGGTTGCTGCTCGAATGTGAGGTCTTCGGCTAAAAGCGGTGGTTCCTCCGCTAAAACATGCTTCGGGTCTGGTACGTATTTCCGGAGTTGCGACACGTGAAAAACGTCGTGAATCCTTCCTAAGCTAGAAGGTAACTCTATTCGGTATGCTACCGGGTTAATCTTTTCTATGACCGGATATGGCCCAATAAAACGTGGGCTTAGTTTCCCTTTGATGTTAAACCTCCGAATCCCTTTCGTCGGAGAAATTTTAAGAAAGACGTGATCCCCTTCTTGAAATTCGAGAGGTTTTCGCCTCCTATCTGCATAACTCTTTGTCGGCTTTGGCGATCTTGATGTCTTCTTTGGATGACTCGGATCTTATCAGCCGTGTCCTGGATTAGTTCCGGACCTATGACTAGTGCTTCATCTAATTCTCCCCAGCACAACGGGGTACGACATCTCCTGCCATAGAGCGCTTCAAACGGGGCCATCTTAATAGTGGCCTGGTAGCTATTATTATATGAAAACTCTACGAGAGGGAGAAACTGGTCCCAATTTCCTTGAAAATCTAGAACACATGCACGTAACATATCTTCCACAATCTGGTTAACCCTTTCGGTTTGACCATCACTCTCCGGATGGTATGAGCTACTAAAATTGAGTCGCGTACCGAAAGCTTTCTGTAGTGCGCTCCAAAATCTCGATTGGAACCTGGTATCTCGGTCGGATACTATGTCTCTTGGAATTCCGTGCAACCGGACAATCTCTTGAATATATATATTAGCTAGCTTATCTATCTTCCACCCTTCGTGGATAGGAACAAAATGTGCCGACTTGGTCAGGCGGTCTACAATCACCCAGATGGCATTTTTCCTGGCCATGGTGAGGGGTAAACCCATGATGAAATCCATAGAAATTGATTCCCATTTCCACGTGGGAATTCCCAAGGGTCGGAGCTCTCCTGATGGTCGTTGATGTTCGGCCTTGATCCTCTGACAAGTTAGACACTTATTCACATAATTGGCTATGTCCCCTTTTCATGTTTGGCCACCAGAAAATTTCCTTTAAATCCCTATACATTTTGGTACCTCCAGGGTGCACAGAGTATAATGAGTTGTGGCTTTCTTCCATAAGCTTCAGCCTTAAATTTCCTTTGTTAGGCACACACAACCTGTTCTGAAATCTTAGGGTTCCATCATCTTGAATTAGGAAAATCAGTATCGGGGTTGCACGAATGATTTGGCAAAAGTTGCTTGGGATATGCAAGGCGTAAGTTGATGAGATGGGCCGAATCGTAAGTTGTATTTAAGCTAAATCTTGGATATGAATTGTAGATGTTGTTGAGAATGATGATTATTTCGGGAAGAGAAAAGATGATCAAATAAGAAATACGATAAAATAGGTGTAATCCATCACCACCGGATGTATGAGTAGATTATTGCTAGAGTAAAGACACTTATCCAAAAGAGAAATTGAGAAAAGAAAGAGTTGCCAATAAGGTGTGGGCATAACATTAAGGAGCTAAAATGATTGGTCGGTAACGATGACAAGATCTCCTAAAAATTCTTGAAAATGGGGAAATAATTAGAATTGACGAAGTTGATTGCTATCTTACGACAATGAAAGGTGAATTCAGGAGGGGAATGTACAATATGAGTGTGAAATAAAGCTTGATTCAAATGATGAACTAGAGGTAAGATAGCCATACGGAGGAGGGTTGAAGCTTACAACGGTTGTTCATTACAAGAGAAGGTTAGGTGGATTACGGTACATGTATACGGGTAAAGGAGATTGGAACTAAACCCTCGCAATCCTGTTAGGTGTCTCTAAGGAACCCATATACTTAGCAAGTTTATTCCTCAAATCGGCATTTCCCCCTTAATCTCAATCTTAATCATAAATCTCTTAATCCCGTATGAACCTCCTAATTTCATCATGATTCTATTGCCTCCCTTTTTGTTTCCCCGCTAACATTGTTCCTTATACAGGATTAGAAATGACTATTATTAACTCCATAACCAAGGTCTAAATCCTTGTGTTCGCACTAAAGCCCCCATTACGGGTACTGCGTTCATAAAGCCCTGGTTTATCTTATTGACCACTACTGAACAATTCGGGTAAGTATAAAGTATTTCTTCCCCTTATCACTTCAAGCTAATTTTCCCTTGAAGCCCCCATCCATGGGCTCTTCTTGTGGTGAAGAATTCCTTGAGCTTTGCAACATGCTACATTATTACAGCAAAATATATTTTTATCTTGCATAACTTATTGCCACCATTTTTTTTTTCCTTCCTATAACTTGTTCCCTAACAACTTTGATTTTAAACGATTGTATCCTCGTAAGGTTCTCATTGCTTTGCTCGATTATACGCCCACATACATGCATCTCATCATAGGCAACCTCAAATAAAGTTCTCATAACCCCTGTAACAATATCGACCCCATTGCCGCACAAGGCCATCATAGGTATATATGTATATAGAGAGATTAGAAGTCCATCATATGATACTGGTGCAGCTATTCAAGCGTTCTAGAAAACAAGAATCTCCTGCAATTCGTTCTATGACATTATTTTTCCACTCCTTAACCAAAATATAACGCGATAAAAGGGACGAGCTCTACTATTCTTGGATTACACTTGTTCCAGATCCATACTAGGATCTTCTTCTTCTTTTCCGGCTATTCGGGCGGTAGGCGTAGTCTCCCACGAGACGATAGATTGAAACAATTGGGCGTCTGTGAGTGCGGTGAGAAGTGTAGACGGATTTCATCCGCCGGGGAAGCGAACACGTGAGCTGGAGCTTTTCCCGCGCTGGCAGGCGCCGGTAATCCTAGTACCTCATGAAGATAAGGTCCTAACTTACTGACGTGAAGACTCAAAGATTGCGCAGCTTGCGTGATCATTATCTCCATCACAATCTGGTTCCAAGCCCCTACATAGTTGAGGCACCATGCGTGGCGTTCGGGTTCTCCACGCATAAGCAGTTGACGGTACCTGTCCCGGATTTCATCCCGGGCTCGTGGGAAGAGTCGCTAGAAGGCATCGGGCTCGACAAACGTCGTCGTGATATTCGGACTTGGGATTTGCAGCGCAATGTGCGTCGAGGACATCTTGTAAAGCCTTAAGATGGGCTTGAACGTTGGTGGCGAGGTCCATGAACATCGCGAACGGATTTGGGAGGGAATTACCGTCGTTATCCATCTAAACCGTACATAAAATACAATGCAAGATTTTAAAATCTTATCATGGCCAAAATGAACAGGCTATTTGCAAATAAAAGAAACAAATTTGTAATGAGGTTCGAGACTCAACCAAGTTAACCTCTTATAAGCGATTTAAGAAACTCTTATTTTATCTTTGGAATTTGCCTTAGGCTTGCTTAGCAATTCTAGACCTCATAATTTATTCCCTTTTTCGGGCTTTCTTGAAAACTTTTAATCCATACTAACGTTTAAAACTTATTTCATCATATACTAATCCCACTTGGGACTCGGTTTATAAACTTCTCGTTAACTTTCAAGAACTTCCAAGGAGGTGCTTTGACAAACTTCACAATTTTCCATTATATTCATTAACTTCACTTGCATAAATTACTAGGCTTAACTCAATTCACCTAGATTTCCCCTTAAAGATTTTGACCAAAACTTTCTTAAAAATTCTGGGAGAATTTCGGCAGCACTTCCCCTATAATTAGAGCTATTCCCAAATTTACATAGTCTTGAAAACCTGCAAAGAAGAACAATTTACATACTAGACCAATATTCAGAGCTTCATGCTCATCAACAATTCCCAACATATCACTTATCATACTTATACTAATCATAGAGAGGCTTATACTCACATGCCTAACTTTCTCCTTAAACTAGGATCCATGACTTAAGAAATTCTATAATCTCCAAATACTTAAGCAAACTTCTGCTCTGATACCACAACTGTAACACCCCAACCTTAATCACAGGGTTAAACTCTACTTAGAGAACCTAAGCCCGCGATTAGCGCAGCGGAACACCTTAGGTCGAGGCATTACCGCCGTCTCCCAAAAGAGACAAGGCAACAACACCAAAGAAACTTTCAAAACCACAAGATAACCTACTAACTTAGGAACCTTCACACATATAAAATTTATACAACCCTTAGATAAAATACATAAACTTAAACATTGCTTAGAAAAACTATAACAACTTCCAAAAGAGTCCTGCTCGTCCTTGTTAACCGAAGCTTTCTTTAGAGAACTACCTTGAGCCTTGACTTACTTTGGCACCGACTTATCTTTGCCTTGGGAGCTCGAACCTCCTAAAACAAAACGTTAAAAACATTGCAAAAGTGAGTGGGGAAACACTCAAGACGTAAACCTCCGAAGACGTAAACCGTTTGAAAGCGGTTTTGTGCTGGCATTTAAATTCATTTTAAAAACAAGGGAAGGGGGTTAAAATAGGACTTGGATGACGTAAACATATACATATGCATAAACATAAACCAATGAAGGTAGAAAGTAGGTGGAACCCTTACGATCGGTGCAAGCACCTCACACACGCGTATGCCCAAGTCGATCTAAACTTGGAATGGATGATCGCTAGCGATGCCAAGCAGTCGAGCACTCGATCGAGTGCTAAAACATGAATGTAAGTATAACCATAGAATGCGGGTCCACTATTACATATAAAGACATTGTAAATCATAAAACTTGACATGGCATATATTGAAGGAACCATGAGTATAATTTAGATTGTAAAAGCTGGACAATTTGCGTACCTTGGGACGCTAAAGACCTTGGCGGCGCGGCTCGGCTCGGAGATGGCTTTTGAAACTTGTCAACTAAGATAAGAATAAATAAAAATGAAGAACCGAATAAGGTTCTAAATTAGATTCATAATTTCAGAAACTTAGTAATATAAATGAAATAACTTTTAAGAATAAAATTTCAGGTTGTATAGAGAATAGAGTTTATAGCATAACTTGAGTCAGAAAAATCGAAATGAAGTAAAAGAGTACATCTCGGAATAGAGAAAATCATGATCTTTAATTTTGTCAACAAGGCCGAAGGCCAAAAATGAGTGGAAAGGCTCCAAAACGGGCCCGGACAGCGGAGTTTAGAAGACTTAGGACTTTCAGTTTGAGATGATATAGAAATGGTGAAATTGGAAGGTGAAATCAGTGAATGAACTTGGACCTTGGGTTGACGGGTTAGATTGATGAAGGATGGCCCTTAACGAATAGAGATTAGAATGGAAGTTATTGAACTTAAAGGCGGCTTAAGGACGTGGCAATTGAGGTGAGATATGACGAAATGTTAATAAATTGTCGGTTTCGGGATGTGGTCGAACGACCAAGATTTGAGTTGAATTGTGAGAGAATAAAGATTTAGAGTTAGTTATCACTTGGAGGTTAATAAAATTGGGTGAGAGACTTGGTTAAAACCGAAACCTTGGGCTTCCATTGCTAAAACTTAAGAAGAGAAACTAGAACTTGTACTTGACTTATAATCTCTATGAAAGAGATCTTAGGACACGCTTAGGTCTTCAAACCATGCTTTTTACTCTTAAACTCATATTCTCAAGATCATGTTATATATTCCTAACTTATCATATCTTAAAAACCTCTATTGGATGGATTTAAGACCCTTAGGAAAGAATTTACACAACCCAATTCTGGGCAGAAACTTTGTTCTGGACAGCCCTTATTCCCGAGCTCGTAACTCATACTCCCGATATCGGATGACTACGAACCATACCTTTCTGGAAAGCTTGCAATGAGCCCTAAAACTTTCATGTTTACCATAAAAACCAAAGAGGTCTCCAAAGGGACGAAAAACAGCCCGCAAAACACTGACTCAGAATTCGTATATAGAAACGTGAGGTTACGGTTTTGACCGTAACTCGGGCTATACATGTCGGAAATTCGAAATTCCAAAGCCTATGGTTTGCTAACACTTTAAGCTATCAAATGGAGTAAAAATCTGGGCAAAAATCCCACTTTCATACCACTGTAAATTTCCAGAATTGAAACAGAAACTTTTGTTGTACTTAAACTCAGCTCTAATGAGTTTTAAGCTCTTAATTTCTCACTAACCTCAACCAAATTTCACTTAACTTTAATCCACCATATTTCCAGAATATAAACCTTGAAAATTTACTCATCAAGGACCTTAAAAACCACATGCAACCATGGATTAAACATAAACTCAACATCCACCATGACTTCAACCACAAAACTTCATAAACACTTAGAAATACACTCAAAACTTAAACCCTAACTTAACCAATACAATTATATACTTGAATTCAAGATAAAAGAGAGTAAAAGAGATGAAATTTACCAAAGAAACATTTATAAAACATGAATTTTCAGATTAGGGTTGTAAGAAATTGAAATTGGGGGTTTGAGAGATTACCCTTGAGGTTAAAAATGGATGAAAACACAAGAGGGAGGAAGAAGAGGGCGGCGGCCACTGGTGGCTGGCGGTTTCCGGTGCCGGCTGGCCGGAAAAAAAACCGGTGGTGGTGGCTGGGGATGCACGGCCGAGCAAGGGAGGGAGAAGAGTGAGGAGAATGTGTTTGGTGTTTGAGAATAAAAGTGTAGTAATTGAATACAACCCCCTTCTTCTAACTAATATATACATCTATCATCCATTCTAATTAAAACTAATACAACTTAAACACTTAGAAAGATAAAAATTAAGACAAGTAAATAAAAATAGTTGTAATTTGGTAAATTGTAATATTGGGTTTGTAATAGATATAATTAATGGTAACAATTTGAATTAAAGGAAATAAGACTTGAACTAGAGAAATTAAATAAATAGGACATAAATATTATTTGTAATTAAATAAAATAAATAAACCCAAATAAATTAAAGTTTGGGTAATAAAATATAAATGTTAAAAGGTAGAATAATTAAACCCCTTTTTGGTTACACACAAAAATAAAATACAACGGAACTTGGATTAAAAATAATACAGTGGGTAAAATTACCACTTGAAATTATGTAAGGAAATGTAATTTAAATAAATTAAAATTGGGACGGTAAAATATATATATAGAAATCGAGGCGGATAATTATTAAACGTTTCTCGGTAAATAAATTTATAACATAAATCGTATAACCTGAAACACTTTGACTTATTGAATGAATATGTAACGTAAATTTTTAAGCCGATAATTCGGCTCCTTAGCCATCTCCTGCACGAGACTTGACACCGATAACAATAAATAAATGAGTAAAGGAATAAATAAATAAAGGTAAACGCGAAAAATTTATAACGCGATTTAATTACGGTGATTTATAGAGAATTAAACATGATTTTGGGGCGGGTTATTACAACCATGTCACAAGTGACCGCTTTAGGTCTTGGTATTGAATGGAATCTTTGCTCATCAAATAAGGCATCAATGGATTCTATAACGGTATTCACTGTTACATAATCATTAGGTTCAATAATCATGAATCTATAAGCCTTACTATCTTGAACATATCCAATGAATATGCATTCAATACCCCTTTCACCCAACTTTCTCTTCTTAGGTTCCGGCACTTTAACAATTTCCATATACCACGTAACGCTTAAATGACTAAAGTTCGGTTTGTGTTGGTTCTAAATCTCGTAGGGAGTAATAGAATTATCCTTAGAAGGTATTCCATTCAAGATGTAGCATGAGGTAAGCATGGCTTCACCCCAAAATCCCTCACTTAATCCAGAGTTAGATAACATAGCATTAACCGTTTCTTTAAGAGTTCACATTTTCCGTTCGGCCACTCAATTTTTTTGAGGAGTACAAGGGCTTGTCACTTGATGAACAATACTAGTTTCTTGAAAGTACTTAGGCTCATAATACTCCCCACCCCTATCCAATCTAAGGATTTTAATAAAGGATTCACAATGCAATTCACTTTTGGCCTTAAATGATTTAAATTTATCAAGTGCGTCATCTTTAGTTCTTAATAGATAGACTTGGCAATATCTTGAATGATCATCTATAAAAGTGATGGAGTACTTCTTACCACCAATCGTAGGATTAGTGTTAAAATCACCTTAGTCACTATGAATAAGATCTAGTAACATAGATTCTCTCTTAATAAATTGGAAAGATGCTTTAGTGATTTTGGTTATCATGCATGTCTTACACTTCTTTAATTTATATTACCATCTACTTATGGAATTAAATCAAGTCTAGACATGACTTGCATTTTCCTAACATTCACATGACCAAGACCATAATGCCATAAAAAAGATAGGGAATAAGGTTGCACAAACATATAACTGAAAATCACTTCATTAACAGTAGCAATATCAAGAGAGTCATTACACACAACATTAAGCTTAAACATGGTCCCACTAACATAGCCCTTATCGATGAAAATATCACCCATAGAAGGTACATAATTATCTCAATTATACACTTGGAGAAAACCATATCTACTTAACAAGAACCCGTAAACTAGATTCTTACTCACTTTTGGGGCAAAATAAACATCCTTAAGAATAAGAGTTTTGCCAAAAGTGATCTTGAGATCGATTTGGCCAACGCCTTTCACCAAAACCGGGGCATTGTGTCCCATGTAGAGACTCTTCCCTCCTTAGCCGGAGTGAACCTTGTGAAGAAGGAGCGGTTGTTGCATACGTTCCTAGCAGCACTCGAATCAACAAACCAAGCTTAGTCCTCACATACTGCGTTGATCTGTTCCTTGGTCATAACAACGAACTCACTTAGTGCTTTCTCCTTGCCCTTGTCATTTTTATCGAGTAAGCCATGTTTCTTTTTCTAAACATAGCAATCTCCTTTCTTATGTGTGGGACTACCACACTCCCAACACAAGGGCTTCTTGTTGTTGTTGGTTACCTTCTTGCTTTTGGTGTTCCGGTTATTTTCATTAGGCCTTTTCCTCTTGTCCTTTTGACCATGGCTAGAACAGTCATCTTATACGACATGAACATCAGAGGCTTCCTTAGGATCATCCTGTAAACGCAACTCTCCCCGACAAGAAGATGGTTAGCAAGTTCCTTAATAGTCATTGCCTCTTTCTTGTTTAAGGGTTTTCTTATTGTGTTTCTAAGAGCGGGGTAGCTTATCAACCAAAGAAGAAACTATGATAGACTCATCCATGTTCAGATTATGTTGTTTAAAATTGCTTAAAATATGTTGGACTTCATGAAGTTGGTCTAAAACAGGACGACCTTCAATTATGCTATAATTCAAGAATTGGCTAACTAAGAAATTCTTACTTGATGCGTCCTCCGACATGTATTTCTTTTTCAATGCCTCCCAAATATCTTTAGCGATCTTCATATTTTGATAAACATCAAACAGGGTGTCCTCCATGCCGTTAAGAATGTACCCACGACATATGCAATCATCATTCTTGAATTTCTGGCACCTTTTCGTCTCCGCTAAAGTCTCATCATCCGACTCCTCGGGGTATGGCGAGGTTAGCACGTAAACCACCTTCAACTTGGTTAGTATGAAGTGCATCTTCTTTTGCCATCGACAAAAATCCACACCATTAAACTTGTCAATTTTCTGGAAACTGAATGTCAAATCCTTGAATGACGCCATATCTAGGATATATAAGTCAAAGATTGTTGAGAATAGGGGTAGAAAATGGATGGGAAAGAAAGATAATCAAGATATTCGGAGGCGTACCCACTCTCCTTTGACCTATATACCGACTGTATATAGTCGGTAGATAAAACCCTTGCCTTATAGGAGGAGACTTAAACAAACTCTCAATCCTTACCTAAGATGTGCTGCAGTCACAACCAAGAAAGGGTGTGTGTGGGAAGGAATGAAGAAAGTGTAAAGGGGAGGAAGAACACACCTATTTATAATGCAAGGATGCACGCTAGGATAGGGTAGAGATGACTTGTAGATAGGATGATGATGTAGGATTTGCATAGATAAGGTAGTTAGGATGACTAACCATGGCTAACTACCTTTATCAACACAATAAGCATATGCTTAAATAAATTTGAGCATGTGAAAGATAAGACAAAAATTGTCTTGTATTCTTAAACTTAGATTTTCACACCTATTGCTCACCAATCATACACATACACTTGAAAAAACATTAATTATAGGTCATATTCTGGGGAATTTCGATGAAATTTGAGCCCTTTACAATGTGTTTAATTTTTCCCCCCATTTTGATACATGTTCGATTGTGTTTCCAATTTCCATCAATTTCCTATTTAGTTTTCATTCTAATACTCTTTGTTTTTCATTTGTCCTGAATCATCCTTTTTCCCCCTAATTTTCTCTTCTGGTACATGGAAACCTTATTATGGAGTATGAATATAGTGGACAAAAGCAATGGAAATAATCAACAATCATCCACTCTTACCCTTTTTATTTCAGATTATGTGTTCAGTTTTAGGTTGTCAGATTTTGATTACATTTCCAACAGTTTTCAAATAATTTTCTTCTCTTTCCTCAATTTGTATCATTGCAAGATATAACCAATTCCGAATTTATCAAGGGCTAATAAACTTTAATTAATCTGTTTTCCTTAAATGTTTCTTATAATAAGGATAAATACATATTCTCTTTATGTTGCCATATTATATTAGTATTGGCCGATTGCCTCTCACCTTAGTGGCAAGGGGACCACTTTCTTTCCCCTCCTTCCAAGGGTCGACTCCTTTGGGGGGGAAGGGATTCCTTGCTTATCCAAAATGCGAGAGTGTTGTGAGCAGAATGTCGGGCCTTGTACAAGGAGTTGGCATCCCCAGTACCACAGTCCACTAAAGGCCCATTGGGTTATGTTACCCCGAGATAGTGGTCCTGTGGATTGGAAAGCTTACCAATCTTTAAAAAAAAAGACCAATAATTATCGTATATGCACACTATACAAAAATACTGAGAATAAAATGTTCATAGTGAATTATCAATTATTATCTTTACTTTCCCTTTTTGCAATGAATTATTTTCATGGATTGCTAATGAGAAAAATGACTCTAGATTCTTGCAAAAGTATGAGCCAGGTACACTACATTTCCGAAACAACCCAAAAAAAAGATTGTCTCACATGAAATTATAAACATTATGTATGTTTAATTTTTTCCCCTCGTCATATATAATCTTCATACTATATGATTGCATGATTCATAAGTAAACTAATGGTATATAATAATAATAAGCTGTCATTGAAAAGGCTTGCTTTACTACTGCTCTTTAAATTTTTGAACTTTATATAAAAATATAAGGACCTTTTAATTGTTTCTTTGCAATATTTCACCTTATTTCTCTTTTTTTAAAAAAAAAATTAAAGAACATTAACAAATGAAAATATTTTCTGTTTAAGAATTTTCCATATTGTATTCTCATATACTATCAATGGTCTAATTTAAGTGGTGAAGTATTGAGTCATGTATTGTGGTCTTGTGGCTCAATATATGATGTCTTCAATTTCAACCATTGCCCTCCTATTACAACTACTCCCTCCTAGAATAATCATCACTCTTTTCCAGTCCCTGAAAGCGCTCTTGGGTCTAGCCCCCTTTCTCAAATTGGATCTAATTAACTTCAGCAGCTTTGATCGGTGGCGAACACCTGCGAAAATAAGACACAGAAATGCAAAGTCTGTGCCTTCAATGATTCAATAATAGTGGGTTTTTAGAATTCCTTCAATTGACAAAGTTCCTATCTGAACTGCATTTGAAATCTTGTAACCTCACCTATATTTTCCCAAATAAAAATTGATTGAAGTTGAATGGATAAACCCTTTTGTTTGATATTTTAATCTCTTCTATATATCTTTGTTGTAGGTGGGAGGACTATAATATATCTTGTCAATAATGGAAGATAGGTTAGGTGTTGATTGTAGAGCATCACCTTTTGGTGCTAATTATGGCTGCTGGAAGCTTATAGACATGTCTGCTTCTCATAGCTTCTCATAAGTTGATTTAATTATCTCATCATGTATGATTCTTACACCTTTACATTATATGGATGAATAGGTTTATTTGTATGAAAATGAGTCTTTCATGCTTTGAGTGTTGGATCATAATCCAACGATGAGCTTATATGTAAAAGAATATACATAAGAATAACTGTCATTGTTTATAGCCCGACTAAAAGTGATCCAATAAGTATAAATATTGGGTTTTAATGTATAAGGCAAGATGTGAGCTCTAATGTGTGGATACCGGTGACTTATTATTATTCCATGATGGGTGGAATAATAATAGGTCAAAACTCTAAGGGGTTTACTATTATATATATGGTTATGGTCCCCAGGTCACACACACAGTTATTTTCTCCCTGATATCCCAACATCAGTGAGAGAGAGTTTTCTCTGTGAGTTCTCTTCTGAGTGGTTGTTGATATGGAAGACCTAACCACGTCGCTTGAAGAGGATTAACAACTGCAATGGATTCAGGTATTCCTAGTTATGTTTATGTTTTATTGATTCGACATATTGGATTCTGGGTTTATAGTGATTGATTAATTATGATTGATCCCAACAAGTGGTATCAGAGCCTTCTCTATGTTGAATCTTTAGAATAATTAAGGTTAGTCTAGTGTTAATTATTTTGCCCAATTTGTTTTTTCGTTCTTCCGCTGCCGTCATTACTGCAAGCTTCAGGTTCAGTTCAATTCGATCTCTTTTGCTGAAATTTCTTTAGGGCTTTTGCTCTATGTATCCTAAGTTTATTTGCAAAGTTAATTGAATTTTCATTGCATATTTTGGGAGTAATTTGCGTTTTAGGGTTTTCATTTTAGTCGTTCAAGTCGTTTACAATTGGGCATGTTTGGTTTTTTGTTCTCCCAAATTGATTGAGGGATTTTGATAGACTCATGATTTAGTGAATTTACATGATTTTTGCTGATTTTTTTTGTATCAATTCATGAGTTTTTCGTGGCCTTAATCAATTCATACGCATGAACTCTAATTTTCGACGATTTGTGTTCAATTTGGGTTTGTTTTGGTTGTTTTGTTCCAAATTGATGTATGGGTGTTGTTAGAATCTTGTTTAATCATGTTTATATGCAATCAATTTAGCTATTCATTGATTAATTTCGGGATTGCATTATTTGGTATATGAACCCTAATTTTTCGGTTCTAATTATGCGAAATTGGGCTATTTCCGTTGCTTGTGTGCTGAAATTATGTTAAGGCTTATGATTCCCACATGGTTAATCATGTTTATGCACCTTCAATTTGGAGTTTCATGCTTTAATTTTTCTGGGCATTCTTGAAGACACAATTTGGCGTTTTTAGGATTTAACTTGCTAATTGACCATTAATCTGTGTTGATTATGCTAAATTGGTTTAGGGTTTTTTGCTGTGTATATGTTGAATTATGTTTGTGCATAATTAATTTGGATTTTCATGAACTTTTTCTGCCCAGCGAAGTTCAGGTTGAATTTTGTCGTTCAGGTAGTTTAATTTTCGGCTCTTTTATACTCATTAAGAAGAGATTTATGATTGTTCATGAATATAAGGTTGCGTGATAAATTTTCCTTCATTTTTCATGAAGTTTATTTATCATAGTTAATGGATTTTTATTTTTCGTTCATACTAATTGCTATGTAATTTCGATGGTTTTCACATTAAAGGTCGTGATATTAGGATACATGGCAATATGATGATAATGTATGCATTGTATGCATCGCTTTAGAATAATTTTAAGTTTGAATAATGCGGTCTAAGGTTATTTTATATTTACGATGAATAAATTAAAACATGTCGCCTAAGTGACCTCTCTTGTTGAAGTTAATTTATTTTGAATATAAAAGGAGTGTTCATGGAAGACTATTAAAGTTGTTTCAGCCCAAAGGAAGGTCAATGTTGATATATGTAGACACCGGGTATTGTACCGATGAAATCCTGACTCATCAAGTTCAGCAAGTCATTTGGACCAAACACCAAAATGGGTCGTCGGGCCCATAAGGTCAGCGACATGGGCCCAAGAAATCAAAGCGGCCCACCTATATCTAATAAAACCCTACTGGGTTTTAAACTTCAGAAGGCAGCCCACACAGAAGCGGGCCCAACGCGCGCCCCGGCCCAGAAGCAGTATAACCCGCCTGAGTTTTATACTCAGCAGCGACGCATCCTCGTTTTGGCCACGTCAGCGATCCGTGCCATGCTATGATATAACCCGCCTGTGTTTTATTTTCTGGCGCCAAATTCCCATGCAATCCCATGATCATAGCCCCACGTGCATTGACCTTCCCATTGACCCCTTATAACCCGCCTGGGTTTTGATACGAGATGACGTGATTTTTTGGGTATGTCCCCTCCATTTTCCCTCCTAAACCTTCACTCCCTCACCTATAAATACCCCCTCCATTTCACCCTCAAGTCATCAACTACTATCATCTAACACACTTACTCTACCCAAATTCCCATCAAATATCACCATTATCCTACCAAAACTCTCTAAAATGCTTTCCACTACATCCATTCTTATCCCCTAATATTATCATAACCACTCTCATTATAATCTCCACACCACTCCTATACCATTCTCTAAAAGCATCCATATCTTCATTATTCCATCCGAGGTCAAAACCGGGGCTAAAGTCAAGGAACTTGATCGTCGCATTCGGCCAACCCATATCAAACGAGGTTCGCTTTTGTTATTGTTATTGTTGTATTAATCATGTAATCCATTCTTTAATTCCTTTACTGGTACATATTTTGTAAAAAGTAAACATCATGTTTTTAATCTTGCATGATCGGAATAATAACTTCGCGAAATTAACCAAACTTCTCCTCACTCTCCTTCTTTTCAATGTCCATTTTAGTAGAGTCTCTTTTCTAACAGGCGGGTTCGAGAATTCTTATAATTCTCGAATTCGTAACCTTACCCCCGAATCTAAAAATTGGGTTCGTAGACCGGAGTCACTTTTTATTACTTTTACGGTTTGTCGATTTCCTTAAATCGGCGGGCGACTCTTTAACATTTTATGAATCCGTTTAATTATTTAAAATGCTCGTTTTTGCATAAAATAATTTAAGAAAATGATGTAATTCATGCCCTTCATCCATTCCAGGCTGGGCCCGTAGAGAAACGGGCTAGAAATTAATAAAACCCAGACGGGTTTTATTGATTTTGACTCACTTTCTCTCCGGGCCAAGAGGCAAGAGGCCCAACCTAGGACCCATTAAAACCCAGGCGGGTTTTAGGTGGTTCTGGTGGCCCACTTGTTCCTCTTTGGGCCTGAAATTGATTCTTGGGCCGGGATAAAATCATTATTATAATATTTTATGCAATTTCGAATAATTTAAATAATAAAAACGGATTTGTAAATAAATAAAGTTTCATAACCCCGAAAACGAATTTCGAAAATAAGAATATCCTTATTTAAGGATTAAGAAACCTTAGTCGGCTCCCGATCACCTAAGTAGCGCATCCGAAACAATTTCCCCGAACGAGGACGATTTTCCGGGTCCTACAGCTTGGCGACTCCACTGGGGACTTAAACTTAAAAAGAGGGTAAAACTTGAACAAATCGAATTGATTTGAACTTGTAAAAAGGGAAAAGTTGATTTATTTCGCAATTTTATTATTCTTTTTAGGAATCCTTTGCATATCGGACCACTAATCGGGTCTTTTGACACGTTAGCACAAAGGCGACGGTTAGGTAATAACTAGGATTTTCCTCTCGAGAGCGGGCGACCACTACTTGTGTGATACACCCTACATCGCCAAGAATTTGGTCTCTCCTCTCCCCATGTTATACTCAAAGGGCTTCCTTGAAGTCCGATGAGCAACACCTCACACTCCTTACCCACAATTTTAAGGGTAAGGTGAACCGAGGCGAGAACGTGCGGCAGGCCATGTTAACCGAACCATAGTAATCCATGACTATAGAACCTTGGTTTAGGGTATCTCTTCATGTTGTATGCTATGTGCTATGTGTTCCCCTTCCCCTTTTCTTTTTTTAAAGAGTTGACCCTAGTTTGAGAGGTTTTGTTTTAGTCCATATAAAATTCATTGGGTTGAGAAAAGGATTTTTTATTAATTAATACAATTAACTCAAAGACATTATGGTTAGCGCAAGTGGAACGACCCATTTATGTTTGAAAGTTTCTTATCTTAATTAATAAATAAAAATTGACTCACCTTTGATGATATTATATGGCCCTTTACGAAATTCTCTTAACAAAGGTTCAAAAAAAATTAAAAGTCCAACAAAGTTAATGGATAGCGTCTTGGACTGCATAATAGTCACTAAGCTTGAATAAATTAATTTATCGAGTTAATTAATAAATCCATCACATTTATGGTCGGCCCGTTGTTAGGCCCAACCATATTGGACTTATCAATTAAGGCCATAAATTAATTATAACTCGTTTATTGTTGACTTTATCCAGTCCTTTACAATGTTCATTTTCCTTGAGTAAAAAAAAAAGAGGGGTAAAAAAAAAAAAAAAGAGGTTGTCGGTCTTGTTGAACATTATTCTAGTCCGCATAATAGCCAACATAGCTAGAGCTGTCTAAAGTTATTTGGCCAATTTACGGATTCTCCTTAAAACAGTCGGCCTGTGGGTTGGGCCCATCCGAATTGAGAAACACTGACTTGTATCTCTTAACTTATGATCCACTCGCTATGTTTGACTTTATTCGGCCCTTTATAATGTTCTGTTAATAGATCCATATAGAGTTAGGTCTTGCACTCACAAGAAGTGGGCGAGTCATCTTTTGGTCAGCATGAAGGCGTCGAGTCTACTAGGGTCTCATATAGGTCTTTTAGGACATACATGCATTGGGTATAAGTGTCTGAGTAATTATCGAGTCACTCACAAATTTCCATACAGGCACGATAGGAGTTCGACTCCGGGCTTGCATCAGAGATCCACAAACCGACCAGTTAGTTTTAAATCCAAGCTGCGACCCATTTGTCATTCAACCTAGAGCTCTAATTATGGCTAAGGAACGATTCCAAGGGATCCCTGTCCAAGGTGTCGAAGCCAACATCTCGAAACAGCTGGAGGACTTTTCACTAAGATGCAAGGCTTAGTCTTTGCAAATTCCTTCGAACAGGAACAAAAGATCGAGAAGAGGCTCCATGAGCAACAACAAGTAATGGATGGCATGCTGCAGGCCGTCACAAAGATCAACGAGAAGTTGGGTCTAAGTGCTAAAGGAGATGATTATGTGGTGGAAGTCCATGAGCATGAGCACGAACTTGTCAAGGCACTCGCAGAAGATAAGTCAGGGGGCTTAAGATCATTCAAAGGGAAGCCCAAAACTACTTCGGAGATTCCCAAGCTAATCGAGGACCTAACTGTTAAGGCCTTAAAGCAAAAATTGGAAAGCATCACCAAGATAATGAGCACTATGCCAGCCTTTGCTGACAAGTACACAGATGTGCCTTTGCCTATCCACCCTATCATGAAAACCGCTGACAAGATTGAGGTGCCTAATATTAAATTCAAGCCATCTGAGAATCCTACTCACCACATTCAGTTCATGCGATTAGCACCTCTCAACAAGATTGATGTTGACTTGTACTCTACAGTCTTCCCATCCACTCTAGATGGAGAAGCCAAAGTGTGGTACCATTCCCTGTCGCCTCAAGTCAAGGCTAATTGGAGCGAGCTGTTTAAGGCCTTTATCAATCACTATAACCGCATCCAGAAGAACCAGGCCATCGTAGATGACATGACTACCATGAAGCAAAGGGAAAACGAGTCTTTCCTGGACTATTTCGAAAGATGGCACACCAAGCTGTCTCATATCAATGAGACCATACCTTTGCGCTTACAACTGACTACATTCAAGAAGGGACTCATGGGTAGCCTGGTGTAGACACCGAAATTTGGCACACAGATATATAACATTCCTATATAAAAATGAAGCAAAAATAAAGAAAGAGAAGTCAGTCGATAAGCTAGATTTTAGCATAAATTTATATACTTTTTAATGTAATTTTTTACTTCCTTTTTAGGAAATTAGAAAAAGGGAAGCCAAGCCATGCAAGCCACGTGCCAAGAGGTCTCAACATCGAATCCTCACAAAAACACTCCAAAAACACCTAAAAAGCTAGCTAAACACATGCTCATTTCGTCCAGTGTGAAGGGCAGCTTCCCTAGGCAGTTTGACTTCACACTCCACCGTCCATGCATGCATGGACGAACCTGGTTCTCCCCCCCCGTCGCAGTGGCCGACCGGCCTACACGACACCAACCACACATGGTCAATTGACCACATACTACCGTCCACTCCAAAAGCCTATAAATACCCCCTCATGCCAAGCTCGGAGATTACTATGTATGTGCATGCATGCATAGGTATCTCAACTCTCTCCTAAAGCCTATAAATACCCCCTCATGCCAAAGCCAAACTCACTCAATCATTCACTCAATCTTCCCCTCCTACACTCTCATTCATCCACTCTCTCATTCTTTCATCATCTCTCTAATCTCTATTCTAGTGTCATCATTCTACCACTCTTTTCCTATCACATTTCCACCATTCTCTTATTATATTAATCTCCTTATCTTCATCCTCTTAAACCCCTTAATCCATACTCCCATAATATCCCCACTATTCTTACATAAAACCCTCACAAAAATATCCTAAAACACCACTAAAAACCACAAAAAAGCCCTTTCTTCCTATCCTTTTTCCCTACCTTTTTACTAAGCTTCTTCATCACTTTCCTAACATTATTATCTCCTTTTCTTTACTTGTTTTAACCCTCTTATCTCCATTCTCATCATCCTTCCATTATCGTAAAACCCTAAAAACTCCACAAAAGCCTAATCTTTCTACTACCCAAACACCACAAAAAGAACCTTTTCCTACCCTTTTTCTCATCCCTTTTCCATACTTTTCCCCATCCACCTTTGGCGCCATTTTGGCTTATTCAAGAGGAGTATTCAAGGCATCCAAAGGCTACTACAACAAAGGCTAGGCAAGGCTTCCCTTCAAAAGACACAATGTAAGCTTCTAAGTGTTCTTTATGTAAATAATGTGTTGTATATTATGTACCTATCTTTCTTTTATTCTTTTGCATGTTCAATGAAATAATTCTATAAAGTATTCATTTATTTCCCTTCCAAACATTATCCAAAGCACATTTTAAACTTTTAGTCGAGTTTTTCCTTTTGTGAGAGGCGAACTCTTAAAGTTTACTTTTCGAGTTCGTAGCCTTACCCCCGGATCCATTCTTGGGTTTAGCAGGCGGAGTCTTTCTTTCTTTCTTGTTGGTTTTGTCATGGCTTTTCCCTTAAAAAGCCGGGTGGCGACTCCCATTTCGAACTAAAACACATCGGAGATTGCATAAACTATGGTTACATGGTTTTACAATGTATCGATGCAACTTCAGGTTTTTCTCTCTTATGTTTCTAAATAATATTTGCATAAATCACTCTCGTCCGAACCTAACATTTAAATGAGCAAATGGGTTATATATAGAAGAGTTTGGAACAAGTTGATGTTCACTCTTAAAGGTTTAATTCAATGACTCATAAAATACCTAAGTAAAGTGAAAGTGATTTTACAAAATATTATTAATGAAATGTATGACAGGTTTCCTTAAAGAATTTTCAAAGGATAAAACCCCATTACAAATCACCGAATCACACCCCAATCTAACGTGGACGTTCAGAAGCCCGAACAGCGAGAGCATTAGTCACCACATCCACTCATGCATCACTCTACGAGGTCTCCACTCGAGCCTCCAAGAGCAACACCCCATACATTCAAGTTACCTTTACAACAAGAATGCACCTGGGCGAGTACATGAGCCGTTAAGCCTTATCCAGCCAATAAACCCTTTTTGTACATAGAGCCTTGGTTTAGGATACCCCTTTGTTCATACTTATGCTATGTGCTATGTGTTTAAATTCGTTGTAAAGAGTCGGCCCATGTTTAGGAGAGTTGTTTCCATATAGTAGTCATTGGGCTCAGAAGAGTCATGCTTACCAACTAAGTTAATTAACCTCAAAAATTATGGTTAACCCAGTGGTTGGGCCCATTTATCTATAAAGGTTAATTATCTTGGTCTATAAAGTAAACGCAACTCGCCTTTGATGATTCTATATGTTCCTTTACGATATCTCTTTAACGAAGGTCCAATAAACCTGATTAAAGTTAAAATAAAGTTAGTGGGTAAAGTATTAGACTGCATAATAATCATCAGGCTAGAGTAAATTAATTTGTCGAGTTAATTATCGAATCTGTCACACTTATGGCCAACCCGTGGTTAGGCCCAACCATATCATATTTGATAATTAAATCAATTATAACTCGCCCGTTGTTGGTTTTATTAAGTCCTTTATGATACATGCTTTTCGGTAATTAAATAAAAAAAAGTAGAAAGAAGGGTCGTCGGTCCTGTTAATCATTATTTTAGTCCGGTAATTACAGATTTTCCTTAAAACAGTCGGTTTGTGGATGGGGCCCATCCGAATTGAGAAACACTGATTTGTGCTCCTTGACTTAGGCTTGATTCGCCATGCTTGACTTTATTCGGCCTATTGTAATGATTGGTTGTCCTTAGGTCTAAAAAATTTGATTAATAAATCAAACAAAGTTAGTGGATAAAGTTTTGGACTGCATAACAATCACCGACCTCGAGTAAATTAATTTATCGAATTAATTACTGAATCCATCATATTTATGGTCGACCCGTGGTTAGGCCCCACCATATTGGATTTGACAATTAAGTCCATAAACTAATTACAACTCGCCTGTTGTTGGTTATATCCAGTTCTTTACGATATCCACTTTCCTAAACAAATAGGATAAAAAATATATAGAAAGGGTAGACTGTCAGTCCTGTTGATCATTATTCTAGCCCGCGTAATAGTCAGTATGGCTTGAGTTGGACTGATAAATTTTCCGAGTTACGGATTCTCCTTAAAACGGTCGGCCTGTGGATGGGGCCCATCCGAATTGAGAACACTGACTCATGATTCCTTATTTAGTTCTGATTCGCCATGCTTTAGTTCTGATTCGCCATGCTTGGCTTTATTTGGCCCTTTATAACGATCAGTTGTCCTTAAGGTCCATATAGAGTTAGGTCCGTAAGGTAGATAAAGTGTGTTGTAGTCTAAGAGTTCGTACCGGTGCATGTGTATGTGAATGTGCATGTGTTTGTGCATGTGTGTGTGCATGTGCATGCGTCTGTGCATGTGTATGTGTGTGTGTGCATGTGTATGCGTCTGTGCATGTGTGTGTGCATGTGTATACGTCTGTGTGCATCTGTATGCGTCTGTGCATGTGTATGTGTGTGTGCGTGTGCATGCGTATGTGTTTGTGTATGAGTCTATGCATGTGTTTGTGTCTGTGCATGTGTATGTGTATGCGTATGTGCATGTGCATGTGCATGTGCATGTGTTTGTGTCTGTGCATATGTTTATGCATGTGTATGCGTATGCGTTTGTGTATGTGCATGTGCATGTTTATATGTCTGTGTATGTGTATGTGCATGTGTGTGTGCATGTGTATGTGCCTGTGCATGTGTTTGTGCATGTGTATGTGTTTGTATATGTGTATGTGTTTGTGTAACCACGTGTTTGAGTTTGTTGAGTTTGTACCACGTGTTTGAGAGTGTTGAGTTTTTGCCACGCGTTTGAGTTTGTCGAGTCTTTGCCACGTGTTTAAGTCTTCGTTAACACGTGCTTGTGTCTTTCTTAGGTTTTTGGTAATACGTGTTTAAGTCTTTATTAAGGTCTTGTTAACACGTGTCTTGAGTTAGGTGTAAATATGTGTTTATGTTTGTGTGTTGTGTCTTTGTTAGAGTCGGACCTAATTTTGAGGAGATGTTTTAGTCCGCGCAATAACCATTGGGTTTGAGAAGAAATGAGTTTATATACTGGATTAATTAACCTTAAATTTTATGATCGGCTAGATCGTGAGGCCCATTCACTTTATGGGTTAATTGGCCTTGTTTATCGATTCATTTTAACTCATCTTTGATGGTTTTATTCGGCCCTTCTCAGTATTCTTTTATTTTGGGTCCAAATAAAATTGATTATTAATTAAACAAAGTCAGTGTGTGTTGTTCTAGCCCGCGTAATAGTCTCAAGGTTAGAGAAAATAAATTTATAGATTCGATTATAAAGTCTAAAACAAAATCCATGGCCGGCCCGTTGGTAAGCCCATCCATGTTGGATTTAATAATTGAGTTTATAAGTCTGTTTTAGCTCACCTTTTTGATGGCTTTATTCGGTCCTTTACAACATCCACTTTCCATGAGTGTTAATAAATAAATATGTCGAGTCTTCAATAAAAATAGTGTGTAAATAGAAGTCTAGAAGTCAGGTTGTAAGTTCGTCAAGCGTTATTCTAGTCCGTATAATAGTCAATTTAGCTTGAGTTAACACAAGTGACGGATTCTACTTAAAACGGTCGACTTACGGTTTAAACCCATCCGAATTAAGAAACACTCATTTGCGCTTTCCAACTTATGTCAAACTTGCTATGTTCGACTTTATCCGGCCCTTTATGATGCTCTTGTTGTAAAAAAAGTGTCGTTGTGTGTCTCAGAGTCGTATAGAGGTTAGGCGTTCCTATGTCAGTAAATAAGTGTCTTTCATTCGTTAGGACGTCTCATAGAGGTTAGAACCGGCGAACCGGTATCATAATTGAGTTGTTTCCTGAGTGAGTATAGAGGTGTCTTACACGCTAGGAGATATCATGTATGGTCTAGTAAACCCAGGTTACGGGTAAGTCTTTGTTTAAGAGTTTGCATGTAAGTTTCTTGCATTCTTTAAGGGGTCTTATATAGGTGTATAGGGTATGCAAACCCAGGTCATAGGAAAGTTTTTGTTTTAGAGTCACTATGTAAGTGTTTTTTTATTCTTTAGGAAGTCGCATATAGGGTCTAGGTCCTAGGTTAGTCTTTTCCTAACTCAATGTGTGTCTCTCATCTTCAGGAGGTCCAATGTGAGTCCATGTCATGTGTGGGTCTTTTCTTGGGTCAACATGTGTGTTCCATTTTTAGGAAGTTCAATGTGAACCTAGGTCTAGGATGAGTCTTTGTGTTAGTGTCTGCATGTAAGTGTCTTGCATTCTTTGGAAAGTTTTCATACGAGGTCTAGGTCATAGGCAAGTGTTTTCTTAAGTGAATATGCATCTGTCAGTTTTAGAAAGTTCAATGTAAACCCAAATCATAGGTAAGTCCTTGAGTTATTGTGTAAGTGTCTTTCATTTTAAGAAGCCGCATATAGGGTTTAGGTCCTGGAAGTCATAAGTGAATCGTTGAGTCGTTTCTCGGGTTAGCACATAAGGGTCTTTCAGTCGCTAGAGAGTCGCATGTAAGGACCGTGTCATAGGTAAATCCTTTCTTAAGTCACCGTGAGTCATTTTAGAAAGTTGAAAGTAAAACCCATGCCATGGGTGGGTCGTTAGGTCATTTCTTGAGTCAGCAGGTAAGTATCTTCATTCCTTAGAAAATCTCATGTAGGTCTAAGTCATGGGTAGGTCCTTCCCTAAGTCAGCATGTGTCTTTCACTTTAAGGTTGTCAATTTCAAACCCATGTCCTGGGTGAGTCTCTTTTGAGTCAGCATATAGACATTTGCATCCTAGGAAGTCCCATGTAGGTCGGTTAGCTCATTCAAACCCATGTCCTGGGTGAGTCTCACTCGAGTAAGCATATAAGCATTTTTTATTTTTAGGAAGTCCATATAGGACATGCATGCATTGGGATTGGCTTTTCTTCATTTTTCTAGTGTCAAGGTAAAGGCCTGAGCAAACAATAAAGGGAATTTTGGGATGACGGGAAACTCTGCAGCTACATAGATCCCGGGGACACGACACGGAGAATTATTGGGCTCTGTAGAACAAGATTGAGGACATAATCCAGTTAGGGAACTTCCCCTACCAAGAGTAGCACCAATAGAACATGGATTCCCCATGCGAAGACAGGAGCGGCATATCATCAATGGAGCTTTAGAGTTAGCTACATTTCTGATTGTCAAGCATTTTGCTTTCGAAATCTGTTAGAGTTGAGAGTCAATTCTTAATTCATTCCTTGAATTCAATTGCTCTTGTTGCTATTTGTTCAAATAGACTTTCGTGCTTGTATTTCTGATTTGAGTTGAAAAGTTCTCTCATCCATTCACCATCCTTACAAACCAAGTCTGGCGAATTCATCTTCTCTTATCTTTTCATTTTTTGTCATGTACCTCGTTCCCATCTTTTATTCTCTTGAATCCAGGGTTAGAGTGATGAAGAGAGAGTTTAAAAAAAATAATAAAAAATAGTGAAAAACTATAGAGTGGCCGATTTGAAAACCTCATTGAGGCAAGCCGGGCAAAAGGAGAGAATAAAATTGATGAGAGAAGTCAGCCTATATTCGCATCCAACAGGCCAAGCAAAAAGAGAGAGTGTTGTCAGAAAAGACCAAGTCCCATAATCTCTCCGAAGTGAGCGCTCCTCGTTAGAAATGTCGCAGCTTAACCAAATATGCCGAGGACAGGGGGCTTCCGCCCAGCCTTCATTTCACCAACCACATTACCCTCGTCTTTTCATCCAATTTCGACCTAGCACTTACTACCTATCATTTACATTTCTAGCTTTTTCCATCAAACCTCAACCTTTTTAAAACTCTTTCATTCATTAAACCAAAAGGTCTGTTATGACTAAAGGAGAACAGGAGACAACCCATGAAGGAGTTCGAAAAAAGAGATTTAAAAGAAATGAGAAGAGTCGAAAGGGATAGAAAAAAAAGTTAGAAAAAAAAAGTGAGAGAAAAAAAAAAGTTGAGAGAGATAGCAAAAAAGAAGGAAAAGGAACAAGAACAAAAATAAAAAAAAGAAAAGAAGAGGAAAAAGGGAGAATAAGAAATTAGAAGGCGGAAATAAGAGTCGTGCACACCAGAATATTCCCATTAATCTCAAACCTTCACCTCGTCATCCATACACCTCATCAAACCTTTCAACCTTCAATAACCTTCCCCATCTTTCAATAACCATCCATAACCTGCCTTCATAACCATCTTTTCGAACCGTTAATCCTTCCTCGAGTCACTACCCTTTCAAAGTTGCGCTTAAACAACTACGACTGGCCTGATTCCACCTTGGATACGTAGGAGAACCTCTTTGAGGCCCGGCCCAATATTTCTCACTTTAGAGAGTTTTGTCGTTTAATAAACTGATATTTGAGAGAATAAAAAAAGAGAGAATAAAAAGCTAGTCCGAAAACCCACTTGGGCGGGCTAGGCAAAAGGAGAGGCAACTCTGGATTTCTATCACCATCATTAACCCTTCATTTTCCATTTTCCATTTGCCAGACTTGAACATCATTCTGTCACCCATGTCCCATCCTTTTCCCAAGAGATGATGTCTACCCCATTTGACCATCTCTTCACCCTTTCAAGACACCATCATCCTTAAGTGTCTCTTTATCCCCATGTTCTAACCTTTTCCCAAGAGATAATGTTTATCCCATTTGACCATCTCTCATTCCCTTTTAAGGCACGTTAATTCTTAAGTGTCTCCACATCCCATTCATTAATAATACCTCTCCCATCATCTCTTTCACTAAACACTTTCTAACCGTTCTCTTTATCCTTTTCATATCTTCTCACCCTTTGAGGACTTTTCAGCTCGATCATTAATGCAAGTATGAAGTTCTGCTCTTAATGCCCACTCTCAACATACCTAAGTGTGACTAATTTCTCAACAAGAGCAAAAGCCCTCCACATTGGATCAACGGCTAACTGGCAGCAACATACATGATCATGAACAAACTCAGAAACAAGCTACTCTAAACTAGGGTCTCGCGCGACCCTTGTGACATCATTCAAGACATTTATCGGGGAAAGGTTCTAAGAGGGACACCTACTCCCTATCCTTCAAGATCTTGGATCTTCATTCTCATTGATGTCCTAGTAGTCTCAAAAAAAAAAAATAGAGAGAAAAAAAAGGAAAGAAAAGAAAAAGAAAAAAAGGAAAAGAAAAAAAAAATGAAAAAGAGAGGCTAACTTGAAAACCCTTTGGGCGAGTTAGGCAAAAGGAGAGATGCTATAAAAATAAGCTAGTAGAAAAATAAAGCATACCGAGGAATAAGAGCGGAAGAAGCCATCACTTCTCAATAAAAGCCAAGAATACAAAAATGAAGAAAAAAAACCAAGAAGAAGCTCTAATTTGTGATCACAAGAGTTCGATTCACACAGCCACATGTCATGCCCTCATTTGCTTAGGCTCAAGTGTGATCAGCCTTGGGGCTATCTACAATAATTGCAGGCAAGTTTGTCTCCTGCATGGCCTGCAAAAGCTGGAGCGAATGCAAAGATTCCTGTCTTCTCTCTAGTGTCCGGCCGGCCTAGGGAAATAAGGAGCCTTTGTCTTTTCTCCATGCTTGTTGCCAAGGGCCCGAGTGAATGCAAGGATTCCTCTCTTCTCTCTAGAGTTCGGTCGACATAGGGAAAGAATGAGCCTTTGTCTTTTCTCCATGCTTGTTTCCAAGGGCTCGAGCTTGAACATTTTCAAGAAGGAGCAAGGCTAAGTGTGCCCAATAAGGAGGGGTGGTCTTCTTAAGACTAGAGCGTCAAGTCCCCAAACAAGAGCATTTTCCCAATGATCATGCTGACATAATCTGGGGAAAATAAGAGTCGTCGGCACCATGACTGATGAAGTCTCCAGGCATTGAATTTCCACTGAAAACCAAAATCATAGCCACCGGCAGAGTTCGGTGCAGCCTCAGCAATAAGAGTCATCAACATCAGCTTCGACGAAATCTCAGGAATAAGAATCACTGGCATCGCGTTCAAAGAAGTCTCATCGGCATAAAAAATGCTATCATCATCAAAAATCCAAAAACAGGGTAGCCCATCGGCGTAAGTCCCCATCAGCATCAGGGCCATCGGTAGAGTCGGTATCCAAGCATCACCACAGACTTTGCATTCCAAAGTCATATCTCTAGGCTTTGCATTCCAAAGTCATATCTCTAAGCTTTGCATTCCAAAGTCATATCCCAACCGGTATCCATCAAATCAAAACTACTTTGATCTTCGTCCTATCCTCGGACTCAATCAAAGTGGGGGCTCTCTGTAGACACCGAAATTTGGCACACAGATATATAGCATTCCTATATAAAAATGAAGCAAAAATAAAGAAAGAGAAGTCAGTCGATAAGCTAGATTTTAGCATAAATTTTATATACTTTTTAATGTAATTTTTTACTTCCTTTTTATGTATTTTTAGTTAGAAAATTAGGAAATTAGAAAAAGGGAAGCCAAGCCATGCAAGCCACGTGCCAAGAGGTCTAAAGATCGAATCCTCACAAAAACACTCCAAAAACACCTAAAAAGCTAGCTAAACACATGCTCATTTCATCTAGTGTGAAGGGCAGCTTCCCTAGGCAGTTTGACTTCACACTCCGCTGTCCATTCATGCATGGACGAAGCTGGTTCTCCCCTCCCCTGGCGCAGTGGCCGACAAACCTACACGACACCAACCACATGTGGTCAATTGACCACGTGCTGCCGTCCACTCCAAGTTCACCCCCCTTCTACCTTGGTATTCTGCACAAGCTCGGAGATTACTATGTATGTGCATGCATGCATATGTATCTCAACTCTCTCCTAAATCCTATAAATACCCCCTCATGCCAAAGCCAAACTCACTCAATCATTCACTCATTCTTCCCCTCCGACACTCTCATTCATCCACTCTCTCATTCTTTCATCATCTCTCTAGTCTCTATTCTGGTATCATCATTCTACCACTCTTTTTCTATGACATTTACACCATTCTCTTATTATCCTAATCTCCTTATCTTCATCCTCTTAAACCCCTTAATCCATACTCCCATAATATCCCCACTATTCTTACATAAAACCCTCACAAAAACATTCTAAAACGCCACTACAAACCCACAAAAAATCCCTTTCTTCCTATCCTTTTTCCCTACCTTTTTACTAACCTTCTTCATCACTTTCCTAACATTATTATCTCCTTTTCTCCACTTGTTTAAGCCCTCTTATCTCCATTCTCATCTTCCTTCCATTATCGTAAAACCCTAAAAACTCCACAAAAGCCTAATCTTTCTACTACCCAAAACACCACAAAAAGAGCCTTTTCCTACCCTTTTTCTCATCCCTTTTCCATACTTTTTCTCATCCACCTTTGGCACCATTTTGGCATATTCAAGAGGAGTATTCAAAGCATCCAAATGCTACTACAACAAAGGCTAGGCAAGGCGTCCCTTCAAAAGACATAATGTAAGCTTCTAAGTGTTCTTTATGTAAGTAATGTGTTGTATATTATGTACCTATCTTTCTTTCATTCTTTTGCATGTTCAATGAAATAATTCTATAAAGTATTCATTTATTTCCCTTCCAAACTTTATCAAAAGCACATTTTAAACTTTTAGTAGAGTCTTTCCTTTTGTGAGAGGCGAACTCTTAAAGTTTACTTTTCGAATTCCTAGCCTTACCCCCGGATCCATTCTTGGGTTTAGCAGGCGGAGTCTTTCTTTCTATCTTGTTGGGTTTGTCTTGGCTTTTCCCTTAAAAATCGGGTGGCGACTCCCATTCGAACTAAAACACATCGGAGATTGCATAAACTATGGTTACATGGTTTTATAATATATCGATGCACTTTAGGGTTTTCTCTCTTATGTTTCTAAATAATATTTACATAAATCACTCTCTTCCGAACCTAACATTTAAATGAGCAAATTGGGTTATATTTCGAAGAGTTTGGAACAAGTGGATGTTCACTCTTAAAGGTTTAATTCAATGACTCATAAAGTGCCTAAGTAAAGGGAAAATGATTTTACAAAATATTATTCATGAAATGTATGATAGGTTTCCTTAAAGAATTTTCGAAGGTTAAAACCTCAGCACAAATCACCGAATTACACCTCAATCCAACGTGGACGTTCAGAAGCCCGAACGACGAGGAAAAATGTCCACACCTAGCTCAACCCTTAGGATACCATGTGAATAAAGACTTCGATTACTTGAAGGACCTTTGTGTCCAACTTGAAACCATGAATAATGAGAAGGCCGCTGCCCAAGGGTGGAGGAATTCCAGTCCTAATGGAAGGGCCACTTGTTCACCCAGCCACCCTTCTAAGAACGCTGAGACTAATGTAATTCAGTGAGGAATCCAACCAAAGCACGACCATTACACTCCTCTCGACACCACTTACGTCGATGCTTTTGATCATCTCTTAAGAAAAAACCTGATTGAGTTGCCTTTACCAAGACCAGAGCTAGAAACGAAGTACCCAAGCTGGGATGATAATGCATTCTGCAACAATCACAGGTGTAAGGAACATGACACCGAGAAGTGCTGGACCTTGAAGAATAAGATAGAGGGTATGATCCGCTGAGGGAAATTGCCTCTGTGAAAAGCAGCATAGAAAGCCTACATGAGCAGTCAATAAGGCAACTCAATACTACATGAAGTGGACTTTGAAGTTAGCTAGAGTCTGAATTCCTTTGGGCATTCTTTTTCAGAGTCAGTTAGGGGAGGCATTGAGTCGGTCTTCGATATGCTTGTGTTTTGAATTCAGTAAGATGCATCTATTTGATTGTGATTGTTTGAGAATCTCATGCTTACATTATTAACTTGAGTTAAAAAGCTCTTCCACCCATTCATTAGCCTTAACATCCAACTCTGACACATCCATCTATCATTACCTTCACATACCCTTCCATTCACCAAGTATTTCATCCTTCGAATCTAGGGTTTAATTAAGAAAAAAAAAGAGAGAAAAATAAAATAAAATAAAATAAAAAGAGGGAAGTCAGTCTACATTCATCAAGAAGGCTGAGCAAAAGGAGAGAAGACCAAAACCACCAGTCTCTTGAAAGTGGACATCTCTATGCTCTTAGACTAACAGCTGAAACAAAATGTGCCTAGGACAGGGGGCTACCATCTCACCACCCACATCAGCATCCATATCACCTTGTTTATAGCCTTCACCTCCATCCTAAATTCCCCTTCACAAAATCATCCCTCGCTCTTTGTGTCATTCATCATAGTCACCGTTCAGCCTCCACCAACCCGGTCATTCTCCTCATGACCAGTCCATATCTGCCCCAAATCTAAAAGGTGTGTTGTGACTAATAACATCAGAAAGGTGAACATGAGTCTATCCCATGACGAAGAAAGGCGAAAAAAAAGAGAGAGTAGAAAGCAAAAAAAAGAAAAAAAAGAAAGAAAAAAAAGGAAAAAAAAGTTCCTATTTAGTCCCCCAACATGGGTCGGCATGAGTGGTACGGCGCTCAATGTCCTTAAGCACTTTGTTTGTGTATGGAAAAACTTGTGCTGGGAGAGTAAACCCCATTTGGGTCGTCCAAATCTCGAAGCATGCCAATAAAAAAAAAAAGGAACAAGCAAGTGCAAAAAAAAAAAAAAGAAAAAAAGAGTGAATGAAAAGTGAAAAAAAAAAGATGAAAAACAGTAGAAAGGGATAGCCAAAAAAAAAGGAGGAAATGGAGGAAAGCAAAGAGAAAGAAAAGAAGAATGAAAAGAAGGAGAATAAGAAATTAGAAGGCGAAAATAAGTCATGCACACCTCAGAAAATCTCATCTCAAACCTTCACCTCATCATCCATACACCTCAGCCTTCTATAACCTTCACAAACTTTTCATCCATCCATAACCTGCATATGAACCCTCAAACCTTTATAGCCATCTTTTCGAACCGATAAACCTTCCTCGATGCACTACCCATCAAAGTTGCGCTCAAGCCTTGCGCCCCAAGCCTTCACCTCATCATCACACCTTTGCATCCATAATCATCCTCAAGCCTTCCTCACCAAGCCCTCCTCGAGGCACCAATCCTTTGAAGCTGCACCTTATGAACTATGACTGGCCTGATTCCACATTGGATACGTAGGAGAATCTCTTTGAGGCCCGGCCACTACAATTCACCTTAACGGAGCATCCTTTGTCCTAAAATTTTTGGTCTTTGAGTGAAAAATGAAAAAAAAAAAAAAGAAAAAACAGAGAGGCAAGCCTAGAATCCCAGACTAGGCAAAAGGAGAGTGAGAGAACAAGAGAGGCTAGCCTGAAAACCCGTTAGGGCAGGTTAGGCAAAAGGAGAGTGAGAGAACAAGAGAGGCTAGCCTGAAAACCCGTCAGGGCAGGTTAGGCAAAAGGAGAGTGAGAGAATAAGAGAGGCTAGCCTGAAAACCCGTCAATCCACGTTAGGAAAAAGGAGAGTAAACCCTTGATTTTGAAATTCTTTCATGTCCCCACCATAATAATTTCCTAACCTTCTTTCTGTCAGACTTGGATCACCTTCACATAGCCAAATACCTCTCTCCCTATGAGCCGAATCTATCTCGACCATTCCCTCATCTCTTCTCCTATGAGGTGACTTAACCCTTGCTAACCATCAAGCCTTAGCTAAAACATAGTCATCTATCAATGAAGACAGGCCCAGATTCGACCATCGACCGACCATCATCTCACTTTTCACCAAGTGCCTCATATACTAGTCTGGTCATCATCAGAATTACCCTTTCTTTTGCCAATCCTTTTTATCCTCCCATACCACCAAGAGCTTTTTGACTCGGTCAATAGTGCAAGTGCGAGATTCGACATTTCGAGGTCCGTTTTCAGCACATTTGAGCAAGGCCCATTCGTTAGGGACAAGAAATCAACCACATCAATGGCTAATTGCAAACAACATCCAACTCAAGAGAAGAGTTCATTTGAACTTGGGGCTCCCCTAACCCTAACATAACCTGCCGCAGGGGGCTTTGCCCATCTCCGTAATGATCTGGGGAAGTAAGAGGACAAGACAAGTCATCCAGGACAATACCTTCATCAGCACGCCTCGTCATAAGCCTCATCTATCCTGTCATGTCTTGAAATTGCATAACGAGTTGATCTGACACTTAAAGAATCATCGTTCTAGTTTTGGTACTGAGGGCTGTTTGCATATTGAGTCACATGCATTGTAAAATACCATTCATGCACATATTCTCTAGTCGTTGCATTGCATCAGCAGGTCATGCGTAAAGTCAACAGTCATGCATAAGTGCATCATCCATAAGAGTCTAAAGTTTAGAAGACCAAGTGCACGCATACTCATCGAGAAAAGAAGGATAATAAAAGGCTCAGATTGACTACTAATCATCAAGAGCAAGATTAGGGAAATCTCTAATCACACTCTAGATGACTTCTATCCATCATCCGAAACTCATCATCCGCATCGGGAAAATCCGAACTGCCTCGGGAAAAGCCGTTGGACATCATCAACATCGGGAAAATCCGAACTGCCTTAGGAAAATTCGATGGGCACCACCATCAACATCGGAAAAATCCGATCCGCCTCAGGAAAATCCGTTGGGCACCATTAACATCGGAAAAATTCGAACTGCCTCGGGAAAATTCGTTGGGCACCACGATCATCAACATCGGGAAAATCCGAACTACCTCAGGAAAAGTCGTTGGGCACCACCACCATCAAAATCGGGAAAATCCGAACTGCCTCAGGAAAAGCCGTTGGGCATCATCAACATCGGGAAAATCCGAACTGCCTCGGGAAAATCCGTTGGGCACCATCAACATCGGGAAAATCCGAACTGCCTCGGGAAAATTCGTTGGGCAACACCATCAACATCCGGAAAATTCGAACTGCCTAGGGAAAAGCCGTTGGGCATCATCAACATCGGGAAAATCCGAACTGCCTCGGGAAAATCTGTTGGGCACTACCATCAACATCCGGAAAACCTGATCCGCCTCGGGAAAATCCGTTGGGCACCGTCAACCTCGGGAAAATCCGAACTACCTCGGGAAAATTCGTTGGGCACCACCATCAACATCGAGAAAATTCGAACTGCCTCAGGAAAAGCTGTTGGGCATCATCAACATCGAGAAAATCCGAACTGCCTCGGGAAAATTCGTTGGACACCATCAACATCGGGAAAGTCTGAACTGCCTCGGTAAAATTCGTTGGCACCACCATCAACATCGGGAAAATCCGAACTGCCTCGGGAAAAGCCGTTGGGCATCATAAACATCGGGAAAATCTGAACTGCCTCGGGAAAATCCCTTGGGCATCACCATCAACATCGGGAAAATCCAATCCGCCTTGGGAAAATCCGTTGGGCACCGTCAACCTCGGAAAAATCCGAACTGCCTCGGGAAAATCTGTTGGGCACCACCATCAACATTGGGAATATCCGATCCGCCTCGAGAAAATTCATTGCGCACCATCAACCTCGAGAAAATCCATTAGGCACCACCATCAACATCGGGAAAATCCGATCCACCTCGGGAAAATCAATTGGGCACCATCAACCTTGGGAAAATCCAATCCGCCTCGGGAAAATTCGTAGGGCACCACCATCAACCTCGGGAAAATCCAATCTGCCTCGGGAAAATTCGTTGGGCACCATCAACATCGGGAAAATCTGATGGGCATCATCGACACCGGGAAAGACTAGGACATCGACAGAAAGGGAGATCAGCTACGATCAATCTGCCAGACAGGGAGCCATCACTGACACTAGATTGCTGCTAAAAGGCGCCATCATCATCCACCCTTCGGTCGCCACATAAAGGAGCACTGACAGCATCCACCCACACAACCCGAAACTGACGACCCAAAGACTGCGGCCAAAGGGTTTCCAAAGCTCAGGTAAAAATCTGAACCCTCCTCACAGTTGCGAAAGAACTAATACTTGGTTTTCTTGTGATTTCCAGGTCGCCATTCGGTTGCCGCATAAAAGAGCACCATCTGCAATCGTCCAACGGTTTCCACGTAAAGGTTTCCGACGACATCATCAACTTCTGCAGTCGTCCAACGGTTGCCACCTAAAGGCCTCCGACGACATCATCATTAGCATCGGTCGTCCAACGGTTACCACCTAAAGGTCTCCGACGACATCATCGTCAGCATCAGTCGTCCAACGGTTGCCACCTAAAGGCCTCCGACGACACCATCAACATCATTCGTCCAATGGTTGACACCTAATGGCCTCCGACGACACCATCAACATCAGTCGTCCAACACTTGCCACCTAAAGGTCTCGGACGACACCATCAGCATCAATCGTCCAACGGTTCCAACCTAAAGGCCTCCGACGACACCATCAGCATCAATCGTCCAACGGTTACCACCTAAAGGTGTCCGATGACATCATCATCAACATCAGTCGTCCAACGGTTGCCACCTAAAGGCCTCCGGCGACACCATCCGCATCAGTCGTCCAACGGTTACCACCTAAAGGTATCCGACGACATCATCATCATACACATCAAACTGCGACATAGGCGAAGCTTCCAAGTGTCAGCCCACACCTTCAAGTAAGGTAGTCATCAGACGCCTGAGACCACTTTCAGTAGGGCGTCATTCTCGCTTGAGATAAGCAAACAACTCATCAATAGTCATGTAGAGCATCATTCTTGCTCGAGATCTTCCCCAAAGAGGAACATGCCGCCCGCAACCGTGATGCAGGACCCGGCTTCCAAGCATCACCCAGGCTTTGTAACCTAAAGTCATATCCTCAGGCTACTTTGACGTTCGTCCTACTCGGACTCGATCAAAGTGGGGGCTCTCTGTAGACACCTGGTTTTGTACCGATGAAATCCCGACTCATCATGTTCAGCAAGTCATTTGGGCCAAACACTAAAATGGGTTGTCGGACCAATAAGGTCAGCGATATGGGCCTAAGAAATCAAAGCAGCCCACCTATATCTAATTAAACCCAGCTGGGTTTTAAACTTCAGAAGGCAGCCCACACAGAAGCGGGTCCAGCGCGCGCCCCGGCCCTGAATCAATATAACCTGCTTGAGTTTCATACTTAGCAGCAACGCGTCGTCGTTTTGGCCATGTCAGTGATCCATGCATGCTACGATATAACCTGCTTAGGTTATATTTTCTGGCGCCAAATTCCCATGCAATCCCATGATCATAGCCCCACGTGCATTGACCTTCCCATTGACCCCTTATAACCCACCTGGGTTTTGATACGAGATGACTTGAGTTTTCGGGTATGTCCCCTCCATTTTCCCTCCTAAACCTTCACTCCCTCACCTATAAATACCCCCTCCGTTTCACCCTCATGTCATCAACTACTATCATCAAACGCCCTTACTCTACCCAAATTCCCATCAAATATCACCATTATCCTACCAAAACTCTCTAAAATTCTTTCCACTACATCCATTCTTATCCCCTAATATTTCATAACCACTCTCATAATAATCTCCACACCACTCCTATACCATTCTCTAAAAGCATCCATATCTTCATCATTCCATCCGAGGTCAAAACCGGGGCTAAAGTGAAGGAACTTGTTCGTCGCATTCGGCCAACCCATATCAAACGAGATTTGCTTTTGTTATTGTTATTTTTGTATTAGTCATGTAATCCATTCTTTAATTCCTTTACTTGTACATATTTTGTAAAAAGTAAACATCATGTTTTAATTTTGCATGATCGGAATAATAACTTCGCGAAATTAACCAAACTTCTCCCCGCTCTCTTTGTTTTCTATGTCAATTTTAGTAGAGTCTGTTTTCTAACAGGCGTGTTCGAAAATTCTTATAATTCTCGAATTCGTAACCGTACCCCCGAATCTAAAAATCGGGTTCGTAAACCAGAGTCTTTCATTTCTTATTTTATGGTTTGTCGATTTCCTTTAATCGAATGGCGACTCTTTAAAATTTTATAAATTCGTTTAATTATTTAAAATATTCATTTTTGTAATAAAATAATTTAAAGAATAATTTAATACATTTCCTTCACTAATTCAAGGTTGGGCCCCAAGGAAATGGGCCAGAAATCAATAAAACCCAGGCTGGTTTTATTAATTTTAACCCATCTCCCTCTAGCCCGAGGAAGTAACCAGCCCATCCCAAGAGACATCAAAACCGAGGCGGGTTTTGATAGTCTCTGGTTGCCCGTTTGACTCCTTATAGGGCCTGAACTTAGTGATTGGGCCCTGATTAAACTATTATTAAACTATTTTGTGAAATTTTGGATAATTTAAATAATAAAAAATGGGTTTGTAAATAAATAATGTTTCATCACCCCGAAAATGAATTTTGAAAATAAAAATATCCTTGAAAAATGATTAAACAATCTTAGTCCGCTCCCGATCATTAAGTAGCGCATCCGAAAACAATCTCCCCGAACGGGGTGAATTTTCCAGGTCCTACAAAATATTGGATGAATGATTGTGGTTATAAACATGTGATAATTTTTCGTTTACATGTGTTTATTGGATCAACCCAAAGGAGGATTCGTTATTCAACATGTTTTTATTATCAGTGTTTGATGACTAGACCAAGATATCAATAAGAAGTTAATATTGTGGTCCAAAGATGAAATATTAATGGAAACCTGATATTATGGGATGGGATGCGACCTTATTTGAACTTACTGTTATTATCAAGATTATGGTTTTGGGTAAGCATGTACTGAACTGTTTACTTGTTCTCTGATTTAGCTACCTCTAATCCTGCTAACATCACCGCCAACATTAACTCTATTCCTATGATGAATGGCTCAAACTCCAAGTCATGGAAGGAAAATCTCTTGATTGTTCTCGGTGTCATGGATCTTGACCTTGCCTTGAGGATTGACTGTCCTGCTCCTCTAACTAATGAGAGTCCCTCTCATCAAAGGCGGGAGCTTGAGAGGTGGCAAAGGTCAGATCACATGAGTTTGATGATCATGAAGAAAGCCATTCCAGAAGCATTCAGGGGCACTGTATTTGAAAAGATAACTATGGCTAAGGGTTTCCTTGATGAGATTGAAATGAGGTTTGCCAAAAACGAAAAGGCTGAAATCGAAGTGTTCTTGGCAAAACTAGTTTCAATGAGGTATAAAAGCAAATGAAACATAAGGGAGTACATTATGGAAATGTCTCATCATGTTTCAAAACTAAAGGCACTTAAACTTCACCTCTCTAAGGACTTGTTAGTGTATTTGATTTTGATATCTCTTCCATTAAGTTTTAACCAGTTTAAGGTGAGCTACAACTGTCAGCAAGGGACTTGGTCTCTGAATCAACTCATCTCACATTGTGTTCAGGAAAAGGAAAGGTTGAAACTAGATAAGACTGAAAGTGATCACCTTACCTTGACCTCTAATTCCAAGAGGAAAAGGGTAAAGGGTAAAGAAGCTGCAAATAAGGCACCTCAAAAGAAGCAGCAAAAGCAGAAATCAGCTAATGTTGAAAATAAGGGTTGCTTCTTTTGTGGTGATGTGGACCATAAGAAGAAGGAATGTACCAAATATCACGCCTGGCGTGCTAAGAAAGGTATGTTTCTTGGTTTGGTTTGTTCTGAGGTTAATTTAGCTTCGGTTCCCACCTATACTTGGTGGGTTGATTCTGGTGCAACAATTCACATAAGTGTGTTTACGCAGGGTTGCCTGAGCTGGCGAAAACCAAGTGATGTTGAAAGATACATCTATGTAGAGGAAATTGACAAGTTCAGATTATTGTTAAAGACTGGTTTTTATTTGGATTTTGATGAAACATTTGTTGTGTCGTCGTTTAAGCGGAATTTGGTTTTTGTTTGCTCATTGGACAAAACATATGGTTACGTTTGTTCATTTGGAAACAGATTGTTTAAGTTGTTTCATGATTGAAAATTAGTTGGAACTGGTTCTTTATCTAATAGCAATAGTCTATACACACTTGACATAGTTGCTTCTTATAATGAAATCCTGCATGTAAGTAGTCCAGGCATAAAGAGGAAATTACCTAATGAGAATTCTGGTGCCCTATGGCATAAAAGATTGGGTCATATCTTAAGAGGAGAATCGAGAGACTCGTGTCTGATGAAATTCTTGAACCCTTAACTTTCACATACATGGATGTGTGTGTTGATTGTATAAAGGGCAAATAAACCAACCAAAGGAGATTTGAAGCCAATAGAATTACCGACGTCTTGGAACTTATACATACAGACATTTGTGGGCCTTTTCCAAACCCTTCTTGGAATGGCCAACAATACTTTGTGACGTTCATAGATGATTATTCTAGATATGGCTACATATATCTCATTCATGAAAAATTACAGTCTCTGGACGTGTTCAAAAACTACAAGGCTGAAGTTGAAAACCAACTTAGCAAAAGGATAGTTTTGTTGCTTTATTTGATTTCATGCTTTTATTGCTTTCCTTGATTCCATGTCTAGGTTAGTTTTGTTGTTTCCTTCACATAATTTACCGCTTTTCCGCACTTGTGAAAAACCCCTCTACGCAAACCGATTTCCCAAATCAAGCCTAACTCCCATCCCTGTGATCGACAACCCCTACTTAAAACCACAAAATACACAACCGAACAATGGCGCCGTTTCCGGGGATGGCGTTATTTGGTAGATTAGGCTATTGGTTTGTGTGTAAATAGTTTATCGCTTTCTAGATTCTAGCAAGAAAAATGTAGTGAAAAAAAATTGAATATAAAAAAAAAGGGAAAAAAGAAAGAAAAAAGAAAAAAAGAGATGGCATGTTTTAGCTTCCCTCAAAATGAGCAAGAATTATTTTGTGATTATCGTGATAGATTGAATGATTATCTTGCTTATTGTGCCCCTCATGGTTATATTTATTCTAATTTGGAATTGTTAGTTGTTACTAATGAGGGATTGAACTTCGAGACCTATTCTCTTCTGAATTACTTTGATTTCAATATTGAAAATGAGTATCGGGCTTGGGAATTATTTGATTGGTTGTATGCAGATACTCGCCAATTTGGGGAGACTTTTTATTCATCGGAATCTTGTTTTGGTAGTCTGTGTGCTCTTCATGCTCAATGGCACTATGAGAAACGTTATGTAAAAAACTCTTATGATCTTTCTCCATGTGATGTTGTTGAGTCTCGTCATTTGTGTGTGCATTGTGAATCTCCGTCTCATGCTTCCGAATCTTGTATGGACATTAGACTAGATAAAATTGGTGCTGAAATAGATGGTTTACAAGATAGGATGAATGAATGCTTTCAAGAATTTGAACAAGTGCGTACAACTAGGGTAGAAACTTAACTTGCACAATTGGTTGATTCAAATGTTGAAGTAGGTCATTCATCGTCTTTGAGCCCTGAAATGTGTGTTGATTCTTCTGTGTATGATTATGATAATGATTATGACTACTGTAATGGACATAGTTTTGTAAGGAGGATTAGTGATTCCTTATCTCTAGCCCCACTTAGTGAGCATGAGGAACATGATGATTCTGTGTGTGATGATGTAGAAATTGATGAAAACATGCTAGACGATGAACCATTGTCCACACCATTGTCCATGCCATTGTGTGAAGAAAAAGTTGAGTCTATTGAATGCCATGATGCTTGTAATAAAATTGAGCATGATCTTGTTGAGAGTGAAATTGAATCTATTGTGATTGAATGTGTGCTTGATACCGATTTGTTCACTTTCATTGAGAATCATTGCATTAGTGAGGCATTAGCTATCCTTGCATGTGAGTCCATTGATGTGCATTCTTGTGATGATGAGCATATTTCTTTGGGGATTGATCATGGTTGTTTAAATTTGGTTGTTGACAATGAAGTTTTTGATGATGACATGCTTTATGAGTAATTCACTATGAGTTATGACCCGGAGCCTTCCATTTTCACTTTTGATGTTGTTTTGAATGATGCACCTTTGTCTTTTAATATTGAAAATTCTTCTGATGAGTCTGATATTGATGAAGATGTACCTGTTTGTGATTTTGGGAGTGTTATGATGTGGTCTAACCCTACTTTTTCCTTACACCCATTGATGATTATGATGATTATTTGGATGAAAGTTGTGATTTGGAATTGGTGTTTAATGAAAATTGCATGGAAATTCAGTTTGAATCATCGTTGGCATCCAAGTCTTTGCATGAACATTTCAGGATTGTGTTGTATTGCCTCCTTCCGTTGATTTGTATACCCAATCTCCATTTACGAGTCAATTGGAGGACCCATTTGTCATGTCTCACTTCACCATGCCTAGGAAGGTCTTGTACATTCCTGTAGTCCGTCCTTTCTATGACTTTTCGAAGGCATTTGATAAACTGTTAAGAGCACTAATGAGAGAATGCATGATTTGTTACTCTGGGCATTGAATGGTTCTGACTTGAAGCTCGATATCTTGAGGTGAGAAGGAGTGAATTTCTTGATAAGATGCCTTCGAGGTAATATCCTTCCTCACCTTTTGTGTATAATTAGTAAGTCGGTTTCTTTTCTTCTTTTATTTTCTTTTGAGTGTTTCTTTTTCTTTATTTTGGGATACTGTCTTACCTACTTCTGTATCCATTTGAGGACATGGCAACCTCTTTATGTTGGAGTGGGAGGGTAGTTTGCATTTCGGTTTTCGAGTTTAAGAAAAGAAGAAAAAAAGTGAGAGTCGTTTTGTAAATATTTTAGTTTGTTTTCTTAGTTCTTTACTCCTTAGTGTCTTGTATAGTTTGTTTTTCCTTTTGATTTTGTATGTGAACCATCACATATAGTATGCTTTTCTTGTTTATACCTAACCTATTGTGTAATGTTCTTTGGATTGCGGATTGAGTGCTTTTAATTGAAGATCTTGAGGTAACTTCTTTCCGCCCTCTCTTATTGTGAATATATCATTGATCCATGCTGCATTCTTGATTTTTCCTTTAGGTTGCGAGCCCCCTTGTGTGTGAATGTTGGGATACTTTGTTGTTAGAGCCGTGTGGGCTCGGGTCGCCACCACTTATTATGTGATAAGTGTTTTGTATATATGTTCTTTTTGATTTTCTACCTTACTTGTGACACCCTTCTCATGATGGAAACATTGTGACATTTTTTGTTGGAGTGGGGGTGCTATCTTTCATTGTTCATGGGTAGATAATCTAGTTTTGAGTCTTTTAGTTTTGTTTTTCGTAGTTTGTGTCCAAAGGTCTAAAAATTTTTGTGCTTAAAGGGAGAAAAAAGGGAGTGAAAAGCTTTAAAAGTTTTTGTTTTTCCTTTGTTTTTGCTTTTGGTTGCGTTTCTTGGATTATGTTGTCAAAAATTATGAAGACCTTCTTAATCTTCCTTAAAAGCAACCGGTCGGAGCATTTTTGACCATATTTTGGGTGATTGTTCTTTGCAAACTGGAAGTCCCTAGGGACCTGTGTCCGAGCTTGTTCTTTGCAAAAGAAAGAAAAAGGAAAGAAAAAGAAAGCAAAAGCAAAACCATTCTCAAATAAATGAATTAAGTGGGGCGTGTCGGCTGAACGACAACACACCACTATAATATTAGCGACCTACACGGGACCAGTATTAGTGGTATGACACTAATACCCCTTAAGCTCCTCCTATATCGAATTCTCGACGGGGGAGTGTATGAAAAAGACTGTGTTGGCAGGGTAAACCCCAATTATGGGCCATGCAATTCCCGCAAAACTAACCTCGACCATAAAGCTTAAAAAACTGTTGGGAAATCCCAACCCAAAAAGAAAGTTATTTATTCCAAAAGTGAGGAGCCTTCCCTTGTATCACCTGCGGCCCTCACCAAGCCAAGGGCGACCAAATGCGGGGGAGGGCACCTCTTGTGTTCTTGTTCGTTTTGATTTTGAGCTTGGGAATGAGTCTTAGGGGTCAAACGGAATCGGTTAGAACCCACTTGCACATGAGCACAAGGGAAGTAGCTTTTCATGAGGTGTAGGGGATTGAAAACGTAAAAGATTGATAGTTACCAAGTCAACCCGAGCCGAGAACCGAGGCGAAACCGAACCTGAAAATTCCATGTCAAGATTGACGCAAAACAGGGGAACGGTATAGACTCAATTCACGCTCGAGTCACGTCTCGCACGCTCGAGTCACGCCATTGACCAAGGGGTCGCGCCCATGACCTGTAGGGTAACGCCCGCGACCTGTGTGAATGAGCGACGGCAGTAGACGACCAGTAGGCTGACTCGCCCGTGACACCAGCTGACTCACTCGAGCCACCGTCCTGTCGCGCCCGCGACCTACATGGTGGCACCCGCGATGGCTGAGGAATGTTGACGGACGAAGCGGGGCAGTAGGCCGACTTGCCCGCGCCGATTGTCGACTCGCCCGAGTCATTGTTGGAGCTACGGAAATGTTGCGCGCCTACTGCGGAACTTAATTTAGGTTTTGGGTTTCGTTTTTCCTTCTTCTATGAATACCCACTTGTATTCTGCACTTTAATCAAGTAGTCTAAAAAGATTAGGAGTAGGATTAGAGTAGATTTAATTGCTTTCCTTTAATTGCTTTCTTTATTGTTCTTCAAATCTTCTTTCTTGTTCTTCAACCTTTAATTGATTTCTTGCATTTGTATTCAACTTTCTTCAAGCTTTCTTAATTCAAGCAAATCTCCATTGAAGTTTTCAGTCTCTCTCTCTCTCTCTCTCTCTCTCTCTCTCTCTCTCTCTAATTGCCATTGATGTTGAAGCTTTTTAGTGATAAACACACAATCCACTTTTAGTGGGGAGGAGGGCTAAGGGTAACAAATTCCACTCTCAAGTGGGGATTTGGGGATTCTTAGTAATCCAATTCACGATTTTCTTGTTTGTTCGGGAGAAATCCAAGTAGATTGAAGATTAGTGAAGATTTTTGGTCATCAAAGGTATATTTTCTTGCCTGTAATTTCATTGTTCATTCTAGTTTTCATTAATTGCTTTAGTTGCTTTATTTGATTTCATGCTTTTATTGCTCTCCTTGATTCCATGCTTAGGTTAGTTTTATTACTTTCCTTTACATAATTTATCGCTTTTTCGCACTTGTGAAAAATCCCTCTACACAAACAGGCACATCTTCATCAATATCAGACTCATTAGAAGAACTTTCAATATCAAAAGACAAAGGTGCATCATTCAAAGAAACATCAAAAGTGAAAATGGAAGGCTCCGGGTCATAAAGCATGTCATCATCAAAAACTTCATTGTCAACAACCAAGTTCAAACAACCATGATCAATCCCCAAAGAAATATGCTCATCATCATAGGAATGCACATCAATGGAATTACATGCAAGGATAGATAATGCCTCACTAATGCAATGATTCTCAATGAAAGTGAACAAATCGGTATCAAGCACACATTCAATCACAACAAATTCAATTTCACTCTCAACAAGATCATGCTCAATTTATCATAAGCATTACGGCATTCAATAGACTCAACTTTTTCTTCACACAACGGCATGGACAATGGTGTGGACAATAGTTCATTATCTAGCATGTTTTCATCAATTTCTACATCATCACACATAGAATCATCATGTTCCTCATGCTCACTAAGTAGGGCTAGAGCTAAGGAATCACTAATCCTAGTTACAAAACTATGTCGATTACAGTAGTCATCATCATAATCATAATCATAATCATACACAGAAGAATCATCACGCATTTCAGGGCTCAAAGACGATGAATGACCTTTTTCAACATTCGAATCAACCAATTGTGCAAGATAAGTTTCTACCCTAGTTGTAAGCACTTGTTCAAATTCTTGAATGCATCATTCATCCTATCTTGTAAACCATCTATTTCGGCACCAATTTTATCTAGTCTGATGTCCATACAAGATTCGGAAACATGAGACGGAGATTCATAATGTACACAAATGATGAGACTCAACAACATCACATGGAGAAAGATCATAAGAGTTTTTCACATAACGTTTCTCATAGTGCAATTGAGCATGAAGAGCACACGGATTACCAAAACAAGATTCTGATGAATAAAAAGTCTCCCCAAATTGGCGAGTATCCGCATACAACCAATCAAATAATTCCCAAGCCCGATACTCATTTTCAACATTGAAATGAAAGTAATTCAGAAGAGAACGGGTCTCGAAGTTTAATCCCTCATTAGTAACAACTAACACTTCCCAATTAGTTTCTAAAAAAAAAAACACTTCCCAATTAGAATAAATATAACCATGAGGGGCCTAATAAGCAAGATATCATTCAATCTATCACGATAATCACAAAATAATTCGTGCTCATTTTGAGGGAAGCTAAAACATGCCATCTTTTTTTTTTCCCCTTTTGTTTGATATTCATTTTTTTTTCACTACATTTTTCTTGCTAGAATCTAGAAAGCGATAAACTATTTACACACAATCCAATAGCCTAATCTACCAAATAACGCCATCCCCGACAACGGCGCCATTGTTCGGTTGCGTATTTTGTGGTTTTATGAGTTAAGGGTTGTCGGTCCACGAGGATGGGTGTTTAGGCTTGATTTGGGAAATCGGTTTGTGTAGAGGGGTTTTCACAATGCAGAAAGCGGTAAATTATGTAAAGGAAAGCAATAAATCTAACCTAGGCATGAATCAAAGAAAGCAATTAAAGGCATGAAATCAAATAAAGCAATTAAAGCATGAATTAAAATCTAGAATGAACAATGAAATTAAGGGCAAGCAAATATACCTTTGATGACCAAAATCTTCACTAATCTTCAATCTATTTGGATTTCTCCCGAAAAAACAAGAAATCGTGAATTGGATTACTAAGAATCTCCAAATCCCCACTTGCAAGTGGAATTTGTGACCCTTAGCCCTCCTACTAAAACTGGATTGGGTGTTTATCACTAGAAAGCTTAAACATCAATGGCAATTAGAAAGAGAGAGAGACAGAGAGAAAGAGAGAGAGAAGGAGAGAGAAAGCTTGAAAACTTCAATAGAAATTTGCTTGAATTGAGAAAGCTTGAGAAAGTTTGAATACAAATGCTAGAAATCAAAGAAAGCTTGAAGAACAATTGAAAACTTGAAGAACAATTAAAGAAAGCAATTAAAGAAAGCAATTAAATCTAATCTAATCTAATTCTACTCCTAAACTACCTAGGCTACTTGATAAAAGTGCTGAATACAAGTGGGTATTTATAGAAGAAGGAAAAACGAAACCCAAAACCTAATTAAGTTCCGCAGTAGGCGCGCAACATTTTCGCAGCTCCGACAGTGACTCGGGCGAGTCGCCCTACTGCCCCGCTTCGTCCGTCAACATTCCTCAACCGTCGTGGGTGCCACCATGTAGGTCGCGGGCGCGACATGAAGACGGCTCGAGTGAGTCAGCTGGTGTCATAGGCGAGTCTGCCTACTGGTCGTCTACTGTCGTCGCTCATTCAGATAGGTCGCGAGCGTTACCCTACAAGTCACAAGCGCGACCCCTTGGTTAGTGGTGTGACTCGAGCGTGCGAGGCGTGACTCGAGCGTGAATTGAGTCTGTACTGTTCCCCTATTTTGCGCCAATCTTGACATGGAATTTTCGGGTTCGGTTTCGCCTCGGTTCTCGGCTCAGGTTGACTTGGGAAATCGCTCGGGATTCCCTAAAAACTTTCATTAAGCCCAAACTTCTTCTAACTCCTTATTTTCCTACGAAACACCAAATCATTATATCTTATATATATACAAGGGCTAAAATAAACATAAACACCTTATAAAAGAGATAAAATTCGGCTCGGAACGAGACTGAACAATTCCCGTTATATGGACGACAGTAATACCCTCAGATACAAATTTCGCTGCGCTAATCATTATGTTAAGTGATTCATTAGTTTAATCTAGTGGTTATTTACCTGGCGGTGTTACAGTTGTGGTAGCAGAGCAAAACAAATTGGGATAACCCTAGGTGTTGGAGAGTAGTATAGGGTGAAGTTAGAAGTAACCAAGTGGTATTAAGGATATGGTAAGAATTTATATACATATGGTCTATGTGAATTAAATTATATAGGGTACTTGAAGGGATGCATGAGTCTTGTTCAAGGTAGAACAATTAATTAGGTGTACGAGAAAAGTTTAAGTATATATGATGGTATGAAAAGAATAGTGAATAAGGAGTCCATGCAAGAATATGGGCAAAGTTAGTCATAGATCAATACTTTAAGTTCAAGATTCGTTATAGCTCATGAGCATGAAAAAGTTAATGAATAATGAGTTTATGTATATATGTGTGAAATGTTGATTATAAGTTGATGTTATAAGTCTGAGGTCAAGTATGATTCATGAAGTTGTATAAGATTTGAATTAATTATGGGTTCGTCCGGAAAATAGTATGATGAGAGTTTATGTCGATAGAATGTTTATTTTACTTTAACAATTTCTGTTTTGTTTTTCTTGTGTTATGATAGATGGATGACCCTGGAACCCCAAACCCATATGCAGTGTTAATGAAGCCGGAATGCTATATCTCTACTCATATAGTGAAACTAATTGATGCCTTACGCACTTTAAGACAAAACCCAAACTCCCGATACCACGATCCAGTGAGGAGAGCTCATTGTTTACTAGCGAACCTTCCCTATGTACACCGTTGAACTTGGTTTGGCAACAAATACCATTACTTCATCTACACATTCAATCAAGGCATACATGAGGAGCGATTCCAGATCTTGGGCGCATGGTCAGTGGTGACGTTCTTGCTAAAGGTGCAGGAATATGCAGATGTTTGGGAAATGCAGCCTTGGGAGATCCCCTATTACTTTTTAGATCTCTTAGGGCCCCAACCGTCTCAAGGAGCTGAAGAGCATCCTCCCTCACTTGAAAACTAAGACGATCCCCAAGACCATGAGGAGGAGGAAGAACCGATGGAGGACGAGGGAGGAGAAGATCCACTGCCCTCACATGTTCCATCGCATGTGTCAAACGTGGTGGAAATCATTCCAGCCCCTCCGGATCTTGAGCCCATGGTGATAGAGATTAGCTCGGATCGAGAGGAAAGTAAGGAAATGTGCCAGTGTGTGGTGAACCCTAACACCGAAAAGGATGGGGAGGATACTACCGATGGTGATGAAGACGACGATGACTATACCCTATCGTAGGGAGATGAGTATAATTAGGGGGAGGGGGTGATGTATTTTGTTATGTTTTCAGATTGTTATGATGGATATGGTTGTTCTTATTTTGTTGAACAGTAATTTGATGGCCAAGACAATTATTTATGCTACTATATATGCCTTGGGGGTTGAAAGAGCTATGATCTGTGACCTTTCTTTCTATCATTCAAATAATGTCCGTACCATTTCCCAAGTTTTGACCAAGGTTTATTCTTACGCCCTTTATAAAGAATTGTTAGGCCAACAATGGGACGTTATAACATGTAAATATTTATGATAATATGGTGAGAAGAAATGTATGAATATGTTAATATGCCATCCATGTTTATTTGAGGGAGTCCCAAGTAATAGGGGGGATTTTTGGCTAAAAGTAAGCCCTTTGGAACCAATAATAGAACATGAGTTGTGACTAGAGAAGTAGACCCGAATTTTAGTTGTAAACTTTATAAAGTATGGGGATGTGGTATAAAATGTGTTTAGACTAAGTCCTTTATATTTATGGTTTTTTGGCCACAAATAATCTGTACTGAGGGCTTGTGACTGAGAATAATCCAAAGTGACTTTTCGGCCACTGGCAGTCTATAATTTTTCATTATTTTCTGATAACAGTCTAGAACCAATTTTTGGCACCGAAAATCTAACGTGGCGACCGGAAAGTATGTTTATTCATACTTCAAAAAAGAAATTTCTGGTCGCCACTTCAGCTTTCCGGTGCCCGGAATTGATTCTGGACTGATATGAGAAAATAGTGAAAAAGTACAGACTGCTAGTGGCCGAAAAGTCACTTTGGATTATTCCTAGTCACTAGCACCTTAGTACAGATTATTTGTGGCCAAAAACCCTTATATTTATATTGCAGTACGTACGTCTCACGCCTTGAATAACAGTCAACCCTTAAATGAGCATGGAGAAGAAACTGCTGACAACCAACAGAAAAATATGCAACTTCAGGGAACCCAAAAGTTACCCCATGTTAACCTAGCATCGTCCGCTGACATGATACCCCCAAATGATCCTTACCACCCTGACTTTTTAGGACAAGTCATACAAGTACTTTTACGAAGAATTCCTAACCCGAGTACGGAAGGGGTTAGTTCCGTTAAGGATGATGATTACGCTGATAGGGTGGCGAAGAGGAATCCTAGGATTTATGCATAAGAGTTCAACCCTGTGGAACTAGAAGACTGGATCCACAACATAGAGAAGATTTTTGAAGTACTTGAAGTCCCTAAGGAAAAATGCGTGACAATTGGAACGTTTTACCTCACCGAGGAAGCATACCTATGGTGGGACCATATGAAGAACAAGTAGAAGGGCATAGGATCGTCATAGAAAGATTTTCTAGTGGATCTTCGAGCGAAGTTTTATCCCCTATCCTTGCAACGTCAAAAGGAATTAAAAGGAGTTCATGGAACTGAGAATGACAAGGCAAGAAATGTTGATGATGCAGTATGCTGCAAAGTTCAATGAGTTGGCTCGTTTCACGCCTGATTATGTGACTACAGAACGCATGAAGATCTTTAAATTTGAGGGTAGTTTAGCCCCATACATATGAACGAGCAGCTGAGATAGAAAGGGTGAAGAAGGAGTTTAAAAGCATGTACCAGGAGAAAGAGACTCAGGCCAAGCCGTAAAGGAAGTGGAATGATGGTAAATTTTTAAGCGAGGTGTGTCACCCTCGAAGAAGCCAAGTTTGACCCTAAACAGAAGTCATCCCGCACTGGCACCGGAGCCGTGTAAGAAATACGGAAGGACAAACCTTTCCACCAGTCAGTGTAGGATAGGTGATGTATAACTGGATCAATGACCAGGGCTTGATCAATTACACATCAATAGAACGACGTGCAACCAATCTAGGGATTAGGGTTTATCACGTGAAGGCTAGGGATGGAGGGGATTCACGTGAATAAGAGGGACCTTTGAGAGGTTTGACGTGAATATTGAGAGTTTTGAGAGAGAGTATGGATTAGGGTTTGGAGGGAAGTTTGAGAGAGTGTGAGGTAAGGTTGAGAGATTTGAGAGTTTGGAAATAGCCCTAGGAAATCAACAAGATAGATAGGAGAACTGGATAGTTCAACAGAATTAAACTTGATACAGAAACACCACAAGTTGAAACCCTAGGGCTACTTGCTCTTCCTCTTAGTTACAGAAACACCTTTTAAGAGTAGGAAACAAGCTCTTCCTCACCACTTGATTTGCTAAATCAAGATACAATAGAAGAGATCAAACGAGATATTGAGAAACACTAAGGGAGAAGCAAAACCTTGTTTGTATTCATAATTCAAAGTTGGTTGTTTCAAACGAGTACAAGCTATGTTATTTATACTAGACTAAGTCCTTGTCCTACTAGGACTATCTAACTTGACACCTGAGCAACCAAATCCTCCTAGGAATTGATTTCCTAATCCTAAGGGAATTGGTTACAATAGTATGAATCCTTCTAGCATTTGGTTTTCCTAATCCAAGATGGATTAGTTACAAAATTATCCAACCTTATCTAGGATTCCCTAAACTTGGTGCCAAAGAAAAAGAGGAGTATCCAAATTGGATTCCTCAAAAACCACTCTAGACTCTTCTAGAACCTTCTAGACTATTCTAGACTCTTGAAACTTCATGTCCAAGCTTTGAGATATTACTTGGCATCACACACAACTAAAAATAATAAAATTACATCAATAATTTTGCTACTAGTAAAGAAAACACTAAAAATGTGAACTTTAATTTGAAAAGGCCAAAACTGAACTTCATCTTGGAAATGCCAAAATTGTGAAATTCTTCTTGGGCTTGTACTTTGGCCTTTTGGATGTGGACTTTGGGACTCTTAGGACGTTTGGACGTCCTCTTGGAACAATGAGCACACCAAATAGGTTGACCTTTGGGCCTCCACGATAGATCCTTCTTCTATGGCCCGTTCTACCTCCTTGTAGATGAATTGGATCTCCTTTGTTGGGCGTGGTGTGGATGGATTTCCATCATTCTCCATGAATCTTGGGTCTCCAAAGTTGAGCCCAAGGCTTTGTGAATCTCCATCTCCTTCCATGAACCTAGGGTCCCCAAAGGTGAGACCAAGCTAGGCAGATCTCCATCATTATCCCCTTGTTGCAAAGAGTTTTCCCTCAAACTCGGTTGAATGAATTGGATCTTCTTATTGGGTGAGCGGGGCTAACCTCTTTCAATAATCAAAGAGCAAGGCTTGTTCTTGATTGTACACTGAGTTCGAAAAATAGCCTCTCTTTGTGTTTCTTCCTCCATTGGAGAGCCTTGAAGGATTAATAGCTCTCCTTCATCTAGACCCACTTCGACTTCTTCATAAACTACCTCTTCTTTAGTTTCCTTTTGTTCTTCCCTACAATCTAGTTCAGTTTCAATAAAGAGGGCGTTTTGAAATTCAGCCAAGGATACGATCTTCTGATTTGGACATTCAGCTATAATATAGCCAAATCCTTTGCACTTGAAACACCTTCTCCTTATATCCATAGGTTTATTCATGGCAGGGGGCATATCGTCTCCAAAGATAGGATCAAAGTTGACCCACAAAAAGTTGCAGCAGTTATGAATTGGGCTAGACCCACGACTGTTACTGAAGTAAGAAGCTTTTCAGGTATGGCAGGCTATTATCGACGCTTCATTCAAGACTTTTCTAAGATTGCCTTGCCATTGACAAGTTTATTGAGAAAGACCACAAAATTTGAGTGGTCGGAAAAGTTAGACAAAGGTTTCCAAGAGCTCAAGAAATTGCTCACCTTCGCCCCAATTTTAACTTTACCTGTAGAAGGAAATGAGTGTGGAGATTTAATGTAAAAGGCAAACTAAGTCCCCGGTGTATTGGGCCATATGAGATCATCGAGAAGATCAACCCGGTTGCATACATGCTTTAACTGCATACAGACTTGGAGCATGTTCATGATGTATTTCATGTGTCCCAGTTGCGAAAGTATGTTCCCAACCTAGACTACATAAGTGAACCCGAACCGTTGGCCATCACATAAACTCTATCTTACAAAAAAGTGCCAATTCAAATCTTAGACAGAAGAGTCATGTTTTTACGCACCAAAGAAATTTCTTTAGTGAAAGTCCTTTCGACTAATCACTCTTCATCGGAAGCCACAAGGAAAACCGAAGAGGACATGCGAAACAAGTACCCCCACCTGTTTTGAGGTAAGAACCAGGGATACGACGATAGTAATTTCAAGTTTTGAGGACGAAACTTCTTTTAAGATGAGTAAGATGTAATGACCCAGAGCAAACCGCCCCTTAATACATATTGTTTAACCTAATTAATCAAGGTTAAAATAAATTAATAATAATTAAAGCACGTATTCCAACTTTTCTAACCAAGTGTGTGTTTTGCAAGATTTGAACAAGTGCAACGACCATCAAGTTTATCAGTTCAAAATTTATTTTTTCTTGATAGTTCCTTTTTCTATTAATTTAAAGTGATCATGGATATGTGTATTTTCTTACTCGAGAACTGATATGTCATTTTTTTCTTTTACCCAAGTCAGGTTGAAAATAATTATGGGAGTGACGGTGACGTGTATTTTTTAGGCTATCTTAGGTTATCAATAATATTTTTACGGTGCAACAAAATTAAAGGACTTGAGTTTAGGGAGACATAAGTATAAGAAGGGGGATTAAAATTGATAAATTTTTGGTCCATTGGACCCATTCAGCCGACCTAAAGGAGGGAGGAAGCAAGTGTTTGGGCCTTTGGTTTCATATATATGGCTCTTTTTTGACGAAGTAAGTCATTTTACATCCATTCGAAATATATCTCTCAAACTCCTCTCTCTCCCTCGGCCCTTCCTCTTCCCGACCCCCACTTCTCTGTCGCCTCTCTCCCGGCGTCGACTGCCGCCGTTTGTCACCGGCCGCCACAACACCACCATACCATCATCATTCTTCATCTTTCCTTCTTCTTCTTTTATGTGGTAATTTTCTCCATCTTCCACACTCATTCTTCCAAGAGTTATTACATGATTATAATCTGATTTTAGGTCTGTTTTAATGTTTTTACAGAAACTTAATTAGGTATTACATAAGATCAAGTGGTGGTGATTGAAGGTGTAAGAGTACAAGAGTTAGATTAGGTAAGTTGTGATGAGTTTGGTGTTCAAGTGGGTGAATAAGTGAAGATTGTGCTAGTTTATAAACATGAATAATGTTTAGGATATTTAATTCACTATGAAAGAATGAGTTTTATTTAAAGTATGGATGCATGTGCTTAGAATAGGGTTTGATTAGCAAAGGAATGAATTTTACGGTTTTTGATGTTGAATTTGTGAAGAGTATTGCTTAGGAGCTTGAGATATATTAAGATTTTGCTTTGCAAAAAAACAAAAAGGTCAAGAATGAAGGTTTTTGAATGTTTTTAATTCTGGAAATTAGTATTCATGCTTTAGAAGTATGTTTTGGAAAGAAATTAGTGTGGATTATTGGGTTTAACATGCATGCAAACTAGTTTATAAATGGTTTTTCAAATATGGAAAATTTTTAGAAATTCCAGGGAATTCAAAATGTGTTTTTGACCCAATTTCTGGCATGAATAGGTAGCCTTAAATGTTAGCTAACACCCGATTTTTGAAGTTCATAATTCCGATGTGTATATTTTGAGTTATGGCCAAAACCGTAAAGTGGTGCAAGATTATACGTGTTTTGAGGTCAGTTCAAAGATGCATGTTTTTCGATTAGTTTGAGATTTTTTTGATCTAAGTCCAGGAAAGTTGAAGAGGACTCATCAAGATTTCTAGAAAGGTAAAATTCATAGCCATAGGTTCTCGGGACTGAGAGTTATGAGTCCCTGAACTTGGGTCGGTAAGTTGAATTTACCTAGAAAATTATTGTGATTATTGTATGTTCATGGCCATGTCCAAATCAGGTTGTGATTAACATGAAAGTTGTAGTATGTTCTTCAAGCTTTCCATAGATAGTTTGTATGTTCAAAACCAACGTCTATAGCTCGATCGAGTTATAATTCTCTGAAAAACCAACTTTCAAAACCGTAAATTCTGGACAGCCTATTGAGTTAGGGATTTCTACCCTCGTTAACCACGTTTTTTACCTTCATGATCAACTAGATAATTGGAGTATATGAGTTTACCTTTCCAAGAAGTCCTTTTATATGATACGATACTTGTGGAAGAAGTTATGACCTTCCGCGTGAAGCTTGGGAAGCAAGTTTAATTATCAAATAATTCTAGAATTCTACTAGGATGTCCTTCATTTCTCTCACCCAAGATAGGTTCTAATTTATGGTTCTTATTCTTTCTTAAGTGTTCTCAAGGCTAGGGGTCGTTGCGCTTAACTGTTCAAGTCCCTGTGAGTTTAGGTGGAGCGTTACCGTACGCGTGGAGGGATGAAGATTAGCTTGAGTGAAGATGGATGATCGATATTCAATAAGAACAAGGACCTTGAACACCCAAAGGATGGATATGACCTTGAGCAAGGAGAACCACAACTCTAGGCCTAATACCCCACCATGATTATCCAAGGTAATCAACTAAATAATCACTAAAGGAATGACTTGAATCCCCACCAAACTTGATTGGATAAAGATAACAAGATTTTTGAGAAAATAAGGGAGAAACCCTAACAATGCTTAAGCATCACATTCATATTCGATTATCCACAAAACACATGTCGCAGCACGGTGTCGTGGATACGACGGATTCGGTCGCGGGAGCGACGGGGCAATGGGCGCGGCAGCGACATTTGGGCAGAAGGGGGTCGCGGGCACAATAGATGTGAGCAGCAGGATGTCGCGGGCGCGAACCTAGGCGTCGCGGGCGTGACATTGCTCTGGACAGTTTTTCGCTGCTGACTTCAAACGCGCATAACTTGTTATTCCAAACTCCATTTTACGCCCATAATATATCGATGGAAAGTTCTTGATATGTACTTTAAGCTCCCAAAATTTGAGACCCAGTGGAGTTATATTGGAGGAGTTACGACCCAAAGAGTGAAGGCGCATCCATTCCGACAACCCACGTTGACCCTTTTCCGCTTATTCTTTCCGAAAGATTCTGAACCCTTTTAAAGGCCCGAAGTAGGTCCCGATAAGGACCCGTAGCTCCACTCCCATGGTCCGGGGTCCTATTTAAGGTGAATACCACAACTAATGTTGATCGATTCATGCCTCTAGGGTCTCGGGTCCACGTTGAAATGCACTCCACACCCAACCTTGGAGTAGATTTCTTCGTGTTCTTTGGAGGGGGTGAGAATAGACATGGAAACCTTGGATCTTGAGGCTTGGCCCCCAGCCCGGTACGCTCCATACTCCCCTTCTTGAAAAAGAGTTGCCCTCAACTCTTGGGAGTTAAAATGAAGGCTCACTCCGGGGCTCGCCCAACCGTTACATGAACCATCCAACACACCAATCACGATCACGCTATGAACTCCATCCAGCTTGAAGAGATAAGAATTCTTGAAGAGGCTTGGGGGTGAAGGACAAAGGACGAAGGAGGAAATTTTTGAGGAGTTAGGGAACGCTCAACCTCAATAAGCTTGCCACTCGGTAAAGACAAAGCTATAGATCGCTTGTCCTCACCAAGAGCACATTCATCCCGTGTTTCGCTCAAAAGGAGGTTCCTCAACTTACTTCCCACCCAGGTTTTGTTTTTGTGGGTTAACAATGGTTTCAAAGGCATAGGAAGGACACGGTTGTAGGAAACACCAATTGAGGGGCATAACAACATCAATATAGCTCCGAAATAGGGGAAGTAGCAAGGGTGTGATAGACGACGACCCAACCAACATCTGAATAGAATTCTCGAACAACCAATGACGACCAAACAACATGTATGACCCATTCAAAAAGTTCATGTCATCACTACCAACATTCAAACAATATTCACCGAAGACGACACAAATGAAAAGCTCATAAACATTGGTTGAACTAGAATCATGGCCTCATCAAACCCAAACTTGTCACTAGACACCAAACGTACAACAAGATTCCTAGCATGCCACTCAAAATATTGAGACTTTTCAATCATGGACATCATATACTCATCATATAACTTATCACGCCAACAAACAACATCAAACAACCAATGTCTCCCAAAGATCACGCACTACTCATCCAAAGACTCTACACCACAACGTCCATCTTTCAAGCATGATTCATTATATTTTAAAGGAGAGTCTTCGGTTACCTTATTCTCCCCATGGAGAAGAATTTGAGTGCTCATGGGAGGGAGGAAATGTAAGTCATCTCCGTTGGTGCTTAATTCCTCGATTGGTGGCAATGATAAAACCAAACGCGCCTCTTCTTGAGCCTTTTCATCAATGACGGGAGGAACATCAAAAGTAGTCACACCATGAGAGATGATGGAGTCAGCTCCATTGTTGCTAGACTCAACAATTGATGGATGCGAGATGAAAATAGGTGCTACTTCTTGATGTTCTTCAACAAGGGTGAGAGGAAGAGAAAGGTCAGGGTTCTCATCCTCCTCTTGGCATGAAGCTTCAACTACATCGCTAATGGGCTCACAAGGACTAAGGAAAGCTCCCTTGTTGGGCATTAGATCGACCTTCGCTTGCTTAACTTCTCCATGCCGATCAAGTGATGAAATGAGCTCATGGTTAACCTCTCGCTTGCAACTGTTAGGCAAGAATTGTCGATCCATCAATCGCTTTAATCTCGTCCATGAAACGATTTGCGATCGACCCTCCGTAGTCCTTTGCAATTTGACGCTCGCAAACCAAAGTGATGCAGAATTAGTGAGCTTCGATATCGCAATTTGGATAGCTTGTTCATCACTATACTTCTTAGTTGTAAAAATCTCTCAAGGATTGGACACATTTACGATAGAATTCATTACGTGGAGGCTTCTCAACCGCTTCCCGTCGACGATGGCGTCGAAACGAGCCTCTATCATCGTCACTCGACTCGTGGGAGGGAGGAGGACGGACAGGGCTATGAGTGGACTTCATTCGTTCATCTCGGGGTTGTCTTTGATACTCTTGGGCTAGGTTGTTCATTGGACCTTAAGGTTGTCAAGAGTTTGCACGATATTGAAGTTCCGATTCTCAATGGAGGTGAACCGTTCGTCCATGGTGGCGAGTCGGTTCTCATTATCTAGAGCTTGAGGAATTCTCCGGTGGGTTGGTTCCTCTCGATCGGAATTAACTTGCCCATCCATATCGAGGGAAGGGTAAAGGGCGGTATGTGTTTGGGATATTTTGTGGAGTTTGGGGGTTTTCTTGTAGTTGGATTGGGTTTGGCTAAAGGTTCTTTGTGTTTTTTTCACTCAGGCATTTCATCGAACACCTTGCGAGCACTATTTTCCAACTTATCCTCAAAGCTCCAAATGACATCAAATCCAACAAATACAAACACAATACAATGTATTCCAATACTCTTAGATTGCAACGGAATGGGGATCACCAATATTTGCATACAATCAACAAAAATCAACACTAGAGAACACACTAGCAAGAACAATGAAAAAACTCAAGCTAAATGAATAACCAAAGCTATGTTACCATGTGGAGCGTTACCGTACACGTGGAGGGATGAATATAGGCTTGAGTTAAGATGGATGATCGATATTCAATAAGAACAAGGGCCTTGAACACCCAAAGGATGGATATGACCTTGAGCAAGGAGAACCACAACTCTAGGCCTATCACCCCACCATGATTATTCAAGGTAATCCACTCAATAATCACTAAAGGAATAACTTGAATTACAACCAAACTTGATTGGATAAAGATAACAAGATTTTTGAGAAAACAAGGGAGAAACCCTAACAATGCTTAAGCATCACATTCATATTTAGCAAAAAACTGACTTGGAAAATAAGCTAAAAGGGTATTTATACTAATGGGGGTAAAACAGAAAAGTACATCGATTATCCACAAAACACGCGTCGTACCAGGGCGTCCCGGATGCGATAGAGAAAAGAGCGCAGCAGCGACATTTAGGGAGAAGGGGGTTGCGGGTGTGACACTGGGCGTCGCGGGCGCAACATATCTGGGTAGCAGGATGTTGCGGGCGCGACATTCCTCTGGACAGTTTTCCCCTGTCGACTTCAAACGCGCAAAACTTCTTCATCCGAACTCTGTTTTACGCCCATAATATATCGATTGAAAGCGCGTCCATTCCGACAACCCGAAGAGTGAAGGCGCGTCCATTCCGACAACCCACATTGACCCTTTTTCGCTTATTCATTCCGAAACACTCCGCACCCTTTTAATAAGGATCTGTAGCTCCACTCCCTTGGTCCGAGGTCCCATTTGAAGTGGATACCACAACCGACGATGATCGATTCATGCCTCCAGGGTCCTGGATCTACTTTAAAATGCATTCCACACCCTACCTTGGAGTTGATTTCTTCGTGCTCTTTGGAGGGGGTGAGGATAGACTTGGAAACCATGGATCCCAAGGCTCCAGCCCCAGCCGGGTACGCTCCATTAGGCGTGAGTAAGTTTGCGTTTGTCCAGGTACGTATATTGCTTGTACATTTTAAGTATATTATTATGATTCAGTTATTTTATTCCTTGCACCTTATGGTTACTTTATCATTCATGTGGATATGAAAATTTTATGTTTTAAGGTTTAAAAGTTTAAGCAAGTTTTCATTGAGTGTAAGTACCAAAATAATTTATTAAATAATTCATGTTGTCGTAAGTTGTTATGTTATACGTCCTTCATAACAGAAAAAGTTATGTTTTAATTACTTATGATGTTAAGAGAGTTCATGAGTACATCCCTTTTTAGTACAAGAGTTGCTTAAAAGTATGTTAGGATTAAGTTAGATTGATTATTTCATAAGAGATCAATGTTGTCAAAAGTTTTAATCAAAAAAGGTTTTTCAAGTTTTCAAAATTTATTAAAGGCCCTGTCCATGTTAATTGTGCCTTAGTGCCACCTGGGAAACCGTGTCTGAGAGCACACCATGATAATTGTGCCTTAGTGCACCCTATAGTATCCGTGTCTTAGTACACACCAGGAAAAATTTGTGCCTTACAGTGCACCCCATGGAAATCTAGCTACTACAGAATAATATCCACCATCTGGATCTCCCGATCGATCCGGGTATGCACATACGGAGGCTCAGCCGATCATCGCAAGTAGGGGACCTTTAGGTTACTAAAAGGACAACTAAGTGTTAATTAGCCTAAGTTCCCCAAGTCTTTTGAGTTAAAGTAAAGTTTTATGAATTACATATCAAGTTTTACAAGTTTTGATTTATGATAATTCAAGATCGAATTTATATTTTATGTAATGTGTTATGCATGTCAAGTTTAGATATGATTTATTAGTCTCCTAAACTTTTGTTTAAGTTATGTTTAAAGGAATGAATTCTCTTGTATTGTTTTGTTTAAGTTACGGTTTTTTCATAAAGTTCAGGTATAAGTTAAGCTATGGCTTTATTTTGTAAGTTATGTACGACTTATAGTTTATTATCCCTCTTTTACATTGTTTTAATTGTGTTGGAACCACGCTAGTTAGTTAAAATAAATTTTTGAAATGATTCTTACATTATAGGGGTATACGTACTGAGTTTAACTAACTCTTTGAAGTTCTCTGTTTTCGTTTTTAAGAAACTCGACTGAAGGTAAAGGCAAGGCTCCGGAAGAACGAACCCCTAGAGCTATATAAGACGACAAAGGTGATTTGGGGAGACTTTTGATTCAAATGAGGAGATTTGTTTTAAGTTTTGGCAATGTATAAATCATGGGTTGTGGTGTCTTCTTTCTTTGAGGACTTGTTTAAGTTTGCATTTGAGTTGTGGTGGTTTATGGTTTAAGTTAATCTCATGCTTTGGTTTCATGTGTTGGGTTGTAGTTTAGCCTTGTCCCCGTTATGTGGACGGCGGTATGTTCGGTCTCGTTCCGAGCCGAATTTTATCTCTTTTATAGGGTGTTTGTGTTTATTTTAGCCCTTGTATATATATTAGATATAGTGATTTGATGTTTTGTAGGAAAATGAAGGGTTAGAAGAAATTCGGGTTTAAATGAGGCTTTTTTAGGGAATGCCGAGCTATTTCCCGTGTCAAACCAAATCAACCCGAGCCGAGAACCGAGGCGAAACTGACCCGGAAGTCCATTTCCATTTTCTGGCACAAAACAGGGGAATGACACAGACCGAAGACTCACCCAAGTCACCCCTGTCACGCCCGTGACAGTGTTCAGGGTATCGGAGACGTGGACCAAGACAAAGGAAGTAGTGCCCGTCACAGCATTGGTCGCGCCCGCGACCAGCTGCGGAGGGAAGAACCAGCTGTGGACAGAAGCACGACTCGACCGCGACCTTTGCTGACTCGCCCGAGTCGTCTCACTGTCGCAGCCGCGACCTTGTACGTAACGCCCGCGACCGGTGTGAGCAGAGGACGACAGAAAGCAGAGCGATGGTCGACTCGCCCGCGACAGTGACTTCGCCGCGGCCGTCGTGTTGCGTGATGCGCGTTGTACGATTTCTTCTAGGGTTTAGGGGTTGTAATTTCCTTCTTCTATAAATACCCACTTGTAATCAGCACTTTAAGAGTAGCCTAGGTAGTTTTAGGAGTAGGATTAGATTAGATTTAATTGCTTTCTTCAAGTTTTCTTTTGTTCTTCAAGCTTTCTTTGATTTCTAGCAAACTTTCTTAAGCTTTCTCAATTCAAGCAAATTTCCATTGAAGTATTTACAAGCTCTCTCTCTCTCTCTCTCTCTCTCTCTCTCTCTCTAATCTCCATTGTTGATTTGATTTCAAAAGCTTTCTAGTAAAAATCTCACCCAATCCACTTTTAGTGAGGAGAAGGGCTAAGGGTAACAAATTTCACTCTCAAGTGGGGATTTGGGGATTCTTAGTAATCCTATTCACGATTTTCTTGTTTGTTCGGGGGAAATCCTAGTTCAATTGATGATTTAGTGCAAATTGTTCATTAAAGGTATAATTTCTTGTTTCAATTTCATTATTCGTTCTAGTTTTCAATAATTGCTTTAGTTGCTTTATTTGATTTCTTGCTCTTATTGCTTTCCTTAATTCCATGTCTAGGTTAGTTTTATTGCTTTCCTTTACATAATTTACTACTTTCCGCAATTGTGAAAAACCCCTATACACAAACCGATTTCCCAAATCAAGCCTAAACACCCATCCTCGTGGACCGACCACCCCTACTTATAAAAACCACAAAATACACAACCGAACAATGGCGCCGTTAACGGAGATGGCGTTATTTGGTAGATTAGGCTATTGGTTTGTGTGTATATAGTTTATCGCTTTCTTGATTATGCTAGAAAAATGTAGTAAAAAAATTTGAATATCGAAAAAAAGAGAAGAAAAAAAGAGAAAAAAATAGAAAAAAAAAGAGTTATGGATAGTCCCCAATTCCCCCAATTTGAGCATGACATATTTTGGAGGTATTTTTCTAGATTACATGATTACCGTGATCAATGTGAATTATATGGCGTCTTTTATGACACATTAGACCTTTTGGGAAGTGTTAGTGAGGGTGTGAATTATGAGACCCGAAACCTTTTAGATTATTATGGGTTTTCTAGTTTAGGTGAAGTAAACGCATAGGAGTTACTTGAATGGTTGTCTAGGGATTCCTATGAATTTGAGCAACAAAGTGTTAGTCCTAGCTTCCAACCTCCTTATGCACTACCCTCAGGGACCGAAATGGAACATTCATGTGAATACCCCGTGTATGTTGATGATCAATCTTATAGTGGGGATTATGTGGAAAACTGTTATGATCTTTCCCAATGTGCCGATGATGAGTCTCATTCCGTGTGCTTCCTCTGTGATTCACCGTACCATAGTTCTGATTCTTGTTTGAAAGCTACCATTGCGGAAATGGAAAAATCATGTGCGACAGTGACTGAGTATATGCGTGAATTTCCATGAGATAATCATAGGGTAGAAACTCCTTCTTCACAAATGGTTGATTTGAATGTTGAAGTAGATCATTGGTCATCTCTAGCCCCACCTAGTGAGCATGAGGAACATGATGATTTTGTGTGTGATGATGAAGAACTTGATGAAAACATGCTAGATGATGAACCATTGTCCACACCATTGTCCATGCCTTTGTGTGAAGAAAAAGTTGAGTCAATTGAATGCCACGATGCTTATGATGTAATTGAGCATGATCTCGTTGAGAGTGAAATAGAATCTGTTGTGATTGAATGTGTGATTGTTACCAATTTGTTCACTTTCATTGAGAATCATCGCTTTAGTGAGGCATTAGCTACCCTTGCGTGTGAATCTATTGAGAATACTTGTGATGATGAGCATAATTCTTTGGGGAATGAGCATGATTGTTTGAACTTGGTTTGTGACAATGATGTTTTTGATGTTGACATGATTTATGAGTCAATCACTATGAGTTATGACCCGGAGCCTTCCATTTTCACCTTTGACGTTGTTTTCAATGATGCACCTTTGTCTTTTGATGTTGATGGTTCTTCTTGTGAGTCTGATATTGACGAAGATGAAGGTGAGCCTGTTTGTGATATTGGGAGTGTTATGATGTGGTCTAATCCTGCTTTTTCCTTATCACCCATTGATGATTATGATTATTATTTTGATGAAAGTTGTGATTTGGAATCTGTGTTTGATGAAAATTGCATGGATATTGAGTTTGAACCATTATTGGCATCCAAGTATTCGCATGAGCATGTTCAAGATTGTGTTGTATTGTTCCCTCCCGCTGATTTGTATACCCAATCTCCATTTACGAGTCAATGGGAGAAATCATTTGTCATGTCTCAATTTAGCATGCCTAGGAAAGTCTTGTACATTCATGTAGTCTGTCCTTTCAATGACTTTTTTAAGGCATTCGATAAACTGTAAAGAGCACTAATGTTTGTTGATGTAATTTTGCGAGTGTGCTCTTACCACCACCATTCTGAGATGCATTCATGGATGCATGAGTTGTTACTCCGGGCGTTGAATGGTTCTGACTTGATGCCCGATATCTTAAGGTGAGAATGAATGCTGCTATTGATAAGAAGCCTTCTGGGTAATATCCTTCCTCACTTTTTCTTGTATAGTTAATGAGTTATCTTTCTTTTCTTCTCTTATTTTCTTTTTGGTGTGTGTCTTATTTTGGGGTGCTTGCTTACCTACGTCTGTTCCATTTGAGGACACGACAACCTCTTTGTGTTGGAGTGGGAGGGTAGTGTGCATTCCAGTCGATCTTATGAGTCCAAAGAAAAGAAAAAAAACAGTGAGAGTCATTTTGTAAATATTTTAGTTTCTTTAGTTCTTTAGTCCCTTGTATAGCTCGTTTTTCCTTTTGATCTTGCATGTGAACCATCACACATAGTAAGATTTTCTTGATTATATCTAACTATGATGCGATGTTCTTGGATCGTGGATTGAATATGCTTGATTGAAGATCTTGAGGTAACTTCCTTCCACCCTCTCTTTGAGTATATAAATCTTGATCCATGTTGCATGCTCGATTTTCTTTTTGGGTAGCGAATCCCTTGTGTGTGATTGTTGGGAATATGTTGTTGTTAGAGCCGTGTGGGCTTGGGTCACCACCGCTTTTTATGTGATAAGTGTTTTGTATATATGCTTTTCCTTGATTTTCTACCTTACTTGTGACACCCTTCTCATGATGGAAACATTGTGATGTTTTGTGTAGGAGTGGGGGTGTTATCTTTCATTGTTCATGGGTAGATAATCTAGTTTTGAGTCTTTTAGTTTTGCTTTTCATAGTTTGTGTCCAAAAGTCTAAAAAAATTGTGTGAAGAAAAAAGGAGAAAAAAGGGAGTGAAAAACATTTAAAGTTTTTGTTTTTGCCTTGTTTTTGTTTTTGGTTTCGTTTCTTGGATTTGTTGTCAAAAATTAGAAAAAATTTCTTAATCTTCTTTAAAAGAAACCGGTCTGAGCATTTTCGACCCTATCTTGCGTGATTGTCATGACTCACTTTAATTAGATTCCCTTCATTGAGTGTATAACGAGGTCCCTGATTCTTTTCACGTTTTAGTTGAATCTGGGAGACCCTAGGGACCCGTATCCGAGCTTGTTCTTTGCAAAAAAAAAAAAAAAGGAAAAAAAAGCAAGCAAAAAAAAAAATAAAGAATAAAGAGAAATCAATTCTCAAATAAATGAATTAACTGGGGCGTCTCGGTTGAACGACATTAACCAACATAAAGTTAGCGACCTACACGGGACAGGTATTAGCGGTACGACACTAATACCCCTTAAGCTCTCCCTATATCGTTCGCGACGGAGGAGTGTATGGAAAAGACTGTGTTGGGAGGGTAAACCCCAATTTTGGAAAGTTGCAATTCTCGCAAAACTAACCTCGACCTTTAAGCTTTAAAAAATTGTTGGGATTACCCAACCCAAAAAGAAAGTTGCGTGTTAATAAAGTTAGGAGCCTTTCCTCGCATCACCTGCGGCCCTCACCAAGCCAAGGGCGACCAAATGCGAGGGAGGGCATCTCTTCGCGTTTCTTGTTCATTTTCTTTCTAAGCTCGGGTCTGAGTCTTTGGGGTCGATCGGAATCAGTTAGAACCCACTAACACTTGTGCACAAGGGAATTAGCTTTACATGAGGTGTAGGAGATCGAAAACCTCTAAGATTGACATTTTCCCGAGTTAGGTGTTTGTGACATGCTCATAACGGTTCCTTTTGGAGGATTAATATTGTTTTCTTGATTGAGATTGCACTTTTCCTTGAAACAAAGCTGTTTTCCTTTTTCTTTTCAAACTTGTTTTGTTTTTCACTTTCCCTCTCTCCTTTCCTTGGGCTTTTGTGGGTATAGCTTCTGGAAACCCTCACGAGACCTACCTCGTCCACCCAGGCTACCAGGGGGGTTTGAAGGGCATGATGCATGTGCTAAATGCATCCGCGATTCCTGCGAAAGTGAGTTAGGGTTTTTAGTTTCTTTTTCTAATTCGTATCTTTGTTTTTAGTTTTCTCGGGGCGAGCAAACCCTTGTGTTGGAGTGTTGTTCGATCTCGTTCCGAGCCGAATTTTATCTCTTTTATAGGGTGTTTGTGTTTATTTTAGCCCTTGTATATATATTAGATATAGTGATTTGGTGTTTTGTAGGAAAATGAAGAGTTACTAGGAATTTGGGTTTAAATGAGGCTTTTTAGGGAATTCCGAGCTATTTCCTGAGTCAAACCAAGTCAACCCGAGCCGAGAACCGAGGCGAAACCGACTCAGAAGTCCATTTCCATTTTCTAGCGCAAAACAGGGGAATGACATAGACCCAAGACTCGCCCAAGTTACCCCTGTCACGCCCGTGACAGTGTTCTGGGCATCGAAAACGTCGACCAAGACGAAGGAGGTAGCGCCCGTCACAACATCGGCCGCGCCGGCGACCAGCTGCGGAGGTAAGAACCAGCTGCGGACAAAAGCACGACTCGACATCAACCTCTGCTGACTCGCCCGACTCGTCGCACTGTCGCGCCCGTGACCTTGAAGGTAACGCCCGCGACCGGTGTGAACAGCGGACGGCAGGAAACAGGCCAGTAGGCCGACTCGCCTGTGACCAAGCTGACTTGCCCGCGACCATCGGCTGTTGTGATGCGCGTTTTGCGATTTCTTCTAGAGTTTAGGGGTTGTAATTTCCTTCTTCTATAAACCACTTGTATTCAGCACTTTAAGATTAGCCTAGGTAGTTTTAGGAGTAGGATTAAATTAGATTTAATTGCTTTCTTTAATTGCTTTCTTCATGTTTTCTTTAAAATTTGTGGAAAATGTGATCATTAATATGATAGTTGATGAGAGAGAATATGAAAAGCTAAGGAGAAAAGTGAGGAGACAGAAAAATAAAGATATATATTAATAATGATTATGGTAAAGTGTGGTGTATTATAATATGTTAGGATCGAGGTAAAAGATAGGGTAGCCTAGTATTTGCAGCAAAAAATAAAATTATCAGGATGTATAAATTGAGAAGAAATATAACAAGATCAGTAATTAAAATAGAGAGTATAAAGACACACGATTTACGTGGAAATCCAAATCGGGAAAAAAACCATGGACGGCAACGGAGCAATAATCCACTAGTATAAGGGGAGAGATTACAAGAGAGATCCCAAGGGGCTATATAACGCAAGGGGATCGACGACCAGATCACAAGGGGTTAATAGCACAGGCTATATAACGCAAGGGGATCGATGGCAGATCACAAGGGGTTAATAGCGCAACGGGATATACTGAAGACAACCTAGGGATGGGTAGAGGTGAAGAATGCTCTATGTGTGTGTTTGTCGTATGCCGTAAGTGTATAGGTTGATAACAACCTATATTTATAAGAAAAACTTCATATAAACCTAATTTGACTCCCACTCCAATTAGATTTAGAATCTAATACAATTAGGAAACCTAACATAATAAGGAAATCTAAATAATATCCTAATACAATTAGGAAACAAATAATTGTGGGATCAAACTAGATTTTGGGCCAAAAAACCCAACAAACTCCACCTTGGGCCAAAATCTCCGGTACTGTCATAGAGCCCCGAAGGGCGATCAGATGTGATGAGCATCAACTGAATTCAAGTCACCCTTGAACTCAGTAAGAGATGAGGTTGTAGAAACGGCTATAGAACCTGTAGTAGTAGAACCCTGTCGAACATAATAACCGCCTTGCCTGGAGGTTGTAGAACAGGTATTGTTGGAACGCTCTTTAAACTTCGATCTGGCTTTGCTAGAACCCCCATTATTAGTGGTTTCACCTCTAAAAAACCAAGCCTTCAGCTTTATCAATAAGCACTTCAATATCAAATTAGATTTGACATCTTCGAAAGATAGGGTTTCATATGATATGACTTCTTTAAAGTGCTTGTAGGAATGGGGCAAAGAGACAACCAACAAAAATAGCCTTATCCTCATCTTCAATAGTAACCTCCAAATTTGTCAAATCAATAATAATGGAGTTACCTTCATCAAAATATTTTTTTTAAACTCTCCGGATACTGAAACTGATCACACCGTCGAACTTCTCAATATCAAACTTAACTGCAGACATCCTAAACTAGGCAGAAAAAATGATTAAACCTCACTCTGATGCCACTTGTTAGGATCGAGATAAAATATAGGGTAGCCTAGCATTTGTAGCGGAAGATAAATTATCAGGATGTATAAATTGAGAAGAAATATAACAAGATCAGTAATTAAAATAGAGAGTATAAAGACACACGATTTACGTGGAAACCCAAATCGGGAAAAAAACCACGGACGGCAACGGAGCAATAATCCACTAGTATAAGGGGAGAGATTACAAGAGAGATCCCAAGGGGCTATATAACGCAAGGGGATCGACGACCAGATCACAAGGGGTTAATAACACAGGTTATATAACGCAAAGGGATCGATGGCAGATCACAAGGGGTTAATAGCGCAACGAGATATACTGAAGACAAAAAAAAGCTCTCTAAAGGGCTCTCACAACCTAGGGATAGGTAGAGGTGAAGAATGCTCTGTGTGTGTGTTTGTCGTATGCCGTAAGTGTATAGGTTGATAACAACGTATATTTATAGGAAAAACTTCATATAAACCTAATTTGACTCCCACTCCAATTAGATTTAGAATCTAATACAATTAGGAAACCTAACATAATAAGGAAATCTAAATAATATCCTAATACAATTAGGAAACAAATAATTGTGGGATCAAACTAGATTTTGGGCCAAAAAACCCAACATAATAAAATGTGGAAGAATACTTAGGCCGTGTTCTTTTATGCGGTATTCTGCGGTATGGCGCGGTATGGTGTGGTGAAATTGTGGAGGGTTGTGGTGTAATTGTGGTGGGTTATTGGTATGTGGTGGTGGACTTTTTGTATATATATATATATATAAATATTGTATTGGTAATTGTGAAAAAGTAATTGGAAAAAGTGAGTTGAAATATTGTATTGTTTTTGAATGATTAAAAAAATGGTTGAAATAGAATTGTATTGGAAGAAGTGATTTAAAAAAAAGTATTGATTGAAAATTTATATTAAATATATATAATAAATTTGAAAAAGTAATTTGTGGTGGCCGGGTTGTGGTGAATTGTGGTAGAATGATATTTTTTGGTGGGTTGTAACAAACTGCGGCAGGCTGTGGCACCGTAGTTTGCCAACCGCAGAAAAGAACAGGGCCTAATACGATGAGTTATACTATGCACTGTACCACACCATACAAAAGAACCATGCTTAAGCATATATATATATATATATATATATATATATATATATATATATATATATATATATATATATATATATCTAAAATCCATTGTTGATTTGATTTCAAAAGATTTCTAGTGAAAATCTCACCCAAACCACTTTTAGTGTGTAGGAGGGCTAAGTATCACAAATTCCACTCTCAAGTGGGGATTTCAGGATTCTTAGTAATCCAATTCACGATTTTCTTGTTTGTTTGGGGGAAATCCAAGTTCGATTGAAGATTTAGTGCAGATTGTTCATTAAAGGTATAATTTCTTGTTTCAATTTCATTATTCGTTCTAGTTTTCATTAAGTGCTTTAGTTGCTTTATTTGATTTCTTGCTCTTATTGCTTTCCTTAATTCCATGTCTAGGTTAGTTTTATTGCTTTCCTTTACGTAATTTACTGCTTTCCGCAATTGTGAAAAACCCCTCTCCACAAACCGATTTCCCAAATTAAGCCTAAACACCCATTCTCGTGGACCGACAACCCCTACTTATAAAAACCACAAAATACACAACCAAACACGGTAATACCCTCGGGTGCATATTCTGATGCCCTAATCATTAGGTTAAGTGAGTCATTAGCTTAATCTGGTAGTTATTAACCTAGGGGTATTACATTTTTTTAGGGGACTTTTAGACTTTTTGAGCTGTAGAATTTTAGAGAGAGAATTAGTGAATCTTCTACTGTTCATCTTAGGTAATGAAGCGGAGACTAGTGTGTGATTAGTGGATTTCTATTGGATTCTTGCTTGGAATGAAGCTATTAATGAACATTGAAGTTTTTTCTACTTGCAATTGTGAAGTTCAACTTTATTCTTGTTCATCCTTGGTTCCAAATACTTTGCCAAGTATTTGTTACTCTTTACTTCTTCTAGTTAGTGTTAATTACTTGTTTGATCATCAATTGGTGTTTGATTGCTTCTTGATTATTGTATTTGCTAGTTTATTATCTTGTTAGTGTGTTGATCATGAATTGTATTGTGATTGATGTTGTTAGTTTAGTAATTAGCATGATTAGTGGCTAGAATCCTATGGGTTAGGAGGTAATTAGGGATGTAAATAGGAGATTAGGAGTCGGTTAGCATTGTTAGTGAGTAATTAGGTGGGAAATCACCTTCCCACTCCATCCTTCCCTCAACTACGATGTATTTGGGTCTGAAAGTTCCTAAATACATCGAGTGCTTGTCGTGGAAGGGTGGAGAGGGGATAGTTGATACTCGTCCATGAAAATGGGAAGGAGATCAACTAGGAAATTTCGTTCTGTTAACCCTGGGTTCGTGGTGGACTTGAAGGTAGTTAATCCGGGCTACTCCCGAAAGGGGGAGGCCGATGGGCTTTTCTAACGGAATTGCCATTTGATTTCCCTCGCTTGATTGCACTCTTAATGCAAAACCTACTTCCTTGATCCCGTTTACGTCCCGAAAACCCCTGAATCCCATTTTCTTTTCCTGACTGAACATAGTTTGCTTTTCGTGTTGTTTTGCTATCAATCGATCAAACCTTGTCCCCAAGCGATCTTAAACCAGACTTAGACCTAGTTACTTTGACCAAGGCCTCTTTCTCCTCGAGAAGAACGACAAAACAACCGGGTATGCTAACCCTACCTCTCTACAACAGACCAACCGGTTTTATGCCGCTTAGAAATTCGACCGGGAGGTTTGCCCCAATTCGATATCGGGCACAAGGTAGTTGTTCAACTGCCGGTGATGCTGGGACGAGCAGCAGCAGGTAGAGTAAGAGAAGCCGTAGTGATGATGTTCATTGGAAGATACACGGTGACGTGTCTGGTGGACCATTAGTAGGGGACGTTATAGTCAACTTTGGAGGCCACATTGCTCACGTAATATGGAATGGTGGGGAGCGTGCGCGTCATCAAATTTTTGAGTGCGTGACGAAGAAGGGAGCGTTGAGGAATTTGATGGCAATCAAGTCTGCTGTGGATCCCGCTTTGCCAGGCCGCTCTGGATTGGATCCAAATCACAGAAATGGCGGACCTTATGTTTGAACAAATCGATTTTTGTCTGGACTCTGCGTTCATTGAGAGGTGGCAGCCCGATACGAACACATTTCTCCTTCCCTTCGGTGAAATGACTATCATGTGGCATGATGTGGAACAGATCTTTGGGGTTGTAGTTGAAGGGTTGATGCTTGATTGTCTCGATCGGGAAGTACTTAACAAGTACCTGCTGGCTATTTTCCTCAAGAACATCGACGTACTACGAATCGACCACACTTATGACAAGGGGGCCATACTTGACGCTTATTTGAGGAATATATGTTCATTGTCTAATTACCCGACTCCCCACAGGGTGAGAGCATGGTTGATGAGTTTGTTGGGAAACACTATCCTCGTTGATAAATCGAGGGATAGAGTTGTCCGCATCCATGGCCTAACACTAAGATTGTCGATAAGGTTGTGTGGGGTAACGCATCCATGGCCTAACACTAAGATTGTCGATAAGGTTGCGTGGGGTACAGTTACATTGGCATACCTGTATCGACAGTTGGGGGCAGCGAGTAGGGATGGGACCGCGGGGCGTTCTTATACGTCGCCAACCCATTTACTATTGTTGCCCTCCTAAATGATATATGTGCCCCTCTCCTCTCCCTCTTCTCTCTAATTATCTCAACCTCAAATTTATCACCAAAATTGTGTAAATTGAAGTTAAATTATCAATGGAAGGAGATAGATCATCTGAAAAAGAAGAGGTTAGTTTGTAATTTTTATTTTAGAAAAGTTTCGTTGAAAAAATGAAAAAATTCCGGAAAATGCCCGGTGCCGCACGACAAATGCAGCGTCGCCGCCACCGCACGCTGATTGCGGTATGTCCTGGCGGCTGCCGTATTTCACTTGCGGCATCGGCGGCAGTGTTGCTGCAGATAGAATGCTGCATCTGCAGCAGCCTTGTCACAATCTGTATGTTGCGGCGACGGTGAGGGCAACGCATTTTTCGTACGGCACCCGTGCCGGAATTTTTAGGGGTTTTTTAAAAATAGATTTGAAAAAATATATTTAATAATAATATAATTATTATTATTATTATTATTAATGTTATTATAATTGTCAAAATTATTATTATTAATGAAAAAAATGTTGGAATATTCATAATATTTTTTAAAAAAAGAAAAAAAAAGTATTTAATATTAATAGTAATAATGTTAAAATTGTTGTTTTGAAAATTATCATTGTTATTATTATTCATTATTATTGTTAATAATATTGTTCTAATCGTTAGTAATATAATTATTATTGTTGTTGTTATTATAATAATTATTATTATAAGTATTGTTATTATTATCATTATTATTATTATTATCATTATTATTATTAGGGTTATTATTGTTATTGTTATTGTTATTATTAATATTTTCGTCATTATTATCAAGATTATTATTATTATTATTATTATTATTATTATTATTATTATTATTATTATTATCAAGATCATTATTATTATGATTTGATAATTGTTATTGTTATTATTATTATCATCATTATTATTATTATCATTAATATTATTAGGGTTAATATTGTTATTATTGTTAATGTTATTATTAATAATATTGTTGTCATTATTATCATGATTATTATTATTATCATTATTATTATGATATGATAATTGTTATTGTTATTATTTTCAATATTATTATTATCATTATTATTATTTTTATTATTATTATTATTATTATGATATGATATTTATTATTGTTTTTGTTATCATCATTATTATTATTGTTATTGTTAAGTTGTTATTATCATTATTAATATTATTATATTATTATTTTGATCATCATTATCATTATAGTGAGAATGATCATTATTGTTAATAAAATTATATCAACGTTATTGTTGTTATTGATAATTATAAGTAAAATTTGTATTGTTATTATATTAATAGTATTTGGTAATGTTTGAAATGTTAATTTTTAATTATTAATGTTATCTGGTAATGTTTTGGGAAATTAATCAATGTGGTATGGTTTTGTAGATTCAGTTAGAGGAGTTTGGCGGAGACGATGTGGATTATTCATATTTTTTTGTGACCGAAGAGGTATTTGATAGTTTAGATGTTGTAAATGAGGGGGCCAACGAAATAGCCCGTGACATTTTTCCTGATTTAAGTTTGTACAGGATACATACAAACAAAAAGATGCTGATAGTTAGCTCAGGATGTATCTGAAGTGTTGGAGGTATGGTGGTTACCAAGGTAAACTAAATGATCTTGATGCAGCACCTCATCGAGTTACGTTGACGAAGGGGTGCCACTGTAACCGTGTGAGCCTCATGTGCCAGAATCCACCTGGTCGCGCGCGGCCCCCGACACGGTCGCTGGGGGTGTGGCCTGAACGTGGGAATGTACTCATATATCCAACGCTACAACAGCGTCAAACAATGAGAAGTCATTTTTATATAGTGTTTTTAGGGCTCAAATCACATTTATTTCATGCTTTTTATACCCGAAATACCATATTTTTATATCAATTTTTGTGATTCTTCACTTGGCCGCGGGATTGATACATTCTGCAGGAAATATTGGAAATACATCATAAAGCATGAAAGAGCAATGAAAAATGGGAAAATTCACAAAGAAATGAAAAAGAGAGTTAATTAGAAGAAGAATTGAAGGAGAAGAATGGCCCAACATCGTGGCCCGACCCAATTTTGGGCGGAGAAGCAAGGTGCTGCCAGCGCCACTGAAGCACAGCCAGCGTCTCCTCCAGAAACTTCAGCAGCCGATGAAAATGCTAGGCGTTGCCAGCGTTTTCCGGATGCTGCCAGCGTCTAGACACGGAGAGAACTTCTCACGAGCCAAACGGTGCCAGCGCCTAGAGGGACGCTGCTGATATATTACTGGATCAAGAAAGGTTCTTAATTCTGATGATACATGAAACACGTGTAACCAAACAAGAAGGTGGGGGTGGTTCACGAGATTAAGGTGGAAAGAGAGGGGAGGTTCTCGTGAAAGGGAGGTTTTATGGAAGCTAGTTTGTCGTGAGGACTTCTGTGGTTTCAAGATTCAAGAAAGGTTGAATCTTGAACGGGAAAGAGCGAAAGATGTTTGAATCTTGGATGGTGATTATGGAGGGGGGGTTGACGTGAGGATGGAAGAGAGGGAGAGAGTTTGGCGTTAGGTTTAGTGGCAGGGAGAGAGTAAAAGGTTGTTGGATGAGAGAGAGAGTTTGTTGGAAGGTTGTTATCGAGAGAGAAAAGAGCGGAGGTGGTATTTTGTGAGAGGAGGGAGAGGAGTGACGTTTTGTGGGAAAGAGAGGAAGGTAGGTTTGTTGTGTCTTAACTATATTGATAGAAAGACAACAATGTAATTACCTTAACTATATTGATAGACAGGTAAGAACGGATAGAACTAGGTTTCTAACTTGAATCCACAAGATAGACAACTTAGGGCTAACTTGATCTAGACGGCAACCTAGGATCAAGCTCTTCCTAACCACCTGAGTGCCATGCCAAGATACAATAGACAAAAGGGGGTGAGAGGTTATCCAAACACTCGAGAAAAAGCTAAAAGCTTAACTATTTTCATAATTCAAAAGGGGTGTGTTTTCCTCGAGAGGCTACAATCCTATTTATACTAGGAGAGTCCTTAAGGGACTAGAACTCCTACTTGGCGTGCAAGCCAAGTTATTCTAACCTAGCTAGGAGACTCAACCTTGGCGTGCAATCCAAATTGAATTCCTCTAACTAGACGTCATCCTACTATTACTCTCCCTTGGATTAGAATCCTTATCCTAAGGGGAGTTTGTTATAACTAACCTTATTCTAGTTGGTTTGACTTTCCTAATCCAATTTGGATTAGTTACAAAATAGCCAACTCTATCTAAGAATCAAAAGTGACGCCTAACTAACAAAACCACACAAAAATAATTAACCTATGATGATCAAGTTTATAATTCACTTGTCATCTTACATTATTCTAAAAATAAAACATACTAAAAACTATTAAAAGATAAATTACATCCAAAAATCAAGATTATAAAAATAGCTTGGATTTCTTGACTTAGACATTGGTTTCTTGGGCTTGTCTAGATGATTGGCCCAACTTTAAGATGTTTGGACATCCTCTTGGAATAATAAGCACACCATGTGAATGGGGCTTTGCAATTCCACTTTGTATCCTCCTTCTTTAATCCACCTTTTGTAAATGATCCCATTCTTCCTTGTTGGGCTTGTATTGGACGAAGTCCTTTGATGAAGGACCCTATATGTATGAGGGATCTTCAATTGGGCCTTCTTGATTGGGCCCAGGGGAATAAGCATGGGCTGATTTCCATCATTCCCCCCTAGTTGAAATACGTTTGTCCTTAAACTTGGAGGTTCAAGTTCAAAGACGTCAACTAACCCAACTGTAATCTTCACGTGGATCAGGACCTCCACATGAACCATGATTGAACCAATGACTTCCACTTGAATCAGGACCTTCACGTGTACCTCCATGCTGTGGATGATTTGATCTTTCACACTCTTGCTATATAAGAATGTGTCATGGACACACTTGCTGATGAAGGACTTCAGAACCTGATTCATAAGTCTCATAATAAAGGAAAGAACATAGATTAGGTCATAAGGTGTGAATAACCATATGGGGAGACTCCTTGGGATTTGAGCAGCGGTAATCCCCAATTGAAACTGAATCAAGTGAGTTTCCTCCTTCCTCGCAATTAGTAGGGCATTTGAATGAATAATTTTCTTCTCAGTTGTACCACTGGCGTGATAGACAGCTGAATTTCGAACCCTTGGAGTAAGATTAGGGTTCACGTGATCCCTTGCAGCATAGGTTTCACGTTGACTGGACTCCGTTGAAGCCTCTACCACTGAGCTCGTATGAGGGACGACAAGTTGGAGATCTCTTGCAGGAATTTTGTGGCTAGGGCTTGATGGAATGATCTTCTTGTGTTCACTAAACTCAGGGCGTTCAGTGATCATGAAAGATATAAGTTTCGAATCACTCCTTGGAGCCGTTGGTGATGTCTTTAGGGGAGCTAACGTGACCCTCTTGTTTTTCACCATTAAGGTGTATGTGTTAGCTCTTCCATCATGTGTAACACTCCTATCGAATAACCATGGTCTTCTAAAAAGAATATGACAGGCATCCATAGGAAAAACATCACACTAAATAGAATCTTGATAAGACTTTCCAATAGAAAAGCTTACCAAACAGCGCAGATTCACTTTCAAGCCTTTACCCTGATTGAGCCACTGAACAGTATATGGCGTTGGGTGTGGGCTTGTAGGGAGCTGTAGCTTGTTCACCATAGTAGTTGAAACTGCATTAGTACAACTTCCACCATCGACGATCAAAGAACAAACTTTCTATTGCACAGTACATCGAGAATGAAAGATAGCTTCCCGTTGTTGCAGATCTTCAGGAATTGGAGAGTTATTCAGTACTCTTCTCATAACCAGCATCTCTCCTTGATCTAGTTCTTCCACGATCTATTTTTCAGATTCGTTAGGGTTGGCGTTGGTTTCTCCATCTATGTCCTCCGGTTCAGGTTCAAAGAGAGCATTTTGAAACTCCATTAGTGTGATGGCTCTCTGGTTAGGACATTCAGAAGCAATGTGACCGAGCCCTTGACACCTAAAGCACCTCTTTTTATTCGTGGGTAGAACTGGAACGGATCTTTGAACAGTTTGAGGAGTAGGGTTAGGCGTTTTTGTGGCGGACGGATGGGGATGGGTTTGGCTTTTTTGTGGAGTGTAGGATTAAGGCGAATAGGAAGTTCTTTGGGAACTAGGGTGCCTGCTAGGTGTCTCCTTGCCTCTTCTTTTCTTTTGCTGTTCCACTTTGTTAGCCAAAGTACTCAATTCATCAAGAGTTTCATTGGGTTGAAGTTCTACCACATACCTTATGTTTTCGTTCAAACCAGCAAGATACCTCACAAGAGTTCGAGGTTCATCTTCTTTCAGATCACACCTCCAGAGTAGGTGTTCGATTTCTTCGTGTACTATTCGACAGATTTAGACCTTTGGGATAATTGTTGTAGCCAAAAGTAGTTATCTTTGAAGTAGCTCGCATGAAGAAACTTTGCATGAAGTTTCTTTTTCATCTTCTCCCAAGTGCGGATCTTTTCTTTCCCGGCATGCTGTCTCTTCTTCTATAAATTAGTCCACCAGATGCTAGCATGCTTTCGCAGTTTAAGAGCAATATACTTCACTTTCTTATCATCAGCAATATCTTTCAAATCAAAGACTCGTTCGACAGTTTGGATCCAATCAAGAAAGATTTCAGGATCAAGATTACCATCCATGAATTCGATGGTAATCCATGAATTCGATGGTAATCTTGATCGTTCAGCTTGATCCCCCATGCTTATTTGAGGAGTGTGTCGATCGTTCAGCTTCACTAGGGCTGTTGTAGGAGCCCTCCTTGGATGAATCTCTGAGTTCATATTGTTGCAGATGCATGTACCGCTTTAGTTACTCAGAGAGATAAGCGATCCTTCCAGTTCAGCCTTTTCTTACTCCTATTGCTCATTAGGATCATCTCCTTCATTGCATGTGCTCCTAGATGCCATGCTAGGGGTTTTGGAACGTCCAGAGTGACGTTGGGTAAGAAGGGGTAATGTGTTTAGGCTGTTTGTGGAGTTTAAGGCTACAGGTTGGTACTGAAGGTTTGAAGGTTATGTGTTTGGTATTACAGGTTTAAGCTTTTGATTTGCAGGTCAGGCTTCTAGACTTGCATGTTAAGCTTTGGACTTGCAGGTTAGGCTATTGGAATTGAAGCTTACGTGTTTGGTTTACACTCAACACTAACCTAGAGCTCTGATACCACTTTTGATGTATTACCGGATCAAGAAAGGTTCTTAATTCCGATGATACATGAAACACGTGTAACCAAACAAGAAGGTGGGGGTGGTTCACGAGATTAAGGTAGAAAGAGAGGGGAGGTTCTCGTGAAAGGGAGGTTTTATGGAGGCTAGTTTGTCGTGAGGACTTTTGTGGTTTCAAGATTCAAGAAAGGTTGAATCTTGAATGGGAAAGAGAGAAAGATGTTTGAATCTTGGATGGTGATTATGGAGGGTGGGTTGACCTGAGGATGGAAGAGAGGGAGAGAGTTTGGCGTTAGGTTTAGTGGAAGGGAGAGAGTAAAAGATTGTTGGATGAGAGAGAGAGTTTGTTGGAAGGTTGTTATGGAGAGAGAAAAGAGAAGAGATGGTATTTTGTGAGAGGAGGGAGAGGAGTGACGTTATGTGGGAAAGAGAGGAGGGTAGGTTTGTTGTGTCTTTAACAATATAATTACCTTAACTATATTGATAGAAAGGTAAGAACGGATATAACTAGGTTTCTAACTTGAATCCACAAGATAGATAACCTAGGGCTAACTTGATCTAGACAGCAACCTAGGATCAAGCTCTTCCTAACCACTTGGGTGCCATGCCAAGATACAATAGAAGAAAGGGGGTGACAGTTTATCCAAACACTCGAGAGAAAGCTAAAAGCTTAACTATTTTCATAATTCAAAAGGGGTGTGTTTGCCTAGAGAGGCTACAATCCTATTTATACTAGGAGAGTCCTTAAGTGACTAGAACTCCTACTTGGCGTGCAAGCCAAGTTATTCTAACCTAGGAGACTCAACCTTGGCGTGCAATCCAAGTTGAATTCCTCTAACTAGACGTCATCCTACTATTACTCTCCCTTGGATTAGAATCCTTATCCTAAGGGGAGTTTGTTATAACTAACCTTATCTTAGTTGGTTTGGCTTTCCTAATCCAATTTGGATTAGTTACAAAATAGCCAACTCTATCTAGGAATCAAAAGTGACGCCTAACTAACTAAACCACACGAAAATAATTAACCTAGGATGATCAAGTTTATAATTCACTTGTCATCTTACATTATTCTAAAAATAAAACACACCAAAAACTATTAAAAGATAAATTACATCCAAAAATCAAGATTATAAAATTAGCTTGTAGTTCTTGACTTGGACGTCTGTTTCTTGGGCTTGTCTAGATGATTCGCCCAACTTTAAGATGCTTGGACATCCTCTTGGAATAATAAGCACACCATGTGAATGGGCCTTTGCAATTCCACTTTGTATCCTCCTTCTTTAATCCACCTTTTGTAGATGATCAGATTCTTCCTTGTTGGGCTTGTATTGGACGAAGTCCTTTGATGAAGGACCTTATATGTATGATGGATCTTCAATTGGGCCTTCTTGATTGGGTGCCGGGGATTAAGCTTGGGCTGATTTCCATCAGCTGCCAGCGCTTTGTTCCTTAATGCAGCCATATAAAAGGAAACACGCCTACCGTTTTATGAAGCCTTCCTTTTTTAGTCGTATTTCACCAGTTACAAGAGAGAGTTTTTGGAGAGCTTTTAGGGTAGTTTTTAGATAGTTTCTTTCTATGTTTTAATTCTCAAACATTGTTATTAGTCTAGATGGTTGTAAGTGATCGAAGAACACGAAAGAGATCGATTTGGGTGACACGAAGAGATCAATTCCGCCACTTCGAACACCGGTTATTTCTATTTTATCTCTATGTTTTCCAGTTATTGATTAGCTTTTGTGATGTTTACTTTCAACAATATCAGTAGCTAATATCTTTTGTTTGGGGGATAAACTCGATGTTCTTTGGTTGATTTTGAATGCAGTCTCAGTGCTGAGTTATCCTTTTATTCGTTTAATCTACGTATATCATATATCATAGTAAAATCTAGCTAACCACCTTTTGCTTGGTATTAGATTCTTGATAATAAGATGAAAGTTTGAGTCTTGAACTGGAAAAGCATAGATTAAATAGGTTCAGAAAATAGTTAGAAATAATGATTCTTACCTAGCGTTAATTATAATCAATTCTTTATCTTTGATTAGATTAAATAGTTAGAAATAATGTTTAGTTTAATCACTGTAACTCACTTCGGATCGAAAGATGGATGTGATAAGGCCTAGAAAGATTATAGACTCAGAATTATTTTGTTATCGACACCGGGATTGTTGATAAATTGACTGATTGACTAGAGTGGACTCCCCTGAACATCTTTAATCATTTGTCAAAAACCCTAAAAATTCCTGTATTCTTAGTTTAGTTTATTGAAACCTATCACAAACCCTTGATCGACCTAGCATTCTTTATAGTGAACTAGTTCAGTGCGTGGTTAAACGCAAATCGCTGAGAGAACAATATTTATTACTATATAGACCCGTATACTTGCGGTAGACAGACACCTAATTAGTTTAGGGCCTGTCAAGTTTTTGGCGCCGTTGCCGGGGATTTCTCCCCCCAACCGCCATTGAACGAATGCACTCTGGGTGACTAGATTATTTGTTTTTATTTTTCTTTACCACTTATGATTATGCTTGGTGTTCTTGTTTTTGCCTTTTTCAGGTTTACGCAAAAAGAATTCTCTTTCGAGTAAGATCCTGAGATCGAACACACGCTTCGAGAGAGAAAGAAAAGAGCAAGACTGGAGAAGGAACAAGAAAATCAAGAAAGAGACGAAGAGTAGCAAGAGTCGGAAAAAGAAGAAGAGATGGGAGAACAGCCACGGACATTCGGGCGGTATCTGACTCCCAATGTCACCAATCCACAATCGGCAATCAATGTTCCCACCATCCAAGCGAACGATTTCGAGCTACGTCAATCACTGATCAACTTAGTGTCAAAAGCACCGTTCCATGGGCTGGCAAGCGAAGACCCGAACCGACATCTGCGACTTTTTCGTCTAGCTTGTGACACTTATAAGGCCAACAACGTGTCGGAGGATGCCATCAAATTGCGATTCTTCCCGTTCTCGTTGGAAGGCAAGGCGGGGGACTGGCTCGATTCACTTCCACCAAACTCAATCACAGCGCCGTTTTGGTGAAATACTTCCCTCAAAGCAAGCTCACTAGTCTGAGGAATCAAATTTCAACCTTTACACAAGTGCCAGACCAGACGTTATACGATGCTTGGGAAAGATTCAAGGACATTCTTCGACAATGTCCTCGGCATGGATTCGAACCATGGGTTCCAGTCTAATCATTTTTCAATGAAGCGAATGAGTCGACCAGAGGAAGCATCCTCTCTGCAGTCGGAGGCGATCTTATGGACAAGACTGTGCCTCAGATTACAAGTCTGATTGAACATCTAGCGAACAACTCATATCAATGGTCCAAACCTTGCCACAAGGCGGGAGGTAAGCTTAACGTTGATGCAATTTCTTTATTGTCATCTAAACTTGATTCTTTAACGCAAAAGATGGACAGATTGAGTTTACCCTCTAACCCTCCGACATGCAATGCCTGTCAGTCGACCGAACATGAACCTTTTACTTGTCCTTCAAGTGGAATTAGTAGTGAGCAAGTCCAGCAAGCGAACTATGTTGGTAACCAATGACAAAACTATGACATGAATTCCAACATTTATCACCCTAGACTTAGAAACCACCCTAATTTTTCCTACAGAAACAATCATCCCACTGGTCCTCTCCATGGACAAAGTCAACAAAAGTATGTTCCCCCACCTCAAAGACCACCTCAACAATGACCACCTCAAAAGTATAACTTAGAAGTTATGCTGGAAAGCCTTATAGCCGGACAACAGAAACAGCAAGGGGTAATAAAGGACTTGATGCGAAAAGTAGAGGCCTTAGCGACACATAATAAAATTTTGGAAAATCAGATTGCTAATTCAGCAACCCCCTCTACTAGCTTACAACCTCAGCCTGTCCCTAATCCGGGTGCTCAATGTAATGCTATAACTTGTGAGGAAACGGACCTTAGGTGTGAATCTTTAGAAGAACTAATTATACATGGGGTAGTCAAGACCGATTCTGAACCTGACCTATTGGAGGGAACTATAGCACCGTCAGTTATGCTTAAGAAGGAAAACCTAGGTAGCTTTAAGCTCCCTGTTCAGTTGGATGGTAGACCCATCATATATGCCTTATGTGACACAAGATCTGGGGTAAATGTCTTATCGAAGTCTTACCTGAGGAAGTATGACCATAGGGGGTTAAGGGTAACCAATACAATTCTTCATTTAGCAGACAAGACCATTAGGAAACCTCTAGCGATCTTATATAACGCCCCCGTCAAGATAGGAGAGCATGTTGTCCCTATTGATTTCATGATTGTAGATACAGGCGAAGATCCCGCACCATAGATTATTCTAGGGAGATCCTTCCTTTCGATTGTGAATTGCAAGATGGATATGAAGGAAGGAACGATGGTAATCGAGCCAGGAAAGTCGATGACGGAGTATGAGTTACGATAAGGCAAGTTAGCCCCAAGGCAAGTTCCAAAAATAATTCATGATGTAGGAGATCCAGTTCCGAAGCAGATCAAGGACCCTGATGAGTAGGGGCTCCATAACGTCGAGCTAACGACATTAAACAAAGCACCACAGGGAGGTACTTCACTATCTAATATTCATTACTCCCCACTTTATTTTTATTTATTTTAATTTCAGTTATTTCTTTTAGTTTTTATCCCTTAGTATTTTTATTTTATTGTTTACTAATTTTTCCTTTTAGTGTCTAGAGAAAAAGAAGAAATCAAGAAGAAGTTTTGGTTGTTAATTGAAATTAGTATCTCTAACCTAATATTTTTTGAGTTGGTAGATGTTTGTAGGGATTTTTGGTATGTCAAATTGTAGGAGAAGCAAGAAGGAAACAAAGGAAAGGGGTGAAACGAAGTAAAAATAAGCCAAAAATCAAGTGTGAACCATCAGGTGGAAAAATGCTGGCAGCGCCTAGTAAACGCTGGCAGCGCCTCTCCCAGAAATTTCAGGTGTGTAATTTTTGCAAAACGCTACTAGCGCTTGGAAAACATTGGCAACGCTTTTATGTTTTGTTGAATATTTTTGCCCGCCTCTCTAGATCTAGTCGGCCCCTTTCCTTCAAAATTAAAAAGCCAACTTCACTTCTTCTTCCCCAAAACCCTCGACCCCGAAGACCCCAAACACTGCCATCTCCCAACTCAACTCCCTCCTCCCCTTGCTCGACGCCGACTCGCATCACAACCATCACCATCTTCCTTCTTCTCACTTCTTCTTCCTCTCACTTGCACTCTCACACTTAACACCTTCAAGTTCCATTACTCTTCTCACTTCAAATTCATGGTATGAAATTCTCAAACTCATTCTCTTGTTCTTTGATTATCCCTTTTTATTGTGGTATGATTTTGGATGAATTCTTGAATTTCTTGAGTAATTTGTTGAGTTTATACCATATACCATGTCCATGATTCAAATTTCTTGGTTAGAGTTTGATTCTTGGAGTGAATTCTTGATTAGGGTATAGATTGATATTGTGAGTTTGATCTTTTTGTTCCATAATTGAGAAATTAGTTATGTTGAATATATTTTGGGAGCAATGTGATCATGAATTTGAGAAAATCAGGTTAGTTTGGGATGATGATTGTATTGTAGTGCTATGCTCTGTTTTTGGTGTGTTCATAGGTTAGAATGATTTCAATTTCAATCCTTAGCATCAAATAAGCATGGGGGAGTTTTAGTCTTGATTATATACATTATGATCATGCTTCTTTGATGCTTAGTATCTCTTTTGGTGGTTATATTGATTTGTGAACAATTTTTAGGATGGTAAGAACCAAGAACCCGAGCTACTCCTGACCCCCATCGGGTGATGACAATTGAGCCGGAGGAAGCCGGAAGCGCAAGGCTACGGCCGCTGAGAAAGGGAAGCAGAAGGCCACCCCGTCCCGAGACTCAATGAGCTCAAACCCTTTCAACTTCGAAGGGGACGTCAAGGAAAGGTACGATTCGTTCTCTAAGAGAGCTCTCATCCCTACTAAATATTTGAGCGAGCCTTTCTTGCGGAACTGTGGCATGTTTGATGATGTGATGTGGTTGTTAGGACGTGGGCATATGGCCAATATAGCTAGACTTGATGAGCCGACCTTTAGGGGGCTTACCTTAGAGTTTTGTGAAATACCCTTACCCAAAAAAAAAGGGGTCATGTTAGTATTATTTTATTATTTGTTAAGCCCATGTATAATTATTTTTTAGGATACTCTAACCCTGAACTCTAGCCTCCCAAATTATTTATACCTAATGCTTCAAAAGAAATAATACAGTATTTGCTACCGTCGATTAGAGAGAAAAAGGGAACTGAGGAATCAAAGAAAATTCTTCCATGGAGGACCCTAACGGCTAGTTTCGCTAATTATTCATAGTACTTATCCTTCCTTCAATTATAGTATTAGTCCGATGGTAATTTCAAGTCAATTTCATAGCGTTAAGTTGAATACCATTGTCAAAAATTATCGATTTCCTTTTACCAAGCTTTAGTTTATTAATATTCTGGATGTAGGCGGTGGGGATGCGAGTATACGTGCAGAAGGGTGAAGGCCATTAAGACAAGGAAACTAGAAAAGTCAGCGGCCATATAAACAACATAGCACTCATCATAACTTATTTGGGATTGTTATTAATTTCTTTGGGATTGTAAGTTATCTCATTATTAAATTTGTAGCTATTAATCAAGTATAGTCTTTGCGAGTGGGATTACCTTAAGCTCTAACACAAATTAGGTCCAGTTCAAGAGGAGCCGTCTTCTAAGAGGCGGAAGGCTGATGGTGGAAAAGGGAAGGAAAAAGGTGCGCGCTCGTCTCGACCTAATCGAGGTAACAATCCATTCAACCTTGAAGGTGAAATGTATGACCGTTACCTTGCCTTAAGCAAGCGGAACGTTGTAGCAACTAGATTCATGCATGAACCTTTCTTAGCTGCGACTGGTATGTTACCTGATGTTGAATGGTTATTAAATCGATGTGGCTTGTTGCGTTTTGCCCGGATGAGAGAACCTACCTTTCGCAATCTGACCTTGGAGGTTCTTAGAACCTTCGAAGTAGATTTGACCAATAGGGAGGGTTTGATTAGCTTTAACATCGATGAGGAAACCCATTCCCTCACTTTGCCTGAATTTGCTGAGATTTTTCAGCTGCCTGTCATAACTGATCGAGGGAGGCGAGAGATGCCTGATGATGATGTTTGGAACCCCAAAGCATTTTGGCAGTTCCTTACTACTAGGACTGACTATAACCCTCGCAAGTCTAAATGTACTGCCATCCGCAATCCGACTTTTCGGGTAGTTCAGCGGATTCTATCCTGTGGTATGTTTGGGCGTGGTGATAGCATGAATGTTGCATCTAAAGCTGAATTTTTTGTGATATGGGGGATGTATTATGCCCAGCCTGACGTTAACCCCGCTGCCCTCTTTGCTCTTCACTTAGAGCGACATGCTAGCTTGGGAAAGGGGGATATTGTTATGGGGGGTCTCTAATCGTATTAGAAGACATTTTGGTTGGGACCACTGCCGCCATCAGCGAGATTTAGTTAGTGGACCTTTGTTTCGGATGCTAAGACCTTACATTCTATGAAAATGTGTACATTGGATGAAATTTGCTGTTTTGTGGCGGTACCCTAACAATGAGAAGATGCGGCTTCCCCATGATCATGTGTCCATCCAACATATTCCTAACATCCTCTTTCTCCCTCCCATGGATCCAAACCAGCCCGATTTCGAGGCTCCACTAGCCATCCGCGAGGATGGAGAGAGTGGTGACAGTAGCAGTGATGCACAAAGTGATGAGGGTAATGGTGAGCCTACCCTTGAAGAGAGGCTAAACGACCTCCAAATTTATTGCGAGCTTGAGTTTCAAGCCCTTCGAGACTCTCAGGGTAGGACTGAGCGCAGTCAGGATGAGATGCTTGCCTTGATGCGATCCGTTCGTGATTGGCAGCTTAACCATACATGCAACCCACACCCTCCTCCACCTCCATGATTCCCTCTTTGTGACCTTTTCGTGTTTTCTTCCTTTGCTTCTCGGGTGAAGTTTCGCATTGCGGACAATGCTCGGTTCAAGCATGGGGGATTTGTGTAACTTTTTGTGGATATGTGTGTTTTGAGTCGTTTTTGTTTTTGATTTTTAACTTGTTTTGAGTCTTTTTCTTTTGTTTTGTTTTTATTTTCTTTGTTTTCTAGATTTTCTTTTAGTTTTTAATTTCTTCTTTTTGTAGGTTGTTTTCGTTTTCTTATTTTTCTTATTTTCGTCTTGAGTCTTGTAAAAAGTTTTTGAAAATTGAGAAAAAGAAAAAAAAAGACTGTTTGATGTAGGATTTGGCGAGATAGTCTTCTTTTGACTTGATTTGATCTTGTATAGCCCGTTTGTGAAAGACTGTGAATTGACATGAGTTGTGAAGCTAATTGTTGTGAGAATTGTGCTAGGATAGTAAGACCGATTGCCTTTGTTTCTATTGTAAGAGTGAGTTGTGCATATGCATATCTTTTTAAACTAGGTAATGATTGTTGAGCGCTACCCGTGAGTCCACATAAGCCTAAAAGAAAAGACTAATCATTTTTATTAGTCTAATTTCCATGAGTGACTCACCATTGTTGCATCCTCCTTCATTTGCTTTGCATCTCCTTGAAATTGCTATGCGTTGTACATTGACAAGATGATAGAGGCATTAGGACTTGAACCCGACAGCCTTGACCACCCGTTTACATCAAAAATCCGTAGTTAGCCCCTTTCTTGCCTTGATTTTTTCTTTTCTTGAACCCACATTATGAGCCTTGGCCGATTACATATATTTCCTACCCTTAAGCCATTGCTTGAAATGTGTTGAGTATGAAGTTGGGTTGATTATGGTTACTTAAGTGGTTTGGTTTGTGATGGGGATTGGTTTGAGTTGTAAAAAAATTGATTTGATTCCTCAATCATGTACATTGAAGTTGTTGGGTAGAGTTGGTAGCTTGCCTAGTGTATGTTGTTTACAAGTGTATGTTTAATTCAAAAAGTAAGAAAAAAAAGAAAAGAAAAAAAAGAGAAAAAAAACAGAACCATAGAAAAAAAAAGCAAAAAAGAAAAAAGTCGGAGAATTCCGGAAAAAAAAGAAAAAAAAGAGAATAAAGTGTTTGATATTGTGTTTCTTTTGTTTTGAGGCAAGTTTCCAATTGTTTGTGGGGTTGATTTGGATTGATTTTAAGTGGTGAGAGTGTATGTATGTTGAATTGGTGCGACATAATTTCAAGCTTTGGCTTTTAGCTCCACAATTCCCAAATATTTTCCACTCCTTACCCTTAACCTTAGCCCCGTTACAACCCTTGAAAGTCCTCTTGATTGTCATTGTTGCTTTGCAAATTGCGATGGAGAGTTGAGATTCTTAGCAAGTACGTGGTTGGTTGTGACTTTGGTTTGAGTATTTGAGCGAACTTTCAATGTTTTTTAATATTTAAACACATGAGAGGAGTGTTTCCACATTCCCAGAAAGTGAGTTTGCTCTTCATTCTTACCTAGTTTCATGCTTAACATGTGCCTTCTTATCTCATTCGGTGATTAAGGGTGATTGGTTGAACTTGATCGGTACCACTCTTGAACAATTTGTCTTCATTTACTTGTGTAGATTGACTTCTTTTTCACTCTCGGGCTGTACTTTAGATTAGATTGGGTTGATTGAATGTTCTTTCATTGCCATCCTTAGGAGTTGTAATTAAATAAGATTTTCGTTTTTGTTATTTTTACTCTTGAGTCTTTTTGTCCCGGTTTCTTTCATTTTCTTTTATTTTATTTCTTTACCTTTTCTTTTGAGTTTAGACTTGCTTAGGGACAAGCAAGGACTAAGCATGGGGGATTTTGATAAGTGCTTCTTGTATATATGAATACTTGGTTGTTTTGATGAGAATTTGGGGAATATTTGATTTAATTATGTTATTTTATACCCGAATTTCCCATATTACACTTGGTTTGGAGTTTGGTGAGTTTTGTAGGGAATTTGTGAAGAATCGATGTAAACCGAGCCCAAAAAGCAAGTGTAGATCCAAATTATGAGCTTAAAGGACCAAGAAGTGAGGTGTTGGGTCGCCCAAGGCCCAAACGATGGCCCAAAGTACTCCTACGCTCGAAATAGCAGTGACACGGGTGCCCCCAGGATGAGCACGGGTCGTGTCTATGGCCAGAGAGTGAGAAAATCCAAGAAAGGAGCTGACACGGTCCGTGTCACAGGGAGCACGGTCCGTGTCATATAGGGCACGGTCCGTGCCTACCCTGGCACGGTCCATGTCTCTCCTGTCTTTTCATTTTCGGCGGTTTTGAAGCGATGTTTGCCTATATTATGCTGTTTTTCGGCCGAGTAGAGGGGAATGAATCATCCACCATCATCCATTTCATGCCCTAATCATATCATTCATCATCCATATTCCATTCCATGATTGAAGATTGAGAGAAGATTGAAGATTGAAGAGCAACTTGAATATACTTTGAAGTAGAGGAGCAAAGGTCTTCCATAGTTGATTCCTAGCAAGATTGTTCTTCCCTTTGGTTTACTTCTCAATCTCTCATAGATTTCCATATGCTTTCTAGACTAGATTTCAATTGCTTTGTAGTTTTAAACATGAGTTGTGAGTAGTTCTTTTAGTTTAGGGGATGAACCTTTGAAGTTGCTTGATGAATTAACTTTGTTGGATTGATTTATCATGAATTTAGTTTGTTTCAATCAATTTGGTCTTTGAGTTGAATTGTTATTGCTTTTGTTTGATCACCAATTGCATGTTAATAGGTTGTTGGATGAAGTACCGAAAGGAGAAGTTTGATTACCCGAAAACCTAGATTGAACTAGTTAAAATTATCTAGACATAGAAGTTTTAACTAGGGTTCTTGAGATAATTTGTTCTTTAACCTTGACTAAATCGAAATAACCACGAAAGTAGGTGCTTGGTTAGTCTTGGCAATTCGCTCTAGTGGCAAAATCTCATTGCGAAGTATTCTATGCGATTATCGAACCTTGATTGTGCAAGTTAATGAAATGAAAGTTCAATCCACATCGGTTATTCGTTATTCGACTTAGGTTTCATCCCCTGAACGCTTTTCTCATATTGATTAATCCAAGTAAATTGTGTGAATATTCGTTTCTTTTGACCTTGCTTGTGATTAAAGTTAGATTTAGTTGATTTAAAACAAAAACCGGATCGACTTAGCGATCAACTAGGAGGCTAGTTCAGTGCATTGAAAGGAAAAGTCCCTGTGGGATCGACCTTGATATTTGCTACACGTACACCCGAGCGCTTGCGGCCTATCAGCGGCTAACTGGCAACCACATGATCATGAACAGACTCAGAAACAAGCTACTCGCGCTACCTTTTTGCCATCGTTCAAGACATTTATCGGAGAAAGCTTCTAAGAGGGACACCTAGTCCCTATCCTACAAGGTCCTGCAGCTTCAATCTCACAAACGTCCTAATAGTGGTCTCATCAAGAAAAAAAAAAAGAAAAAAGAGAGAGAGAACAAAAAAAGAAAAAGAAAAAGAAAAAAGGGGCTAACTTGAAAATCCTTTGGGCAAGTTAGGCAAAAGGAGAGTTTGAGACTCATTACTAAGGACTATGCCTTCTCCTATTCTATGGTCCCCATGCATCATCAATCCACATCGAAACTGGGGGCTTGTAAATCTCCAAGGTGATCTCCAAAGTAGGACAGTGTCATCAAGAGTCTACGCCAAACCGGGGGCTTGTCATACAACAGCATACATTTGCAAGGAATTAATGTCATCTACATCATTATTTAAGAAACATATCCTTCAGGCCTGTTGCCTCCATCATTGTTCCCTACTCTATGGATCGAAACATTACTCATCCTGAATGTTCCTGAAATTCCCCACGAGTGGCCTTGATCCTTAGAAAGCATTGTCTTAGGGAGTCATGGTTTTAGGAAAACATTGTCTTCGGAAGCATTGTCTTATAAAATCATTGTCCGAGAAAATCTTTGTCTAAAATTAGAGTCGGGAGTTGTCTGCGTGTAGAATTGCAGAAGAGCATAGAGCATTATACTTGTGTCCTGTCTAAGCATAATAGGGTTGCATTGCATCCATATGTCATGTCAGAGTCACATTAAGTCAGTTTGTCATGCATCGAGTCAATTTGTCATGCATCAAGTCAGTCTATCATGCGTTGAGTCAGTCTGTTGTGTATCGAGTCAGTTTGTCGTACATAAAGTCGATAGTCGTGCATGAATGCATGAGTGCATGAATGCTTGTGTCAAAAACAAAAGAAAAAAAAATTGCATTGTTTGTGCAAGAGTTTAGTAGACTAGCAGCATGCATGCCCATATATCTGAAAATAAAAAGAAGAAGAAGCAAGGAAGTGCTACATCGTTGCTCCAGAACGCAACGCTGGGGCTGTTCAAGCCCAATCAGACCGATCGACATGGTTTCCAGTCACTAAGAGTAAGATTAGAGCAATCTCTAATCCAGCTCTTGATGGACAAGTTAGGATCCAGTCAAGTCATGCATCATTAGCCAGACACGAATGGCGTATGTCCGAAACGAAGGATAGAATCTTCACTTGACTAGTACGGATCAACGATCAGGCAAATTCAAGAATCCATTATTTTCCTTAAATTCAACGAGAGGCTATCTTTCAATCTCGCTGCACCATCCAGGGGAAGGTATGTTCTTTAATCGTTGATGGAGGAAGCTGCACCAACGTGGCTTCAACAACTATGGTGGACAAACTTCAACTGGAAACCAGTCCACATCCCAAACCCTACACCATTCAATGGCTTCATCAGGGTGAAGGATTACAAGTTACTCAATAATGCTTGGTAAGCTTTTCCATTGGCAGGAATTATCAAGATTCTATTTGGTGTGATGTTTTGCCTATGAATGCTTGTCATATTCTGCTGGGAAGAATGTGGTTATTTGACAGGAGCGTGATGCATGATGGAAAAGCCAACAACTATACATTCAGGTTCAACCACAAAAAAATCACCCTAGCTCCACTTAAAGTAACCCCACCATCCCAACCTAAAGAGATTGATCCAAACCCTATCCCTTCTATGTCCGTTGAACATCATGAGTTTAGTGAACATAAAGAGATCATTCTCTTAGACCTAAACACAGATCCCAGCCACAAAAAGCCTGCAAACGACGCCCCTGTTCACGAACAGCTGCAGGACGTCCATCCCCTTCTCACCCCTCTTTTGGAACAATACTCTCATGTGTTTCCAGAAGAGATGCCTCTAGGTTTACCACCTGAACGAGATATTCAGCATAAGATTGATCTAATCCCGGGATCCGTCTTACCAAACAAACCTGTATACCGAATGGACCCTAGCGACACACAGAAGATTCAGAGGTAGGTTGATGATCTTCAAGCAAAGGGTATAATCCGAGAAAGTCTCAGTCCTTGCGCCGTTCCAGAGTTATTGGTCCCAAAGAAAGATGGAAGCCAGCGAATATGTATTGGTTGCAAGGCCACAAACAAGATCACTATCAAGTACAGGTTCTCTATCCCTAGACTTGAAGATCTACTGGACGAGCTATATGGTGCCCAGGTCTTTTCAAAAATTGATCTCAGAAGCGGGTATTATCATATTCGAATTCAAGCCGGAGACGAATGGAAAACTGCATTCGAAACTAAAGGAGGTCTCTATGAATGGTTAGTCATGCCTTTTCGACTAACTAGTGTTCCTTCTACTTTAATGAGACTAATGAATCAGGTTTTGAAGCCCCTTATCGGCAAGTGTGTCGTTGTGTACTTCGATGACAAACTAGTATACAGCAAAAGCAAAGAGGAGCACACTCAGCACCTCCAAGCCGTCCTGGAGATACTCTCCCATGAGAGATTATTCGGCAACCTTGCAAAGCGCCACTTCTTCACCGACAAACTGATCTTTCTTGGCTATGTACTCCCGGCAGATGGAATACAAGTCGACGAAGAAAAGATCGAGGCAATCAAAGAGTGGCCTACACCGAAGAGCATTCATGATATTCGAAGCTTCCACGGTCTAGCCTCTTTCTACAGGAGGTTTGTGAAGAACTTCAGCACTATTTTGGCCCCCATGACCGAGTTATTGAAGAGTAAGGAGTTTATTTGGACGCCAGCAGCACAACAGGCGTTCGAATCAGTCAAGGTTCAACTCTGCACCGCCCCTGTTCTCGCCCTACCAAGCTTTAATAAGAAGTTTGAGGTCGAGTGCGATGCTTCTGGAGTTGGTATTGGAGCTGTACTGTCTCAAGAGGGCCGTCCTTTGGCCTACTACAGCGAAAAACTCAGTGATGCGAGGAAGAAGTACAGTACCTACGATAAAGAGTTCTATGCTATTATTCGTGCCCTAGAGCATTGGCGATACTACCTTGCCGCTTGAACAAAGGAGCATACGCCCTCTCACGAAGGTACTTATTGTTACAAATTCTTGATTCACATGTAATAGGGCTTGAAGAGATTAAAGAACTATATGAAGAAGATGATGATTTCAAGGAGATCTATGAGGACTGCAAGAAACGCCCCTACGATCAGTATCACGTGGAACATGGCTTCTTGTTCTGTGGGAATCAACTGTGTATTCCCAAGAGCAGTCTTAGAGAACTTCTTATCTTAGAAGTTCATGGAGGAAGTCTAGCAGGGCACTTCGGTATTGAAAAGACTTATCTAATGATGAAAGAACACTACTTTTGGCCTCACATGGTCAAGGATGTCAAGCATATGGTTAGGAGGTGTTCTACTTGCAATCTGTCCAAGAGTCACGTGCTTCCTCAAGGGTTATACACGCCCTTGCCCATCCCTGAAGGTCCTCGGGAAGATATTAGTCTCGATTTCATTATGGGACTTCCTCGGACTCAACGTGGGAAGGATTCAATCATGGTGATTGTTGATCGATTCGCAAAGATGGCTCACTTTATTCCATGTGACACCACCTATGATGCAGTTAAAGTGGCAGAATTATATTTTCAAGAAGTTTTTCGGCTCCATGGAATACCTAGGACTACGGTCTCGGATCGAGATGCAATGTTCCTTAGCCACTTTTGGGTTACTCTTTAGAAGAAGTTGGGAACCAAGCTCAAATTCAGCACTGCCTGTCACCCACAGACCGACGGCTAAACCGAGGTCACCAATTGAACTCTTGGCTCATTATTGCGGTCCTTGGTGAACAAGAACAGGAAAGGGTTGGATACTCTTCTCCCACATGCTGAATTTGCATTCAACAGGGCTCCTAGCAAGGCTACGGGACGTTCACCCTTCCAAGATGTTTATGTAAGGAACCCTACTACACCTATGGACACACCAATCAACAGCTCCATAAGGTTCAGCCATGAAGCCCAAAAATGAGCCCAAGAAATCCAGAAGCTCCATGAAGAAGTCAAAGAGAAAATAGCTAAGTATACTCAATCAATTTCAGACTTAGCTAACAAGAAAAGGAAGAAGGTTATTTTTCAACCAGGAGATCTAGTATGGGTTCACTTGAAGAAGGAGAGGTTCCCGTCCAAGAGGAAAGGAAAGTTAGTTCTTAGGGCTGATGGTCCTTTTGAAGTTCTAGAAAGGGTTGGAGACAATGCTTACAAGCTAGCACTGAACAAAGACTTTGGAGGAAGTGCTACTTTCAACCTTGCTGACTTGAAACCCTACTATGATGAAAACGAAGACCTCCTTAGTTTGAGGACAAACTCTTCTCAACAAGGGGGGAACGATGGAAATCAGCCAACACAAAGCCCAAATCAAGAAGTCGAATGTGTTTTCAAAGAAGTAGAACGAGCCATAGAAAATGGATACAATGTAAAAACCCAAAGGCCACTCATATGGTGTGCAGTTTGTTTCAAGAGGATGTCCAAACATCCTAGATTGGCCCAATACCACGCTAAAGCCCACGTCCAAGATCAAGATTCCAAGTGAATTCTACATTTTTTATCTTTTGGATATAACTTTATTATTTAGAGTTTTAATGGTTTTGGTGTGATTTATATTATCTTTATAGATTTTAGAGTCATGTAAGATGCCAAGTAAGTTATAAACTTGAGCATCAAGTCATAGAAGTATAGTAGGAGTCTAAATAAGTCTAGAATATTCTAAAGTATTCTAGAATATTCTAGAAGGTTTTTGTGTGTGTGTCACGTGTGGTGTGTAGCTTAGGCGCCAATTTTGGCTATTATTATCCTAGATAAAGTTGGCTATTTTATAACTAATCTATATTGGATTAGGAAAGCCAATTTCAATTAGGATAAGGTTGTTGTTACCAACTCCCCTTTGGATAAGAAGTCCTAATCCAAGAGGATATTGGAGTGGTTAGGCGTCTAGCACTAGGAAACCTTGGCTTGCACGCCAGGTAGACCTATTCCTAGTCATATTAGACTGGCTTGCACGCCAAGTCCAGAGTCACAGTCCCTATAGGACTCTATTAGTATAAATAGCTAGACTTGTAGCCTTTCAAAGGCAACCCCTTTTGAAATATGAATACAATCAAGCTTTTAGCTTACCCCTTGAGTATTTCGTGAGAACCTCGTTGATCTCTTCTATTATATCTTGGTTTGGCAACCAAGTGGTTAGGAAGAGCTTGATCCTAAACTTAGGTTGAAGATCAAATTAGCCCTAAGGTTTCTATCTTGTGGATTCAAGTTAGATCCCTTGATCTATCCCGTCATTATCTTTCTATCAATATAGTTAAGATAATCACATCTTTATCTTTCTATCAATATAGTTAAGATAAACCCCTAGCCTATTTCCTTCCCTCATAAACGACACCCTCCCTCCTCTCTCTCTCCCAATTCGTCCACCTCCTCCCTTATCTCTCTCCATAACAAACTTCGAACAAACTCCCTCTCTCTCCTCCTAACAACCTTCTACTCTCCTCTTTCTCACAAAACCACACGCCAACATCAACCTTTTCCCCATCCACCCTCACGTCACTTGATAGGCCGCAAGTGCACGGGTGAAATTGTAGCATAAATCAAGGTCGTTCCCACAGGGACTTTTCCTTTCAATGCACTGAACTAGCCTCCTAGTTGATCGCTAAGTCGATCCATTTTTGGTTTGAAGTAACTAATTCTAAATCTAATCACGATCAAGAACTAAACAAACTAATATTCGCACAAACTTTTCTGATTTAATCAAGGTAAAAGGACGTTCAGGGGATGAAACCTAAGTCAAATAACGAATCAACGACGTGGATTGAAGTTTCATTTCATTAATTTGCATAATCAAGGTTCGATAATAGCATAAAACACTTCGCAATGAGATTTTGTCACTAGAGCCAATTGCCAAGACTAACCAAGCACCTACTTTCGTGGTTATTTTGATTTGGTCAAGGTTAAAGTTCTAATTATCTCATGAACCCTAGTTAAAACTTCTATGTCTAGATAATTTTAACTAGTTTAATCTAGGTTTTCGAGTAATCAAACTTCTCCTTTCGGTACTTCATTCAACAACCAATTAACTTGCAATTGGTGATCAAGCAAAAGCAATAACAATTCAATTCAAAGACCAAATAGATTGAAACAAACTAAATTCATGATAATTCAATCCAACAAAGTCAATTCATCAAGCAACTTCAAAGGTTCATCCCCTAAACTAAAAAGAACTACTCACTATTCATGTTTGAAACTACAAAGCAATTGAAATCTATTCTAGAAAGCATATGAAAATCTATGAAAGAATGAGAAATAAACCCAAGTGAAGAACAATCTTGCTAGGAATCAACAATGGAGGACTTTTGCTCCTCCACTTCAAAGTATGTTCAAATTGCTCTTCGATCTTCAATCTTCTCTCAATCTTCAATGATGGATGGAATATGGAATATAGATATGATTAGGGCATGGAATGGAAGATGGTGGAATGATTATTCTCCTCTTCTCAGCCAGAAATAAGCATAATATAGGCAAATAGCAACTCAAAACCGCCGAAAAATGAAAAGACAGGAGAGACACGGACCGTGCCAGGGGTAACACGGACCGTGCTCATAGTGACACGGACCGTGCCCCCTAGGCACTACCCGTGTCGCTTCACTGCACACAATTCTACATGTTCTGGTCATAGGCACTACCCGTGCCACTGCAAACACCACCCGTGCCACTGCTTTTTTCAGGCCTAGGAGTACTTTGGGCCATTGTTTGGGCCTTGGGTGCTCCAACATCTCACTTCTTGGTCCTTTAAGCTCATAACTTGGATCTACACTTGATTTTTGGCTCGGTTTACATTGATTCTTCACAAATTACATACAAAACTCACCAAACTCCAAACCAAGTGTAATATGGGAAATTCGGGCATAAAATAATATAATCAAATCAAATATTCCCCAAATTCCAATCAAAACAACCAAGTATTCATATATACAAGAAGCACTTATCAAAATCCCTCATGCTTAGTCCTTGCTTGTCCCTAAGCAAGTCCAAACTCAAAAGAAAAGGCAAAGAAAGAAAATGAAAGAAAATAAAAGAAAACGGGAAAAAAGACTCAAAGAACTCAAAGCAAAAGTAAAAAGAAAACTCAAAAGTAAAAATAATAAAAAGAAAATCTTATTTAATTACAACTCCTAAGGATGGCAATGATAGAACATTCAATCAACCCAATCTAATCTAAAGTACAGCCCAAGAGTGAAAAAGAAGCCAATTTACACAAGTAAATGAAGACAAAATATTCAACAATGGTACTCATCAAGTTCAACCAATCACCCTTAATCACCGAATGAGATAAGAAGGCACATGTTAAGCATGAAACTAGGTAAGAATGAAGAGCAAACTCACTTTCTGGGAATGTGGAAACACTCCTCTCATGTGATTAAATATGAAAAATCATTGAAAGTTCGCTCAAATACTCAAACCAAAGCCACAATCAAACTTTTCTGATTTAATCAAGGTAAAAGGATGTTCAGGGGATGAAACAAGTCAAATAACGAGTCAACGACGTGGATTGAACTTTCATTCCATTAATTTGCACAATCAAGGTTCGATAATAGTATAAAACACTTCGCAATGAGATTTTGTCACTAGAGCGAATTGCCAAGACTAACCAAGCACCTACTTTCGTGGTTATTTTGATTTGGTCAAGGTTAAAGTTCTAATTATCTCAAGAACCCTAGTTAAAACTTCTATGTCTAGATAATTTTAACTAGTTTAATCTAGGTTTTCGGGTAATCAAACTTCTCCTTTCGGTACTTCATTCAACAACCTATTAACTTGCAATTGGTGATCAAGCAAAAGCAATAACAATTCAATTCAAAGACCAAATAGATTGAAACAAACTAAATTCATGATAATTCAATCCAACAAAGTCAATTCATCAAGCAACTTCAAAGGTTCATCCCCTAAACTAAAAAGAACTACTCGCTATTCATGTTTGAAACTACAAAGCAATTGAAATCTATTCTAGAAAGCATATGAAAATCTATGAAAGAATGAGAAATAAACCCAAGTGAAGAACAATCTTGCTAGGAATCAACAATGGAGGACTTTTGCTCCTCCACTTCAAAGTATGTTTAAATCGCTCTTCGATCTTCAATCGTCTCTCAATCTTCAATGATGGATGGAATATGGAATATGGATATGATTAGGGCATGGAATGGAAGATGGTGGAATGATTATTCTCCTCTTCTGAGCCAGAAATAAGCATAATATAGGCAAATAGCAACTCAAAACCGCCGAAAATGAAAAGACAGGAGAGACACGGACCATGCCAGGGGTGACACGGACCGTGCTCAAAGTGACACGGATCGTGCCCCCTAGGCACTACCCGTGTCGCTTCACTGCACACAATTCTACATGTTCTGGTCATAGTCACTACCCGTGCCACTGCAGACACCACCCGTGCCACTGCTTTTTTCAGGCCTAGAGTACTTTGGGCCATTGTTTGGGCCTTGGGTGCTCCAACATCTCACTTCTTGGTCCTTTAAGCTCATAACTTGGATCTACATTTGATTTTTGGCATGGTTTACATCGATTTTTCACAAATTACCTACAAAACTCACCAAACTCCAAACCAAGTGTAATATGGGAAATTCGGGCATAAAATAATATAATCAAATCAAATATTCCCCAAATTCCAATCAAAAAAACTAAGTATTCATATATACAAGAAGCACTTATCATCACTCCCCCCCCCCCCCTCTTTCCCATTCAAGATTCAATCTTTCTTGTTTCTTGAAATCACAAAAGTCCTCACGACAAAATAGCCTCCCCTAGAACCTGTTTCACGAGAACTTCCCCTTTTCTTTCCATCCATAATCTCGTGAATCACCCCTACGTTTTAGATTTTGTTGCACGTGTATTGATTATTACTTGATCAAGAATCTTTCTTTATCTCGTAATACATCAAAGGTGGTATCAGAGCTCTAGGTTATTATTGAGTGCAACACTTAACTCAACAGAGTTTACCTAAACACATAACCTTCAAACCTTCAAGTCCAAAAGCTAAACCTGCAATACCAAACATGAAACCTGCAATACCAAACACTTAACCTTCTAATCTTCAGTGCTAACCTGACATTCCAAATCTGCCATGGCTCATGAATTGTTCTTTATGAGGAGGATCCTCTGTAGTTCAATTGTTTCCGAAGATCAACAACAACGAGAGGCTATCTTTCAATCTCGCTGCACCATCCAGGGGAAGGTATGTTCTTTAATCGTTGATGGAGGAAGCTACACCAACGTGGCTTCCACAACTATGGTGGACAAACGTCAACTGGAAACCAGTCCACATCCCAAACCCTACACCATTCAATGTGGAGCGTTATCGTTGTAGTGGGATGATGAGATTAGCTTGAGTAGTTGAATGGGATCGATAATCACCAAGAACAAGGGCCTTGAACACCCAAAGGTTGGATATGACCTTGAGCAAGGAGAACCACAACTTTAGGCCTAACACCCCACCCTGATTATCCAAGGGAATCCACTAAATAATCACTAAAGGAATGACTTGAACACCACCAAATCACTTGGATAAAGTAACAAGATTTTTGGGAGAAAACTAAGGGAGAACCCTTACAAATGCACTAGCATGTTCATATTCAGCTAAAAACTACAAACAATGCCAAGGGAGGGGGTATATATAGGAATGGGGGAAAAAAATAAACAAAACGCAGCGTTTTGTCTCAAAATCACGCGTAAAACAGTTTCGTCACGGGCATTACGGCTGTCGTCACGGGCGTGACGACTTGGGCGAGCAGGGTCACGGGCGTGACCATTGGTTGTCACGGGCGTGACGGAGCTTCTGGAATAAAAAATGAAACTGCCGTGAGTAGTCACGGGCGTGAGGCCTGTTGGTCACGGGCGTGACGATATGGGCAGTTTTCTGCCGACTTCAAACGCGCATAACTTCTTCATCCGAACTCTGTTTTAGGCCCATAAGATATCTATGGAAAGCTCTCGGTGTTAAGCTCCCAAAGTTTGAGACCCATCGGAGTTATATTGAAGGAGTTATGATCCAAAAGGTGAAGGCGAGTCCATTCCGACAACCCACGTTAACCCGTTTGCATTTATTCTTGCCGAAGGATTTCGAACCCTTTTAAAGGCCAGAAGTAGGTCCCGATGAGGAACCGTAGCTCCACTCCCATGGTCCGGGGTCCCACTTGAAGTGGATACCACCCCAAACGATGACCCGAATATGCTTCCAAGGTCCCGGGTCCACCTGGAAATGGATTCCACCCCCGACCTTGAAGTCGTTTTGCTTGTTTTTCAGAGGAAGGGTGCGGGAAGACTTTGTGCCCATGAAAAGTGAGACTCAAGCCTCATCCCGATACGTTCCATACTCCCCTTCTTGAAAAAGAGTTGCCCTCAACTCTTGGGAGTTAAAATCGAGGCCCTCTCCACAACATGGCACCCTAGAACTCCAAACATCCCGATCGCCATGAACAATCATGCGAGGCACCCAACAAGCTTCAAAACCTACTATATATCCATCATCCAAATAAAAGAAGGAGGTTGGAGGCTTGTTTTGTGGAGGTGAGGGGTTAAGGGACGGAAAAGGAAATTTTTGTGGTGTTTGGGAACTCTCGTTCTCACTTGGGTTGCTACAAGGTAATGACAAAGCCATAGGTAGCTCGTCCTCACCTAGAGCACACTCATCCCGTGTTTCGCTCAACATGAGAAGGTTCCTCAACTCACTTCCTACCCAGGTTTTGATTCTATCTGGGTTTAAAGAATTCATGTAATCACATTCAAACGAATGATGTTCATGTAATAAAAACTCCCACAAACTTCGTATACCAAATTTCCAATAGCCCTCATTCGACAACAAATCCTCAAATAACCAATGTCGCCCAAATATCATGTATGGCTTATTCAAATAGTTCACAACACAACGACCAACATGCAAGCAATACTCATTGATGGACGACACAAACAACGATCTCATTAACATAGAAGGAACTAGAATCATGGCTCCATCAATCCCCAACTTGTCACTAGACACCAAATCGACACCAAGATTCCTAGCATGCCACTCAAAATATGAAGACTTTTCCATCGTGGACACCGCATACTCATCATACAACTTATCACGCCAACAAACACTCTCAACAACCAATTGCTTCTAAATAACATACGCGATTCAACCAATGACTCCAAAGTACATCCATCATTGATTTTAATCAAAGAGTCTTGGATTACCTCATCATTCTCATTGGGAAGATTACATGTGACCAAGCCGTGAGAGGTGTTGGTAATAACTTTTTTGTTGCTTGGCTCCTCAAAAAGTGATGTTGAGACGATCACCGGAGCTTCTTGTTGGAATTCTTCAACAAGGATGAGAGGAAGGGCAAGGTCGATGTTCTCATCCTCCTCTTGGCATGGCGTTTCAACAATAGCTTCGGAAGCCTCACAAGGTTCATTGGAAGCTCCCTCATTGGCCATAAGATCGACCTTTGCTTGCTTAATTCTTCTTTGCCCATCAAGTGATGAAATGGGTTCATGGTTAACCTCACGCTTGCAAGTGTTAGGCAAGAATTTTCGATCCATTGAGCGCTTTAGTCTCGTCCATGAATCGATTTCCGATCGACCCTCCATAGTCCTTTGTATTCTGACGGTCACAAACCAAAGAGATGCGGTACTAGTGAGGTTCGATCTCGCAATTTTGAAGGCTCGTTCATCACTATACTCCTTAGTTGCAATGATTCTCTCAAAGGCTTGGACCCATTCACGATAATCATCAGGGCTGGTGTAGCCATTGAATTCGGGAATGTCGATCTTAACGTCCTGGAAATCGTCACGAGAGGGTCGATCATGCACCCCATGACGCGGACAGCGTCGAGGGGAGCCTCTAGCATCGTCACTTGACTCAAAGTTGGGAGGAGGACGGAGAGGGCTTGGTGCACGCCTCGGACGTTCAACTTGTGATGGACGTAGATGTTCTGGGGCGAGGTTGTCCAACCGCGCATAATGGAATCAAGGGTGCGATCAATGGAGGAGAACCGTTCGTCATGTGTGGCGAGTCGATTCTCGATAGCGTGAAGTTGAGGGCTACCCCAGTGGCTTGATTCCTCTCGTTCGGAGCGAGCTTCGTCGGCCATATCGGGAAAAAAGGTGAGGGACGGCTTGTGTTTGGGGTTTATTTGTGGAGTTTGGGGGTTTTCTTGTAGTTGACTTGTGTTTGGCTAAGGGTTCTTTGTGTTTTTTCACTTAGACATTTCATCGAACACCTTGCGGGCACAATTTTCCAACTTCTCCTCCAAGCTCCAAAATGCTTCAATTACATCAAATACAAACACAATTCAATGTATTCTAACACACTTTGATGGCAATGGGGTTGGGGGTCACCAATATTTGCATACCACTCACAAAACTCAATACTAGAGAACATTACTAGCACAACAATTGAGAAAGCTCAAGCTAGATGAAAAACCAAAGCTCTGATACCAAATGGAGCGTTACCATCGTGGTGGGATGATGAGATTAGCTTGAGTAGTTAAATGGGATCGATAATCACCAAGAACAAGGGCCTTGAACACCCAAAGGTTGGATATGACCTTGAGCAAGGAGAACCACAACTCTAGGCCTAACACCCCACCATGATTATCCAAGGTAATCCACTAAATAATCACTAAAGGAATGACTTGAACACCACCAAATCACTTGGATAAAGTAACAAGATTTTTGGGAGAAAACTAAGGGAGAACCCTTACAAATGCACTAGCATGTTCATATTCAGCTAAAAACTACAAACAATGCCAAGGGAGGGGGTATATATAGGAATGGGGGAAAAAAATAAACAAAACGCAGCGTTTTCTCTCAAAATCACGCGTAAAACAGTTTCGTCACGGGCACTACGGTTATCGTCACGAGCGTGACGACCTGGGCGAGCAGGGTCACGGGCGTGACCATTGGTTGTCACGGGCGTGACGGAGCTTCTAGAACATAAAATGAAACTGCCGTGAGTAGTCACGGGCGTGACGATATGGGCATTTTTCTGCCGACTTCAAACGCGCATAACTTCTTCATCCGAACTCCGTTTTAAGCCCGTAAGATATCTATAGAAAGCTCTCGGTGTTAAGCTCCCAAAGTTTGAGACCCATCGGAGTTATATTGAAGGAGTTATGATCCAAAAGGTGAAGGCGAGTCCATTCCGACAACCCACGTTAACCAGTTTGCGTTTATTCTTGCCGAAGGACTTCGAACCCTTTTAAAGGCCATAAGTAGGTCCCGATGAGGACCCGTAGCTCCACTCTCATGGCCCGGGGTCCCACTTGAAGTGGATACCACCCCCAACGATGACCCGAATATGCTTCCAAGGTCCTGGGTCCACCTTGAAATGGATCCCACCCCCGACCTTGAAGTCGTTTTGCGTGTTTTTCAGAGGAAGGGTGCGGGAAGACTTGGTGCCCATGAAAAGTGAAACTCGAGCATCATCCCGATATGTTCCACAATGGCTTCATCAGGGTGAAGGATTACAAGTTACTCAATGATGCTTGGTAAGCTTTTCCATTGGCAGGAGTTATCAAGATTCTATTTGGTGTAATGTTTTGCCTATGGATGCTTGTCATATTCTGCTGGGAAGACCGTTGTTACTTGACAGGAGCGTGATGCATGATGGAAGAGCCAACACCTATACATTCAGGTTCAACCACAAAAAAATCACCCTAGCTCCACTTAAAGTAACCCCACCATCCCAACCTAAAGAGATTGATCCAAACCCTATCCCTTCTATGTCCGTTGAACATCATGAGTTTAGTGAACATAAAGAGATCATTCTCTTAGACCTAAACACAGATCCCAGCCACAAAAAGCCTGCAAACGAGGCCCTTGTACACGAACAGCTGCAGGACGTCCATCCCCTTCTCACCCCTCTTTTGGAACAATACTCTCATGTGTTTCCAGAAGAAATGCCTCTAGGTTTACCACCTGAACGAGATATTCAACATAAGATTGATCTAATCCCGGGATCCGTCTTACCAAACAAACCTGTATACCGAATGGACCCTAGCGACACACAGAAGATTCAGAGGCAGGTTGATGATCTTCTAGCAAAGGGTATGATCCAGGAAAGTCTCAGTCCTTGCCCCGTTCCAGCGTTATTGGTCCCAAAGAAAGATGGAAGCCAGCGAATGTGTATTGATTAGGGGTGAGCGGGACCAGGATCCCGGTAATTTTAGGAGGTCCCGGTCCCGGTCCCGGATGTGACCGGGAGCTAAACTTCGCTCCCGGTCCCAGTCCCGATTGTGAACGGGAGCAAAGATTTGCTCCCGCTCCCGCTCCCACCGGGACCGGGAAATCAACCGGGAATTTTTTTTGTCCCGGTTTCTTAATTTTTTTACCCATTGTTTGATTTATTTCCATTAAAAATCAACATAAATTATACAAGTTTTCTCCAATTTCACAAATGTGGGCGCCAATTTATTTACATAGCCACTTTTTTCCAAATTAAAATTACGTAATATCGAATACATAATGTTTTTTTTCGAAAAAGATATGTTAAGTTCGAAATAGTAATAAATAAAATAAATCTAAAGATTGAACACATTAAATTAAACAAATTTATCAATCTTTATAAAGTCACTTGATTTGTTTTATATATATATATATATATATATATATATATATATATATATATATATATATATATATATATATATAAACCGGGAATCGGGACCGAGACCGGGAAATGAAGTCAAGTCCCACTCCCGGTCATGTTGTTGACCGGGACTTTATTTTTAGTCTCACTCCCGGTCCCGCTCCCATTGGGAACGGGATTTTGGGACCGGGACTTGATTGGGAGCGGGACGGGACCGGGATTCCCGGAATTTTTGCTCACCCCTAGTATTGATTGCAGGGCCATAAACAAGATCACTATCAAGTACAGGTTGTCTATCCCTAGACTTGAAGATCTACTGGACGAGCTATATGGTGCCCAGGTCTTTTAAAAAATTGATCTCAGAAGCGGGTACTATCATATTCGAATTCAAGCTGGAGACGAATGGAAAACTGCATTCAAAACTAAAGGAGGTCTCTATGAATGGTTAGTCATGCCTTTTGGTCTAACTAGTGTTCCTTCTACTTTAATGAGACTAATGAATCAAGTTTTGAAGCCCCTTATCGGCAAGTGTGTCGTTGTGTACTTCGATGACATACTAGTATATAGCAAAAGCAAAGAGGAGCACACTCAGCACCTCCAAGCCGTCCTGGAGATACTCTCCCATGAGAGATTATTCGGCAACCTTACAAAGCGCCACTTCTTCACCAAAAAACTGATCTTTCTTGGCTATGTACTCTCGGCTAATGGAATACAAGTCGACGAAGAAAAGATCGAGGCAATCAAAGAGTGGCCTACACCGAAGAGCATTCATGATATTCGAAGCTTCAACGGTCTAGCCTCTTTCTACAGGAGGTTTATGAAGAACTTCAGCACTATTTTGGCCCCCATGACCGAGTTATTGAAGAGCAAGGAGTTTATTTGGACGCCAGCAGCACAACAGGTGTTCGAATCAGTCAAGTTTCAACTCTGCACTGCCCATGTTCTTGCCCTACCAAGCTTTGATAAGAAGTTTGAGGTCGAGTGCGATGCTTCTAGAGTTGGTATTGGAGCTGTACAGCGAAAAACTCAGTGATACGAGGAAGAAGTACAGTACCTACGATAAAGAGTTCTATGCTATTATTCGTGCCCTAGAGCATTGGCGATACTACCTTATTGGCACGGAATTCATTTTACATAGCGATCATGAGGCTTTGAAGTACATATAAGGGCAACACAAGTTGAATCCATGCCATGCTAAGTGGGTTGAATTCATGCGAGCTTACCACTTTGTCATTCAACACAAGGCTGGCCGCTTGAACAAAGGAGCAGACGCCCTCTCACGAAGGTACTTATTGTTACAAATTCTTGATTCACGTGTAATTGGGCTTGAACAGATTAAAGAACTCTATGAAGAAGATGATGATTTCAAGGAGATCTACAAGGACTGCAAGAAACGCCCAACGATCAGTATCACGTGGAACATGGCTTCTTGTTCCATGGGAATCAACTGTGTATTCCCAAGAGTAGTCTTAGAGAACTTCTTATCTTAGAAGTTCATGGAGGAAGTCTAGCAGGGCACTTCGGTATTGAAAAGACTTATCTAATGATGAAAGAACACTACTTTTGGCCTCATATGGTCAAGGATGTCGAGCATATGGTTAGGAGGTGTTCTACTTGCACTCTGTCCAAGAGTCACGTGTTTCCTCAAGGGTTATACACGCCCTTGCCCATCCCTGAAGGTCCTCGGGAAGATATTAGTCTCGATTTCATTATAGGACTTCCTCGGACTCAACGTGAGAAGGATTCAATCATGGTGATTGTTGATCGATTCGCAAAGATGGCTCACTTTATTCCATGTCACACCACCTATGATGCAGTTAAAGTGGCAGAATTATATTTCCAAGAAGTTGTTCGGCTCCATGGAATACCTAGGACTACGGTCTCGGATCGAGATGCAATGTTCCTTAGCCACTTTTGGGTTACTCTTTAGAAGAAGTTGGGAACCAAGCTCAAATTCAGCACCGCTTGTTACCCACAGACCGGCGGCTAAACCGAGGTCACCAATCGAACTCTTGGCTCATTATTGCGGTCCTTGGTGAACAAGAAAAAGAAAGGGTGGGATACTCTTCTCTCACATGCTGAATTTGCATTCAACAGGGCTCCTAGCAAGGCTACGGGACGTTCACCCTTCCAAGTTGTTTATGGAAGGAACCCTACTACACCTATGGACCTCACACCAATCAACAACTCCATAAGGTTCAGTCATGAAGCCCAAAAATGAGCCCAAGAAATCCATAAGCTCCATGAAGAAGTCAAAGAGAAAATAGCTAAGTATACTCAATCAGTTTCATACTTAGCTAACAAGAAAAGGAAGAAGGTTATTTTTCAACCAGGAGATCTAGTATGGGTTCACTTGAAGAAGGAGAGGTTCCCCTCCAAGAGGAAAGGAAAGTTAGTTCCTAGGGCTGATGGTCCTTTTGAAGTTCTAGAAAGGGTAGGAGACAATGCTTACAAGCTAGCACTGAACGAAGACTATGGAGGAAGTGCTACTTTCAACCTTGCTGGCTTGAAACCCTACTATGATGAAAACGAAGACCTCCCTAGTTTGAGGACAAACTCTTCTCAACAAGGGGGGAATGATGGAAATCAGCCCACACAAAGCCCAAATCAAGAAGTCCAATGTGTTTACAAAGAAGTAGAACGGGCCATAGAAAATGGATACAATGTAAAAACCCAAAGTCCAACTCATATGGTGTGCAATTTGTTTCAAGAGGATGTCCAAACATCCTAGATTGGCCCAATACCATGCCAAAGCCCACGTCCAAGATCAAGATTCCAAGTGAATTCTACAGTTTTTAACTTTTAGATATAACTTTATTATTTAGAGTTTTGATTGTTTTGGTGTGATTTATATTATCTTTATAGATTTTAGAGTCATGTAAGATGCCAAGTAAGTTATAAACTTGAGCATCAAGTCATAGAAGTCTAGTAGGAGTCTAAATAAGTCTAGAATATTCTAGAAGGTTTTTGTGTGTGTGTCACGTGTGGTGTGTAGCTTAGGCGCCAATTTTGGCTATTATTATCCTAGATAAAGTTGGCTATTTTGTAACTAATCTATATTGGATTAGGAAAGCCAATTTCAATTAGGATAAGGTTGTTGTAACCAACTACCCTTTGGATAAGAAGTCCTAATCCAAGAGGATATTGGAGTAGTTAGGCGCCTAGTATTAGGAAATCTTGACTTGCACGCCAAGTAGAGCTATTCCTAGTCATATTAGACTGGCTTGCACGCCAATTCCAGAGTCACAGTCCCTATAGGACTCTATTAGTATAAATAGCTAGACTTGTAACCTTTCAAAGGCAACCCCTTTTGAAATATGAATACAATCAAGCTTTTAGCTTACCCCTTGAGTGTTTCGTGAGAACCTCGTTGATCTCTTCCATTGTATCTTGGTTTGGCAACCAAGTGGTTAGGAAGAGCTTGATCCTAAACTTAGGTTGAAGATCAAGTTAGCCCCAGGGTTTCTATCTTGTGGATTCAAGTTAGATCCCTTGATCTATCCCGTCATTATCTTTCTATCAATATAGTTAAGATAATCACATCTTTATCTTTCTATCAATATAGTTAAGATAAAACCCTAGCCTAGTTCCTTTCCTCATAAACGACACCCTCCCTCTTCTCTCTTTCCCAATTCGTCCACCTCCTCCCTTTCCTCTCTCCATAACAAACTTCCAACAAACTCCCTCTCTCTCCTCCTAACAACCTTCTACTCTTTTCTTTCTCACAAAACCACACGCCAACATTAACCTTTTCCCCATCCACCCTTACGTCACCCCCCCTCTTTCCCATTCAAGATTCAATCTTTCTTGTTTCTTGAAATCACAAAAGTCCTCACGACAAAATAGCCTCCCCTAGAACCTGTTTCACGAGAACTTCTCCCTTTCTTTCCATCCATAATCTTGTGAATCACCCCCATGTTTCAGATTTGGTTGCACGTGTATTGATTATTACTGGATCAAGAATCTTTCTTTATCCCGTAATACATCAAAAGTGGTATCGTAGCTCTAGGTTAATGTTGAGTGCAACACTGAACTCCACAGAGTTAACCTATACACATAACCTTCAAAACTTCAACTCCAAAAGCTAAACCTGCAATACCAAACACGAAACCTGCAATACCAAACACTTAACCTTCGAATCTTCAGTGCCAACCTGGCATTCCAAATCTTCCATGGCTCATGAATTGTTCTTTATGAGGAGGATCCTCTGTAGTTCAATTGTTTCTGAAGATCAACAGCAACAAGAGGCTATCTTTCAGTCTCGCTGCACCATCCAAGGGAAGGTATGTTATTTAATCGTTGATGGAGGAAGCTGCACCAACGTGGCTTCAACAACTATGGTGGACAAACTTCAACTGGAAACCAGTCCACATCCCAAACCCTACGCCATTCAATGGCTTCATCAGGGTGAAGGATTATAAGTTACTCAATGATGCTTGGTAAGCTTTTCCATTGGCAGGAATTATCAAGATTCTATTTGGTGTGATGTTTTGCCTATGGATGCTTGTCATATTCTGCTGGGAAGACCGTAGTTATTTGACAGGAGAGTGATGCATGATGGAAGAGCCGACACCTATACATTCAGGTTCAACCACAAAAAAATCACCCTAGCTCCACTTAAAGTAACCCCACCGTCCCAACCTAAAGAGATTGATCCAAACCCTATCCCTTCTATGTCCGCTGAACATCATGAGTTTAGTGAATATAAAGAGATCATTCTCTTAGACCTAAACACAGATCCCAGCCACAAAAAGCCTGCAAACGACGCCCCTGTTCACGAACAGCTGCAGGACGTCCATCCCCTTCTCATCCCTCTTTTGGAACAATACTCTCATGTGTTTCCAGAAGAGATGCCTCCAGGTTTACCACCTGAACGAGATATTCAGCATAAGATTGATCTAATCCCGGGATCCGCCTTACCAAACAAACCTGTATACCGAATGAACCCTAGCGACACACAGAAGATTCAGAGGCAGGTTGATGATCTTCTAGCAAAGGGTATGATCTGGGAAAGTCTCAGTCCTGGCGCCGTTCCAGCGTTATTGGTCCCAAAGAAAGATGGAAGCCAGCGAATGTGTATTGATTGCAGGGCCATAAACAAGATCACTATCAAGTACAGGTTCTCTATCCCTAGACCTGAAGATCTACTGGACGAGCTATATGGTGCCCGGGTCTTTTAAAAAATTGATCTCAGAAGCGGGTACTATCATATTCGAATTCAAGCCAGAGACGAATGGAAAACTGCATTCAAAACTAAAGGAGGTCTCTATGAATGGTTAGTCATGCCTTTTGGACTAACTAGTGTTCCTTCTACTTTAATGAGACTAATGCATCAGGTTTTGAAGCCCCTTATCGGCAAGTGTGTCGTTGTGTACTTCGATGACATACTAGTATACAAGAAAAGCAAAGAGAAGCACACTCAGCACCTCCAAGCCGTCCTGGAGATACTCGAAGCTTCCACGGTCTAGCCTCTTTCTACAGGAGGTTTGTGAAGAACTTCAGCACTATTTTGGCCCCCATGACCGAGTTATTGAAGAGCAAGGAGTTTATTTGAATGCCAGCAGCACAACAGGTGTTTGAATCAGTCAAGGTTCAACTCTGCACCGCCCCTGTTCTCGCCCTACCAAGCTTTGATAAGAAGTTTGAGGTCGAGTGCGATGCTTTTGGAGTTGGTATTGGAGCTGTACTGTCTCAAGAGGGTCGTCCTTTGGCCTACTACAGCGAAAAACTCAATGATGCGAAGAAGAAGTACAGTACCTACGATAAAGAGTTCTATACTATTATTCGTGCCCTAGAGCATTGACGATACTACCTTATCGACACGGAATTCATTTTACATAGCGATCATGAGGCTTTGAAGTACATATAAGGGCAACACAAGTTGAATCCATGCTATGCTAAGTGGGTTGAATTCATGCGAGCTTACCACTTTGTCATTCAACACAAGGCTGGCCGCTTGAACAAAGGAGCAGACGCCCTCTCACGAAGGTACTTATTGTTACAAATTCTTGATTCACGTGTAATTGGGCTTGAACATATTAAAGAACTCTATGAAGAAGATAATGATTTCAAGGAGATCTATGAGGACTGCAAGAAACGCCCCAACGATCAGTATCACGTGGAACATGGCTTCTTGTTCCATGGGAATCAACTGTGTATTCCCAAGAGCAGTCTTAGAGAACTTCTTATCTTAGAAGTTCATGGAGGAAGTCTAGCAGGGCACTTCGGTATTGAAATGACTTATCTAATGATGAAAGAACACTACTTTTGGCGTCATATGGTCAAGGATGTCGAGCATATGGTTAGAAGGTGTTCTATTTGCAATCTGTCCAAGAGTCACGTGCTTCCTCAAGGGTTATACACGCCCTTGCCCTTCCGTGAAGGTCCTCGGGAAGATATTAGTCTCGATTTCATTATGGGACTTCCTCGGACTCAACGTGGGAAGGATTCAATCATGGTGATTGTTGATCGATTCGCAAAGATGGCTCACTTTATTCCATGTCACACCACCTATGATGCAGTTAAAGTGGCAGAATTATATTTCCAAGAAGTTGTTCGGCTCCATGGAATACCTAGGACTACGGTCTCGGATCGAGATGCAATGTTCCTTAGCCACTTTTGGGTTACTCTTTGGAAGAAGTTGGGAACCAAGCTCAAATTCAGCACCGCTTGTTACCCACAGACCGGCGGCTAAACCGAGGTCACCAATCGAACTCTTGGCTCATTATTGCGGTCCTTGGTGAACAAGAAAAAGAAAGGGTTGGATACTCTTCTCCCACATGCTGAATTTGCATTCAACAGGGCTCCTAGCAAGGCTACGGGACGTTCACCCTTCCAAGTTGTTTATGGAAGGAACCCTACTACACCTATGGACCTCACACCAATCAACAACTCCATAAGGTTCAGTCATGAAGCCCAAAAATGAGCCCAAGAAATCCATAAGCTCCATGAAGAAGTCAAAGAGAAAATAGCTAAGTATACTCAATCAGTTTCATACTTAGCTAACAAGAAAAGGAAGAAGGTTATTTTTCAACCAGGAGATCTAGTATGGGTTCACTTGAAGAAGGAGAGGTTCCCCTCCAAGAGGAAAGGAAAGTTAGTTCCTAGGGCTGATGGTCCTTTTGAAGTTCTAGAAAGGGTTGGAGACAATGCTTACAAGCTAGCACTGAACGAAGACTATGGAGGAAGTGCTACTTTCAACCTTGCTGGCTTGAAACCCTACTATGATGAAAACGAAGACCTCCCTAGTTTGAGGACAAACTCTTCTCAACAAGGGGGGAATGATGGAAATCAGCCCACACAAAGCCCAAATCAAGAAGTCCAATGTGTTTACAAAGAAGTAGAATGGGCCATAGAAAATGGATACAATGTAAAAACCCAAAGGCCCACTCATATGGTGTGCAGTTTGTTTCAAGAGGATGTCCAAACATCCTAGATTGGCCTAATACCACGCCAAAGCCCACGTCCAAGATCAAGATTCCAAGTGAATTCTACATTTTTTATCTTTTAGATATAACTTTATTATTTAGAGTTTTGATTGTTTTGGTATGATTTATATTATCTTTACAGATTTTAGAGTCATGTAAGATGCCAAGTAAGTTATAAACTTGAGCATCAAGTCATAGAAGTCTAGTAGGAGTCTAAATAAGTCTAGAATATTCTAAAGTATTCTAGAATATTCTATAAGGTTTTTGTGTGTGTGTCATGTGTGGTGTGTAGCTTAGGCGCCAATTTTTGCTATTATTATCCTAGATATGGTTGGCTATTTTATAACTAATCTATAATGGATTTGGAAAGCCAATTTCAACTAGGATAAGGTTGTTGTAACCAACTCTCCTTTGGATAAGAAGTCCTAATCCAAGAGGAGATTGGAGTAGTTAAGCGTCTAGTACTAGGAAACCTTGGCTTGCACGCCAATTAGACCTATTCCTAGTCATATTAGACTGGCTTGCACGCCAAGTCCAGAGTCACTGTCCCTATAGGACTCTATTAGTATAAATAGCTAGACTTGTAGCCTTTCAAAGGCAACGCCTTTTGAAATATGAATACAATCAAGCTTTTAGCTTACCCCTTGAGTGTTTCGTGAGAACCTCGTTGATCTCTTCTATTGTATCTTGGTTTGGCAACCAAGTGGTTAGGAAGAGCTTGATCCTAAACTTAGGTTGAATATCAAGTTAGCCCTAGGGTTTCTATCTTGTGGATTCAAGTTAGATCCCTTGATCTATCCTGTCATTTTTTTTCTATCTTTATAGTTAAGATAATCACATCTTTATCTTTCTATCAATATAGTTAAGATAAAACCCTAGCCTATTTCCTTCCCTCACAAACGACACCCTCCCTCTTCTCTCTCTCTCTCCCAATTCATCCACCTCCCCCCTTTTCTCTCTCCATATCAAACTTCCAACAAAGTCCCTCTCTCTCCTCCTAACAACCTTCTACTCTCCTCTTTCTCACAAAACCACACGCCAACATCAACCTTTTCCCCCATCCACCCTCACGTCACCCCCTCCCCTCTTTCCCATTCAAGATTCAATCTTTCTTGTTTCTTGAAATCACAAAAGTCCTCACGACAAAATAGCCTCCCCTAGAACCTGTTTCACGAGAACTTCCCCCTTTCTTTCCATCCACAATCTCGTGAATCACCCCCACTTTTCATATTTGGTTGCACGTGTATCGATTATTACTAGATCAAGAATCTTTCTTTGTCTCATAATACATCAAAGGGATACAGGAGAATGACACATATGCAAATAATGCAATAAATAGAGAAGAAGGTCAAAAGGTAAAAAAAAAAAAGAAAAGAAAAATGAAACCTTGTAGATTGATACAGTGAATGAGGATGCAACCATATGAGCTTTTGACCTAAAGTGACTAAAGTGCCCCAAGTATACTGTAGCAATCTATCACAGAAGCATTCATTTATGTTCTTATAAGTGTATGGATATAGATTTGAATGAAAAAAAAAACTAATAAAAAAGTAGTTTGGTTTCAAAAAATAAAAAATAAAACAGTAGTTAGTTGAAAAAATTACATTAAAATTATAAAGTGACAAATATTATGAGATAAAAAAATGATTAAAGTAACAATTATTATGGGACGAAGATAGTAATATACTATAATATTTAGGCATATATATTTTAGAGCTTTGTAGTAGCATTGTCAAAGTTGTATCTTATTCAATTTACTGCACATTCCTGACCGAATAAAAAGATGCAAGCATGGAATTGAGGTTACACGGTAGCTATGCAGGATGACAAAAACATAATTTGGTTCAAGTCTTCTAGTTTGGTAAAAATTTTACATTGATATTAATAAATAATTGGTCTCAAACTTTCAGAAAAGTTGCCAAATTAGTAATGAACTTTATCAGACAACTCCACTAAACCAAGCGAGCAGCTTGAGCATATTGAGCATTGCATTCAATGTGGACGGTAGACCTATATTGAACCATTATCGATTTTTCCGCAGGTCTATGAACTATATTGCACTTGAATTTTGAATTTTTATCATGAAAAAAGTTTCAACTTCCTAGATTTTTGTCCTTTGGGCAGTTGTGGTGATCCAATAGCCAACAGTAAGTCATGTACGACTAAGTTCCAGGAACACATTGGCGGTCTTGGAGGGCATTGGATGAGTCCTCGAACTCACTGATTCATTTTCATTGTCATCCCTGACATTTCTAGAAAAACCAACACAAACGCAGATAAAAAAATCAAAATTTGGTTGCCGAAGTAAAACCATGCACTAAATTCATATCAAAAAATGAAAAATTGAGACCAATTCAGATAAAAAACATCAAAATCAAACCAAAAAAAATCAAAATTTGGTTGCCGGAGTAAAAATAAATTCATATCAAACAATTAAAAATTGAGACCAACTAAGATCAAAAAAATTAAAATCAAACCAAAAAAATCAAAAATTGGTTCCCGAAGTAAAAACATGCACTAAATTCATATCAAAAAATGAAAAGTTGAGACCAACTCAGATCAAAATAATCAAAATTTGGTTGCCGAAGTAAAAAAAAAAATGCACTAAATTCATATATTAAAAATGAAAAATTGAGACCAACTCATATAAAAAAAATCAAAATCAAACCACAAAAAATCGAAATTTGATTGCAGAAGTAAATGCATTAAATTCATATCAAAAAATGAAAAATTGAGACCAACTCAGAGAAAAAAATTCAAAATCAAACAAAAAAAATCAAAATTTGAGTGCCGAATTAAAAAATGCACTAAATTCATATCAAAAAATGAAAAAATTGAGACCAACATAGATAAAAAAAAAATCAAAATCAAATCGCTGAGCAAAGAAGACGCCACGGCGGAGAAAAACTGGTGGGCAACCACTGAGACGTTGAACGCCATCAACGAGGGGAGAATCTAGAAGAATGGAGATGTAGGCATGTATATCTTCCATGAATTTGTCCATGAGTTTAGCATAATCAAACCAGTGACCTATTTTGATTTTTTGATCCATAATTGGAATTAGGGAAAGAAGAGTGAGGAGGAGTCAGGAGATGAGTAACTGAGGTGTGGGCTGCCAAATTGAAGGGCTCGAGAAGCTAACAAAGGGAAGAAAAAGGGAATCTGCCAAAGGGAAGAAATATGTACAATTCTACCCTCACAATTTACTGTAGATTGTAAAAGGCAGTCATTTCAGCTTTTATAAGTGTATAGATTTCAATTTAAAAGTACCTTTCCTTTGTTTATTTACTGTGTTCCTAATCACATCCCTATAATCTTCTTTTTCCACTCCTTTCTCTCATGTGTAGAATTATCCATTTCCATCTACTCTTCAAGTGGCGCTTGTTCCTCATCTCAACCTTCATATCTCATCCTTCATACCAATTTCTTTCTGGGTCTACATCTCTTTTTAATTTGTAGCATTTAAGAACGAGCGTTATTCCAGAAGTAAAATTTCAGTTCTCTTTCTCTGTTCTTCCACCAATATTCTCATTCTGCCTTTCTTTTAGTTTAAGGGTTTTTTTGGGTGATTCTTTTTTCATAATTTTACAATATATTTTCAGTTTGACATTTATGCAGTAGTTTTAAAGTAAATTCATTTACCATTTTTTTATTGGACTTTCAATTTCTTCTGGTTTTTTAGATCTAAGTTTGGGCAAATTCAATTAAACTCGTCAATTTTTCAATTTCTTATATTATTTTCAATTAAACTCGCCAATTTTTCAGTCCCAAATTTTCCGACTTAATTATTTCTCTTTAGTCGTATTCGAGTTGAATATTTCAATTTTAAAGTTATTTTTGTATAATTCCAAAATTATTTTGCAAAGCCTTTCGTTTACTGTTTTAATTATTTTTTTTGAATTTGGGTTAAGTTTGCATGTCTCTAATAATTTCTTATCCATTCACATCGTCGTCAATCCTTTCTCTCATCTAATATGGCCCTGTTCTTTTATGCGATGCAACACCACAACTCACCATACCACTCAATATTATTTAACAATTTACCATATCATACTATACTTTACCGCAATCATTACTAATATATCTCCTCACTTTTCTCTCTCTTCACTTTTCTTAATTGTCTACTTTTTATATTTTCTCTTCTCATCCACCATTTCAACAAAAAGAATAGGGTCTATTAAGTTTTAGTACTACCTTCGTCCCATTATATTTTTCCATTTACCTAATTTGAGAAGACCAATGATATTGGGAATTAAGGTGAAAAATTTGTAATTTATCCAAAATACTCCTAATTTAATTGAAGATAATAGTTGTTGGAATTATAAAAAGTAAGAAATGAATTTATTAATTAGGGGTAGAAAAATAATTACAATTATTGAAATTATAAATTAGACAAATAGTTTGAGACAAAGAAATTAGGTAAAAGGACAAATATTTTCAATTTTTTTTTTGTTTTTTTTTTCAAATTTTAATAACAAAGTACATGAGGGTTGTAGTGATTTTTAATTATTTTCCATGTTAGAAGGATTAGTCGGAAGTATTTTCTTAATTACTTTTATCAGAGTTTAAATTTTTTTTTTTTTAATTTTCTTAATTTTCGCGACTATTACATGTTTGCTTGCAATTGCATGATGGATTTTAATTTGACGGAAGATGAAATTCGGAGCAAACACTATCTTGGGATGAGAAGGTTTTTTCTCCCCTAAAATAATTATGACCCAATTGAATTTGATTTATTTCCTGCATCTTCACAAATAGTTAATCATATTTTCTTATAATTTAAATGAATTATTAATTATATGATGATTAGGTTTTTTGAACTTCCTCTATCAATTATACAATAATTTAATAAATCAACTCTAAAAAGAATAACAATTCTCCAATTACTGTTGTATTGTACAATTTTTGTTCTATTATTGGAAACCATACATGCATGCATTAAAAAAAAAAAAAAGAATACTTTTGAACCTGAATGTAGACCCCATGTAAATTTTTATTTCAATCTCCTTTGTTGTATATTTTTCCTCATGTAACGATATGAATTAAGAGTATGTCACAATTATTTTAGTATTCTGGCATAAATTATCTACTGACAAAAAGGAAACATACAAATTGGGAGTATTATGTAATAAAAGATAAGAATACAGTACCTTAATATTTGAATGGGAAGATCAAATTGAGAAATTGTGTGTAGGTGGTAGTCTTGACTGTTGGCTGTCAAAATCAAATATAAATTAGGGATGCAGTATATGTTAACTTTAAAATGAAAATTATATGAAGTAAATTTAAAGTAGCAAGAATAATGGAATATCATCATTACCTTAACCATATGCTATTTTAAATTGTGGGTAAATTAGGGAACGTTTAGTATATATATTGAGAGTGAGAGAAATAGTGAATTATACATTAATTTAAGTTTAAGGAAAAACTTACAGTGGTTGTCAACCATGACAACTACCAAAAGTAAAACGAATCTCAACCGTACATGTGGCGAATTTAATTTTGATCATTGATTTTCATATATAATATATAATTATAAAATGTATTTTTTTAATCAAATATTTATTAATGAAAGATCAAAAATTAAATATTTACTAAGGTATGTTTGTTTATCCTATTAAAAGTATTAGCCGGAGAATGTCATTCATCCCAAACCACATCACAAGTCACACCCATAAAATCAGGCAACCCTCCGGCGTCGTTTCCGGCGACCATCCGGCGACGGCAACATTTGTGATGTGAAATTTCCGACCACCCAAATCTATCCAAAATGAAAAAAAAAACTTCTAGAACACCATTGTTTGTGAGTTTTAAGAAGATGGAGGAAGAAGAAGATATGTTGATGAAGATGGAGGAAGAAGAAGATAGGTTGAAGAAGATGGAGGAAGAAGAAGAAGACGACGCTAAATTAGGAAGAAGATGGAGGAAGAAGAAGATAGGTTGAAGAAGAACGGTCGCATGAAAGTCGAGGCTCAACCGGCCGTCCATCTTCGCCGGACTACCATTGTTGGCAGTGGTGGAGGAGGCGCTGAATTAGGGTTAGGAAGAAGAAGACTTGTTCTGATTTTTTTTTTTTTAATTTAAATTTGTCGTGGTTTTTGTTAATAAGTTTTTCTTATGCAATGTAATCAGTTAATAGTTGGTATAGTCTGCTAGTTTTTCCTGACGTTTAGAACCTTTCACAGTGTAATTAGGTCGAGGGTTCAAATCTCACGGGCCCTTTTTTCGGAAACTTAATTTCACTTTTTTCAAATGTTTACAATATATCATAATAATTTGTTTCCATATTTTAACAAATCTCACATTATAGACTCAAATATTATTTACACGTAGACCTGTTCAACGGTCGGGCAGGGTCAGTCGGGTCGGAAGTTTCTGACCGGTCGGCCAGAGCCCGACCCGGCCCAACCTTCGGGCCACGAGCCGGGTCAACGGGCCGACAACTATATAATATAAATTTTTAATATATAAACAAACGTAAAAATTTACGCATTTAATTTACGTACTTGGTCGGGTCGTCGGGTCGGTCGGACCGGGTCACAAAAAGTAGAACCTAATCTAGGATTTTTTATATAAAGTTAATGTGTTTATATAAGTCATCGGGCCGGGTCGGGTCACAAAAAATAAAACTTAATCTAGGATTTTTTAAAAAATTTAATGCATTTAGTCGGGTCATCGGGCCGGGTCGGGTCACATACCCTTGGCCCAAGCCCGGCCCGACCATGCTTCGGGGCCCCGACTTTTTCGAGCCGGGCCGGGTCACCGTCTAAAATTGTGGCCTCGACCCGCACTTTTTCGGGCCGGGTTGGGTCGGGCCGAGCGGGTCTCTGGCCCACTGAACAGGTCTATTTACACTATAATGAGATAATTTTATTCCCTATAAAATAAAGTTATAATAGGAATTTTTTTTTAATTTGGTTAGTTTTTATTTTGTGATATGCTTCAATAACTTTTATTTGGCAATAGAATTTCTTATGAAAAGAGTTTTTTCAAAAAAAAAAAAGAAAAGATTGTCATCAATTTTCTTTCAAAACTTGTATAAATTTACTCATGAGGTCGGTCCAACTAATCTTGTGAAAAGTCCGTGAAAACATTTTCAGACACCAATAAGTACTTTCTTTTTTTTTTTAATGTGCTATAATTATATTTGCCATATCTTACTTGATGTAATATTGATATCATGTGTACAATTAAGAAAAAATATAAATTTACTCATGGGGTCAATTGTTGTTTATGATTGATCTCCTTGCTTACGGTGAAAAGTCAGTAAAGGGACTAAAAGCATCCTCAAACACTGGTAAATCCTTTCCTTTATTTTGTTTTCTTCCAATTGTACTATGATTATATTTGTAACATCTTACTTGACGTCTAATTTATATCATTTATATAGTTAAAAAAAAAAAGTTTCTCATCATTTCAGTTGATAAATTTATGTTATATAAAGTGTAATTCCTTCATTTTTATATTATATAGTTTGTATAATCATATTCATTTGTTATCTTTTTGCCGTCACATATTTAATTATTAATTACTTACAGGAGCAATAGATCATCATTAATTCCTATGTGGCTCTAAAACATTATTTTTACTCTCTTTGATAACAGTACATGGTGCAATGATATTCATAACTAACTAAAGATCTAACCTAAAAAAGAATTTTAAAATTTAACATTTGATAGTTTTTTATTTTTTCGTTTCCTTTCTTTTCTTGTATTTAAATAATGTTAGATCCTAATATTTATTTTATTTTCTATATATATATGACATAGCCTTCTAAACATTTGTATGTATTTTTTTTTCATTTAGTGCTTGATGGCTCTGAATGATGATGCTATACTTATCGAGAATCTAGATGATGAAAACAAATGGAATCCATTTGGCAAGGAGCTTGCAGATTTTACCATGAGAGAGATGGAACAATTAAAATTCGGATCTTTGGATTTGTGTCATAAATTTTATGCATTGTATGCAAAGTCTAAAGGATTTGGATTTCGACAGAAAGGTGCATGCAAGAGCAGAACAGATGATCATCCAACTTCAAAAGTGTTTTGTTGCTCGGCGGAGGGTGAACGTGACCCAAAGTACCTAGAAAACAATGGCCAGAGAAAAAGAAAGCCAAAAGAATTGACAAGATTTAATTGCGAAGTTGCAATTCAGTTCAAATGGATTAGGCATGGGGATTACTGGATAGTAACAAAATTTGAGCATTTACATACACATTACCTTGATTCACCAAAAGGCACTAAGTACTTCAGGTATGCTCTAAATGCGAATTTAGTTTACTATATTTTTTAAATATCATATTACTTGGTCTTATACATATTTTTATTTGGATATGTGAAAATCAAGGTCTCATAGGAACATTCCGGATGAGGATAAGAAGCAAATAGAACATCTGGATGATGTTGGTGTCGCACCACGCCACATAATGCGCTCAATGGTGAATCATGTTGGAAGCATTGAAAACCTTCCGTATTTGAAAGCTGACCTAGAAAGTCATCTTTATAAGTACATGAATGAGCAAGTTGACGGAGGTGATGCTAGAGCTCTTTTAATTTATTTACAAGGGAAAAAGGATGCTGATCCTACATACTACCTGAGATATACTGAGGATTCAATGGGGAGATTAGAGAAGTTGTTCTGGTGTGACAAGCAGTCACGCTTGGATTATAAGACATTTGGGCACGTTCTTGCATTTGATAGCACCTACAAATGTAATGAATATAATAAGCCACTCGTGGTGCTAGTTGGGATTAACCACAATATGAAGACAGTGACATTTGGCTGTGCTTTGGTAGTTCATGAGAATGAATCTTCTTTTATTTGGCTGTTGGAGCAGTTAGTTGAAGCTGGAGATGGACAAAAACCAGAAACAGTTATCACTAATGGTGACAAGGAAATGGCTAATGCGGTTAAGGTAGAATTTTCGAAAGGATGTCATAGATTATGTTTGTGGCATATAATGAGAAATGTGAAAAAAGTATGGGGGCACTAAATTTGCTAATGGCTTCATCAAATGTGTAAACAAATATCAAACTCCTTCCGATTTTGAAGTTGGTTGGCAAGCACTCATGTCTCACCATAAAGTGCAGCATCAAAAGTGGGCAATGGATTTGTTCAATGATAAGGAGAAGTGGGCGGAGGCATATTTACGTGGACATTTCTTCGCAGGTATATATAAATATTTCTACTGATTTTATCTTTCATTGTGCTTTTAAAATTTTAATTATGTTTAAATTTTTAATTATTTTAGGGATGAGGAGCACTCAAAGGGTTGAGTCCATGCATAGAACAATCAAAGTAGGGTTGGATCGAAACACCAAATTATACAAACTTGTTCAATTACACGAACAAGTAATTGCAGAACAAAGAGATAAAGATGGCCATAGTGATCATACAACCATTCATACATATCCTGTTATAGAAGGGGTGCTTCGTAACATCAAGTCACATGCTGCCGAGGTATACACAAGAAATAGCTATAATCTTTTGTGCAAAGAAATGAGCTTTGAGTCAAAGTATGTTGTGAAAAGCGAGCAACAAGAAGTAGTTGGTCCCGATGAACCTATTTACTATTGGTTACAAGATGTTGAGCGTGCAGAGATTTGGTATATAGTGATTAGGCATGATGCTGCTAAAATGATGTGTTGTTGTTGCATGAAGTTGGAATCGGTAGGTTTTCCATGTCGTCATATGTTTGCAGTTACGAAATATGCAAATATGAAAGAGATTCCGAGCGGTATAATTCTACGAAGGTGGACTATTGAAGCTCAAAAAGGGATTGAACTTAATGAGGACATTTCCTCATCTCAAAAAGAAGAGAAGTTATTTGATACAAAGAAGGTGGTAAAAGATCCAGAGGTTGTGGTCTCAAAAGGTGCACCAAAAGGAAAAAAGAATCGAACATGTAGCAAATGTCATGGTTTTGGTCATACAAAGCGCACTTGTGGCAAAATTTTCAACAAGAAGTTTGCTGGAAAAGAACCAATGGAAGATTGTGAAATGTTTGAAGCTTATGCTACAAGTCCTAACTATACATCGATTAAATCTCAAGCGAATACTGGGGAGGATGATTCATTGCGTCAAAAGCTAATGGCCTTCATGACGAATTCATATGTCAGGGGAGAAATAACAAAGGTAATTGTCATCCTAATTATAAACATATCATTGACCAAATATTGTGTTATGTGTGCAAGTTTGTCGGAAGAGAAATATAATCATAATAACATAACTGTTATGTAATATATGCAGGTTACAGGGAGGAAGTTGAGAAATTAGAGGATGATCCTAAGATTGTCGACTGGACCCCAAAAGATGATTGGTGAATATTAGTTGTCTAGGTTTGTTTGAATAAATTAATGTTTATACTAGTCATTTTTGAATAAGTTCAACGATGTAATTTATTTTTAATTGAATGTTGCGAATTTGATTGAATATATTCCATAAAATTATCCAAATATCATCACTTTTAAAATTCATGCAATGTACGTGGATTAAAAAAAAATTTAATATTCATACAATGCATATCATCGCTTCTAAGATCCACTTTGAGTGTATCAAAACATCAATTTAATGCATATCTAATGATTTAAAACTTGCTATGTTGAATTCACTTGCCATGAGTTTAGCCATATACTTCAACCGTTCCACTCGCATCTCCTCTGACTGCATACAAGGAAATATGCTATTTGTTATTTTAAATTTATGCAATGCATATAAACTTAAAAAAATATTACTTGTTTTAAAAATCGTACAGTGATTTGTATTGGCTCCACGTAGAATTGTCAGCCGCTTCTATGTACTTGAGGACAAACATGCCACAATCATGTCTATAAAATAAACATAGTATTAGAATTTGCATGAAACTATAAACCATGAGTTGTGTGTAATTGTGCTAATTCTTATTTTACTTACGAATTTGGTTGGTAATGCATAGCCGGTATTTGAAGACTCAGATCGTATACATCTTTAAAAATTCGATACAATCGTGGATGATCTTTAAAGAACCTTGACGCTTTCAGTAACTGTATATTCAAACTAATTCGCTTTAATACTAGCAACATAAATTGCTAAAAAAATAGAAGTGTAAAATTGTGTGATTACCACATCAAATGCTAATTGAATTGTATTTTCTGATGGTCTCATTGAATCCAAATAATACCATTGCTTCTCCATTAAATTAATGACAACCAATATCCAATGTTTTCTATCCTTGTCCATCAGAGGAATATAAACCTATACATACGCACAAATAAATAAGGAGTTGAATATCAAATCCATTTGTTATATAATTATAGGGAATATATATAAACCTGTAGATACCTGTTCAACATATGCAGTGTCTTCTGGAAGATAGGGTTCAACGGCATTGTCAGGAATACGAGTGCGCATCTTTGATGTCTTTTTAACGCTATCATCTATTAGTGATAAAGATGTCTGCATAATTTTTTTGTATTTGAGAGAAATATTATATGAAAAGGATTAATTATTAGAAATCCAAAAAGAATAATGTAGCTCAATACCTGAAGCATGACCGGGAAATATATCCTGTTGTTTACTCCATGACTTTGAGATCTCAAATGCAAGTCATATAAATATGCATCGATACCCTATTAGATGTGAAAATTGAATAAATTTTTATCAGTAATAATTGAATTTTATTGCCACTTGTGTGAAAAAAAAATTGTATATTGCCAAAATTTATAGTTAGGAACATTAGTGTGCTTACCCAATTTGATAGCCATTTGTCTGGAAAAAAAGATAGCATTTGATATACGGTCAAATACAGACATTTTGAAGAAGTCTCATATGCAATATCGCTCATGTTTTTCCAATTAAATATTTTATCACATATTCGTGCTTCTTCAGAAGTAATAAGATGTAAGTAGCTTTTGTACTTATTATCAACGCCTTTGGGAACATCATCCAAATTAGATAAAATATCTTGAACATCACCCAAATCTATGACCTGCATAAGAAAATTAAGATAGAAAATAGCGAAAAAATCAAAATAAAACATAACAATTCTAAAAAACACACTGTTTGTTAAAAATTTATACAATTATTATACCCTTTCTATTTATGACTTTTTTTCTTTTCAATAATTACTAAGTCATTTGATTAGATTTTATTTATTTTCGCTATCACTCAAAAAATTATAAAATTAATAATATTAATTTAGAAAAGGTTTCAAATTAAAAAGAGTTTCTAGAGATTAAATTAATTTGATTTGGTCCAATTTAATGAATTTATTATTGGTCCAATTTTAATTGTACAAAAAAGAAGAGGAATAAAAAGAAAAAGAAAAATCTAAAATTAGGCATAAATCTAAAGTCAAACCCCTTCAATTTCAATTCCCTAATCCCTAAGCCTACTCCCTCTATGTCCGGACTCCATGCTCCCCCTTCCCTAATTCATACTTTCTTTCCTTTCTCCCATTAACCTCTGTTTTCTTGTTCTTCGCAGACCACGAGCCGCGGACACCCACAGAGGCAGCAACACCACAATAATATTTTATGGTCGATCTGAGCATGCATTGAATCGGCAAAGAGTTGAGAATTCAAGTTTAATGAAGATTAATGGCCGATTCGGAGGTGTACGGTTGCGACAGCAGCCGATTCATAGTACTTCAGGTTTCAATTTTTGAATTCATTTTAGGGTTTAGGTATAGAAATTTTAGTGTTTAAATACAAGTTGTTTCCAGATTTAATTTTAAGGTTTGTTCGATGGAATTCTCAATTTATATTCTAGATTCAAGTTGTTGCAACTTAACTTCCAATTTTTATTAGTATCACTTGGTGCATTGGAGGAATGGGAAAGTCGGCAAATTGAATACTTGCAGAAAAGTTGAAGCTTCTCTGCAGGTTTATGAAGGAGAGAGAGTTCTTACACTCTTTTCAAGTCATAATTTGGCTCACCAACCAATCCAGTCAGAAAAGCACAAGGAAAGAAGGGAAGGCAAACAGAACTTTGATGAGTATGTACAAGCCAAGATGGCGGCACTTGCAGGTATTGCATGTAAGGTCACTAGAAGGAATATCACAATCAGAGGAAATTTTGCCGTTAGATGAAGCACAAATGCCAAGGACTTGCGGAGTGACACGTTAAGCCTTTCTCGATTAATGTAGCAATTTACTGGGTTGTGGTTACGGTCTGGCCTTCATTTGTTTGTCTTGGTTTTTGTTGATTTGAGTTTTTAGTCCAGTTTATGGATTTTATGTTTTTGATTTCAATTTTGTTGATATGAGACCAGTTAGTTTTAGTAGCGTGCATTCCCGCCATCGGTTTTGGTTGTTAATTTTAATATGGTTGATCGATTTTCTAGACTAAACACGCCCAACACACACATACACAAGTAAAAACATATACCTGCTCTTCTTCGGCATCCACTTGATCTTCAAGAATGTGAATGACTTCATTGAACAACGCATTGTTATGAAAATCATTCGAATCATTCGTCTCATTTGAATCGAACCAATTTAAATCCTATACAACATTCAAATGAATCACAATAGTAAGAATTTTAGCGTTTTGTTAATTGATATCAATACAGAGAGGGACACAAAGACTTTGGAATCGTACCATTGGATGTTCATTTCGTTTCTTTGGATTCAAAGACGTATCAGTTGAATTTCTCTGAACATTACTTTGCTGGGTCCCATGCTGAGATAATTCAGTACCTTTCATTGTGCCATCTTTTTCTAACTTGTGATAATTTCTTGTTGCCAATTTATCAGTGGCTTGCTTCACATTTGTATCGTGCTGTGATAGCTTCACGGTTTTACCTTTTTTGTGTGTGGATTGTGTTTGTACCTTATTGTTAAGCTACGTTTGTATCTTTTGCATACGACACTGTTTTTTCCCATCACTAAAAGAAAGAGGACTTTCTCTAAGTGTAACTAATCCATTACGAAAGTAAGGTTTGTTTAAACACAAATTAGTTAAAGTTTCAGATATCTTTATTCCAACAGCTGGGGTTTTTGGACTATATTCAACATTGAGATCAAAGTTTCTCTCACCCTTACTAGACTGCCCAAAATTTTGGCTAGAGGCTTCCACAAATGGTGAATTGCAAGGTAGTTTCGATGCTTTTTCAGATGTATCATTATGAGTTTTAAGGGGAGTATCAGACTTATCTTCAATATGATCCTTTTTAGTATGTTGATTGAAATAATCCACTGATATTGAATGCAAAGTGGACACCATATTTTTAATACTACCAATTTCAGTGAATATGGTGTCCTTAAAAGTGTTAAGTTCAGTATATAATTTCTCAAAGTCTTTAGTACAACGACATGGATGGTTGCAATTTTTGGCAAAGGCATTCTCATCAATCTACAAGAAAAAAAATAATACAAATTATCCAAAAACTCGTTTTATAAGTAATTTGGTGATGAAAGGCAGAACAAATATAAAATATTGATTAAAAAAAAATGCATAGGATAATCATAATACTTGTATAGTTGTATTGTAGTTTCAAAATTAATAAATAATGCAAACGAAATTTGTAATAAATGAATAATGTTACAATTTTAGATCAAAGTAATATGGACTTACTTGGTTAACCTTCATGGGGTCATCATGATTATCGGAATTTTTAATTGAGGATTCCATAGTAAAAGAATTGATGGAATTAAATTTTACATTAAATTAGTTAAACATTAGTATTTATAGAGAAAGTTGTATAAAATCATATGAACAGATATGAAGCACAATTTTTTCCATTTTAAAAGATATTGTGTTGTTAAAAAGGTAAGAAAAAAATATTATAATTGTTGGGTGGGATTGCCATAATTTGTTGAAGAATAAGATATTAGAATTTTTAAAAATAAAGTGAGAATAAAAACTTGCCATTATATTAACTCCAAAAAAGGTGATAATCATTTGAATGCAAGATCCAAAAGGAAGGTGACAAAAAATTTAATATACAAATCAAAACTAAGGGGCGTAAGATAAGAAGGATTGAACCTCTGACTTCATGCTTCAAATGGATAGTATAAGAGTTTAAGCAGCCACTGGACTGATAGAAATATTTTGAAATAACTGTAACAATAAATATAATTGAAAGATATACATAACGAATATTAAAAAAAACGCTCATCTTCAACCTTTGGAAACCCTAATCTGAGCAATTGCGCCGCCTCCAATGCCGGCAACAATGGTGGTCGACGAAAATGGAAGGTCAAGTTGCACCTTCAATGGTGGTCCTCGAAATAAAAGAACATATTGTTATCTTCTTCTTTCTCCTTCTTCTTCTATATCCACAACAATGGTGGTCCAATAATCCTACGAAAATGGAGGGTCAAAATGTTATTTTCTTTTTCCTCCATCCTCTTCAATATCACCATTAATGGTGGTTTAACCATCTTGACATTTTTCTTATGAAAGTGGCGTTCGGAAAAGTCTTACCACCGGACGGTCGCCGGCACCGGCACCGGCACCAACATAATTGCCGGAATTAATGGAGTCTACGGACTACATTTTTTTTGGGGGGATGGGGTTAGTGAAGCTCATGAAACAAATAATGGATGAAATTTACTAGAAACAAACAATGGATGGAAAACAAACATACATGGGGAAATATTTAATTTCTTAATATTTGATTATAAATTTGTAATTAAAAAAATATACTTTATAATTTTATATTAAGTAAAAAAATGAACGGTTAAGATTAAACTTGATCATGGTTGACAACCACTATAAGTGTATCCTTAAGTTTAATTGTGATTGTTGTTTATATGTAATACGCAATTATTAGTGACTATAAATATGGTTGTTCAATAGAAGGTTGTTTGGGGATATCTTGGTTATATATAAAGAGAAAGGGTCTTATGGTACGCAAATTTTGATTTGCCTTTTTTACCATTCTTTTACTAAAATATATAGGGATAAAATAGTCATAATAATAATTATTTTATTTTATTTTATTTAAGGAAAATCTTCCACATTCTCCCTTCCATTAACCACCCCAACGACACCTCTCACTTTTTTGCAATCTCCCTTAACCGTAGATTCAATTCTTTTGAATTTATTTAATTTATTTAATCTTTTAATTTCAATGAAATTAAGCAATATACTCATTAATTATTTTTTTTGTGAAATTTTTTTATCTATAGCCACCATTGTAGTGTTACTTAACCTTAAGAAAAAAATGCAATAAACTTTAATACCATTTCTTTATAGTTACAGTAACTTCTTTTTTGAAATAATTATAGTAATTATCTAATTTTGGGAAAAAACTAATCTATCTATCTGTGTTATCTATGTTATAAATAAGAGTGAAAGGGGCTAAATGATGTATACTTTTGACATTATCAAATTTATCCATTTTATAATTTATATCTATCTATGTTATATATAAAGGGAGAGACACTTATGGTGTGTAAATTATAAATTGTCAATTTTACCCTTTTTTTCTACCTTAAATCATAAGGTCATTGTATCATGTAAATGATCATGTATGAATGGTTATCATTTTATTTAAAATTCAAAATAGTGTTAATTGATCATATATATTGCACATTCAATTAAATGTATATAAAAAAAAGGTAGTAGTAACATTTTGTGGGGAAATTGATCAAGTTTTCCAAGTTAACTACTTTTCTTTTGTTTGATTGTCTAAGTTGGATGGGAAAATATTTACGTGAGTTCTACAATTTTACAATGTAATGGGCTAATGGAATTTTTTTTAGTACGTATTAGTTAGAAAACTTGAATTTCCAAAACATCCCTAAATCTTATACATTTCCTCTCTTTTTTTTATATATATATCTTTGGGGGTAGATTGTGCATTTAACTAATTTTTTCATGAAATTTACGTCTCCAACCAAATTTAATCTATGTTAATTCAAGACTAGTATGAATTAATTGTTTAAGAAGGAATACGTAAAATGGGGCTTGGCTCCTCCTATTTCCACCAAAAAATAAAAAGAAAGAATTTGTAAAGACGGATGAGTTTAATAGCATTTCAATGCAATTGTGTACGTTACTTTTTTTTTCTAATATCATAATTGATTGTACCTTTTTATTGTTATTTTTTGTTTTGTACTACCTCCGTCCCAAATTGTTTGTCCATCTACCTAACTCCCTTGTCCCAAAATGTTTGTCCATTTTATAATTCCAATGATTGTAATTCCTATTATACCCTTAATAAATACTCTTTTGTTTCTTTTTTATTTTTCTTCACATGAGAAAAGTAAGGGCAATTCTGGTACATTACACATTTTTCACCTCATTTTCCATGTTCATTGGACTTTTAAATATAGTTGGATGGACAAACAATATGGGACGGAGGTAGTAGAACAAAACGTTGATAATTGTGCAAACATTAAAGCCTCCCACCCTCTTTTAACTTAGAAATTTGGGAATTTTGATTGTCCTTGATATTAGTACCATATTTTGTCACGTCAAGTGACTTCAATGATTTCCCTCTTCATCTTTTAATATTAGTATCAGTACAGTATAATTTTGTAAAAGTTGAAGTGACGCTTAATAATTTAATAGAATTTTATTTTTTAAATAGACTTTTCTTAGTGGTTTACCATGTGGTTGTTCGATTGTGGTAATTTGGGGTTAAAAAGTAGGGTTGTCGAATCCTTAGGGATGGTGTGTAAGGTTTTTAGGGAATTGGTCTGGTAAGGATTTCAATCATTAAAGCAATAAATACTAAATTAAAACTAAACTAAGCATGAATTTGAATATCAATAATCAAAGAAAGCATGAATTTAAAGATGAACTAACCCTAATTCAACAAGAAATAAGATTATGACTAAGAATGCAATTAAAAGCGATAATTAAGAAACTAAAACTGAATCTAATGATGAATTTAAGAAAGAGAACTTAAACCTTGAATGCATTAAACTTCACTCTAATCCTGAATTTTGAATCCTTCATCTTGAACTTCATCTTGAACTTTCTCTCGAACAAAAAAGAAAGTTGTGATTTGGATTACTAAGAATCCCCAAATCCTCAATTGGAAGGAGAATTTGTGAACCTTTAATCCTCATCTTCACTAAAAAGATTGAAAATCTTGTGGACTATTACTAATGAAATTTGAATAACAAGACAATAATAGAACTAGAGAGAACAAGAACTTGGGAAATTTCTTCTTTGAATTAATTGAAAGAGTAGATTACAAATTGATGATGAAAGAAAACTAGAGAAACTTGTAATAAACTAAAGCTTAATGATAAAAACTAAGTATTTAAGGTTGATTCTAATTGATAATAATGTTGAAATGTTTAGGTATATATTGAAGGAATAAAACAAATCCTAAACCCCCATTGTCTACACAGCCACCGCTTTTAATTTTCTGCACAGCCGCCCCGTCGCGGGTGCTACATTAATGGTCGCGGGCGCGACCTCGCTCTGACCTTTTTCCTTCCAAGACTGCCCAAGTCTGGTCGCGGGCGCCACGCATGTGGTCGCGGGCGCGACCTCGCTCTGGACAACTTCCATCCGAGAATGCTCAGTAGCCGTCGCGGGTGTCACATCTTGTATCGCGGGCGCGACCGCTTCTTGGACATCACTTGCCTGATTTTCGAGCTGGTAGCGGGCGTTACCTTTAGGGTGGCGGGCGCTACCAGCTGGGTTTTGACATATTTTTTCCTTTTTATCCTCATTTTCCTTATATCTCTTGATAATCCTATAAAAACAAAAAATCATCATAACTAATACATAATTAAGGGACTAAAACAAGCAAAACACCTTATTAAAGGTATCAATTCGGCTCGAATTGAGACTGAACAACACTCCCACACAAAGGTTTGCTCGCTCCGAGCAAACTAAAACAAAGAAGAAAAAGAAACTAACTACGCTAACTCACTTTCGCAGGAATCGCGGATGCATTTAGCACATGCATCAAGCCCTTTAAACCCCTTGGCAGCCCAAGTGGATGAGGAAGGTCTCGTGAGGATTTGTAGACGCATACCCACAAAAGCAAAGGAAAAGAAAAGAAAAGAAAATGAAAGAAAAGAAAAAGAAGGAAACTCAAAACTAAAGAAAAGGAAAGAGTAGAAACACCTTGTGAGATAAAGAGGCGAAATTGAGATAAAGTCAGCACAAAGGAAGTCCATATACACGGTCGCGAAATTAACAACTCAAACAGTGCATTCACTCATCTCAGAATAGTTAACAAGCACTATCAAGGCAACTAGCAAGACTGTTACTAGACTTCCCAGTTTTCACCTCACTCATGCGTAAGCTTGATGGGTTCCTCGTGCTCAAGTGCAGTGTTTCTGGCTTGTTTTTGTTCAAGTCAAGGTTCAGTCGGTTAGAGATAACTACTCAAACACCCATGCTCGATATTTAATAAATTATTAGTGGTTCCCCTCTATATTTTGTGTCGCCCTTGGCTTGGTAAGGGTCGTAGGTTACATAGATATAGGTTCCTTATTTATTATCATTAATCTTTTTGGTGTTGGGTTTTTCGAGAATTTAACGGCCCTGAAAGGGGGTCTACTCTTCCTACATAGATCCTTTCCATACACATACAAGGTGCTTAAGGGGTGTGAGTGCCGCACCATCGGTGGTGTGAGTGCCGCACCACTCACATCGATCTATGTAAGTGAACCAATATTTTCAGTTTTTCTCATTGATCACTATTGTTGCGTTAGTATTTTTGGGAATTAAACGGCCCATAAATGGGGTTTACCGTCCCAACATAGGCTACTCCATACACATACGAAGTGCTTAAGGGGTAAGAGTGACGTACCACTCATACCAACCCGTGTAGGTGTACTTACTTTTTGTATTTTTCCAATTTTTTTTATTTTTTTTTCTGATTTTTTTCTTACTTAGAGCATGGATATTAAAGAAGCTAAAACTTTCCTCCTAAACCAAGACCATCACATTAACTAGCCTAGAAGTGAATTTTTAAGGAGACCACATGGTTGCAAATACAGGTGAGGTTATTATGCTTAGGAAAAGCAACAACCAAGCTTGAAGCCTATAAAGCACTCACTAACTATTCCTAACTAAGCTATTGCACTATTCTACCAATCAACGACACAACCATATATATAAACTACCTCTAGCTTATAAAATTTTTTTAAAATTTGGCATACTTTAAATGGTTACTAAAAGTTGTTTCTCCTCCCTAAAACTGTTAGACACTTGTGCCACCCCACTCCCACACAAAAACTCTACAATGTCCTCATTGTGCATAAAGTGACACTTCACAAAGAAAAATAAAAAGCACACCAAAAAAATAAAATAAGCTACTCACTAACCGTAAAAAGAAAAGGAAGGATATTACTTGGATGACTTCTTGTCAAAAGACTGACTCCTTCTCACTTGTCAATGTATAGTTAGGACAAGCAATAAAGAAAAATCAAGATAAGAAAAAACAGCTTTATAATATATACAAGAGCCTCAACTTACCTTCTTTCAAGCACAAGATGGATCGTAGAATGTAACACATTCCACGTCAGTAGTATCAGGAAACTCTAAAAAGGGCTTCAACCTATGCCCATTCACCTTCCATATAGAATTATTAGATGGGTCCTTAATCTCAATCACTCCTGAAGGGAATGCCTGAATCACAATAAAGGGTCCAGTCCACCTAGATCTTAACTTTCCAGCAAAACGGTGCAACCAGGAATCATAAAGGAGTACCTTTTGTCCTAGGAAGAAGGTCTTTCTTTGAATGATCCTATCGTGCAAGATTTTAGACCTCTCCTTACTCAATCACCCATTTTCATAGGCCTCTCTCCTCAATTCCTCAAGCTTACAAAGTGTTAGTCTCTTCTCCTCACCAGCTAATGATAGATCAAGGTTAAGGGCTTTCAAAGCCCACCAAGCTCTATGTTCAAGTTCTATAGGCAAGTGATAAGGCTTCCCAAAAACAGCTCTATAGGCTGACATCCCAATGGGGGTTTTATAGGCCGTTCGGTAGGCCCACAAGGCATCAATCAGCTTAACAGACCAGTCTTTCCTATTCCTAGACACAGTTTTCTCCAAGACTGTTTTGTTTTCCTATTAGAGACTTTCGCTCGACCATTAGACTGTGGATGGTAAGCAGTAGTAAGCTTATGCACACTGAGTACCTCTTCAGTAAGGTCTCAAAGGATCTGTTGTTAAAATGGGTTCCCTGATCACTAATAATGGCTTTAGGCATTCCAAATCTGGAAAAAATGTATTCCCTAAGGAACTTAGTAACTACCTGAGCATCATTTTTCTTAGTAGGGATAACCTCTACCCACTTAGACACATAATCAACAACAAGGAGAATATATTCATTCCTAAAAGAGTTAGGGAATTGTCTCATGAAATCAATACCCCACACATCAAACACATCAACAAAAATCTCAGGTTGTAAGGGCATCAAATCTCTCCTAGTTATCTTCCCCAAACTTTGGCACCTAGGGCACCGTTAGGCATAGTCATGGGCATCTCTAAAGATAGTGGGCCAGTAAAACCCACTGTGTAAGACCTTATAAGCAGTTTTCTTTCCATTATAGTGGCCCCCACAAGGTTGGTCATGGCAAAAAGAGAGGACATCCATAATGGACTCATCAGGTACACATCTCCTAAGTATCTGGTGAGGGCAGTATTTAAACAAGTAAGGGTCATCCCACACAAAATTCTTCACAATGTGAAGAAACCTATCCCTGTCATGCTTGTTCCAATCACTAGGCATCTCTCCATTCACTTTAAAATTCACAATATCAGCAAACCAAGGTTCCACTCCCACATTAAAGTGTTGCTCATCAGGAAATTAAGCAGTAATAGGGGCGGTGTTTACAGTATCAGGCACAATCCTAGATAGGTGGTCAGCTACAGGGTTCTCAGCTCCTTTCCTGTCTCTAATTAATCTCATAACCAAACTCTTGTAACAACAGTACCCACCTAACTAGACTAGGTTTGGAATCTTTCTTCTCCATCAGATACCTAATAGCTGAATGATCAGTGTAAACTATGACTTTAGCACCAAGCACGTAAGGTATGTGAATTTCTCAAAGGCATACACAACAACTAGAAATTCTTTCTCTGTCACAGTATAATTCAGTAGGGCATCATTCAAGGTGTGGCTAGCATAATGAATCACAACAGATTTCTTATTAATTCGTTGTCCTAGCACAATACCTACAGCATAATTAGATGCATCACACATGATCTCAAAAGGTTCTCCCTAGATGGGAGGTTTGAGAATAGGAGGAGAAGTGAGGGCACCTTTAAGTTGATTAAAGGCCCTCATACAATCATCATAAAAATGGAATGGTACCTCCTTAGCTAACAGAGAAGAAAAAGGCTTAGCAATTTTACTAAAGTCTTTTATGAATCGCCGGTAAAAATCTGCGTGTCCTAGGAATGATCGAACTTCCTTCACAAAAGTGGGAGAGGACAAATTCTTAACTAGGTCAATCTTGTCCTTATCTACCTCTATCCCATCCTTAGAAATCACATGCCCTAGTACAATCCCCTTTTTCACCATAAAATGACATTTTTCCCAATTAAGAGTCAGACTCTTTTCCTGACATCGATTCAGCACGCGACTCAGGCTAGCTAAGAAAGCATCAAAAGAAGTACCAAACACAGAGAAATCATCCATAAAAATTTCCACACAATCCTGCCCTAAGTCAGAAAATATAGAGATCATGCATCTCTGGAAGGTTGCGGGGGCATTACACATGCCAAATGGCATCCTTTGAAAAGCAAAGGTGCCAAAAGGGCAAGTGAAGGTGGTCTTTTCCTGGTCACAAGGAGCTGTGGAGACTTGGGTATAACCAGAATAACCATAAAGCAAACAGTAATACTCATGCCCAGCTAGTTTCTCAAGCATCTTATCCATGAAAGGGAGGAGAAAATGGTCCTTCCTAGTGGCTTTATTCAGTTTTCTATAATCTATACAAACTCTCCAACCAGAAGGGACACGGGTATGAACTAACTCTCCTTGTTCATTCTCTACGACAGTCAATCCAGCTTTCTTAGAGACCACATGAATTGGGCTAACCCACTTGCTATTAGAGATGGGGTAAATAACATCCTGATCTAACCACTTAAGGATCTCTTCTTAACTACCTCCTTCATCTGTGGGTTCAGTCTCCTTAGGGGGTCTCTATAAGCACCATTTTCATCTTCTAAGAAGATTCGATGCTGAACAATGGAAGGGCTAATCCCCTTAATGTCACCCAAAGTCCACCCCAAGGCTCCCTTGTTCTTTCTAAGAACCTCAATCAATTGGCTTTCCTGTTCCCTACCTAAGTCAGAAGCAATGATTACTGGGTAGGTCTCACTAGGGCCAAGAAAAGCATATTTCAACTCAGAGGGAAGGGGTTTCATCTCAATAGTGGTGGATGAAGGTAGTTTAGACTCTACTTTCTCAAGTGTGGTTTGAGATGCAAATAAAGATTCATATAGCACATTACCATCAAGCACATCAGAATCACACAAATAATTCATATAATCAGGATTAATTCCTAGTGCAGCCAACTCATCAGCAAGGGACACATCAAGAAAGTCAGGGTTCTCACTATCATCAACAAAATCACTTACCCAATTAAGGGTACTCTGCTCATGCTCATCAAAACCTAAGGGTGATTTTTGCAGATTAAAAATGTTCAATTCCATAGTCAAATTCCCAAAGGTCAATTTCATTCTACCATATTTACAGTTAAGCCAGGCATTAGAAGTAGCAAGGAAAGGGCAGGTTAGAATAATGGGGATCTCATCTCTAGTACTCTGAACTCTAGCAGTTTCTAGTACCATAAAATCAATAGGAAACACAAACTCCCCAACCTTAATCAAGACATCTTCCACTACCCCCTTAGGTAGACCTGTCAACCAATTGCAATACCATCCTAGTAGGCTTTAGTTCGCCTAGTCCAAGCATTTCATACACATGCAAAGGCAACAAATTCACACTAGCACCTAGGTCAAGCAATGCCCTTTCTATCAAACTATCACCTATGGTAATAGAGATAGTGGGGCATCCAGGGTCCTTGTACAATTAATAGGCATCTGGTTCGACAGAATGGAACTCACATTTGAGGCTAAGAAATCTTTCTTGGGCACTTGGGTGACCCTCTTAGTGGTACAAAGCTCCTTAAGGAAGCGGACATATGGGGGAATCTACTGAATGACATCTAAAAGAGGGATGTTTACCTTAACCTGAGAAAAGGTTTCCCTAATTTTGTCCAGAAACTTTTGGTCCTTATTCCCCCTTAACCTCTGAGGATAAGGTGGAGGAGGCTTGTAAGCCCCTTGAGATGGTGGACTAGTCAAAGGGTTGGCTTTAGACAAGTTTTTGGTGTTAGGAGGCTCAACTGTAACAGTTGGGATCCTCCATCTGACTCATCATCAACAGAAATAGGCTCGCCAACAGATTCATCAGTCACAGTCTTTTCATTACACACATTAGAAGGTTTCATTTACACTCTATTATCTATCTCTTTTCCAGAACGAAGAATAATAACAACATTCAAACCTCTAACCTGACTAGGGTCACAAGATGACGAACCTGAAGCTTGCCCATTGGGGTTCGCCTCAGGCTGTCCAGGAAAGGAACCTCTATCCCTATTGGCTAACAAAAGTTGAGAGAAATTTCCATTCATTTGTTTCATCATTTTCTCTATATCACTCTTTACTGTTTCTTTAACTTCTCTCAAGCCATTTTTCAACTCCCTAATCTCTCTCTCATGCCTATCCTCATTGGTGTACTGACAGGGCCGCAAGCGCACGGTGTACGTAGTAGCACGTCAAGGTCGATCCCACAGGGACTCAATTAGCAGCTCAATAAACTAATCTCTATCACGATTGCTAAGCTAATCAGGTTTTCAGTTTTGGAAGATTTTAGAAAACTAAATAAACTAATAAAGCAGAGAAAAACAATCAAAGGTTCTAATCAAGAGAGAAAGACTTCTAGGGAAATGCTAACCTAACAACGAGTTTGATTACTAAAACCTAGCCTGCACAATCATACATTCAAGAATGAATCAAGAATCAACAACCTCTGAATTCTATCGCCCTTTCGACGCTAAATAGAATTATTCTAAACAACCTAATCAACAACTTTCGTCTGTCTTTTAGATTAATCAGAATAGAAGGCCTTAAAAAGTCAGGTTATCTAATGATTCCCTAGTTTACTACTCCCTTTTCAACTTTCGTAAGCCTAGTAGACAGGTTGGTAGTCAGATTACCCTAATTCACCTTTCAGTACTTCTTAGGTTAATCTCAAACTCATGAATATTCGAGCGCTTAAAGAACACACATAAACATGGAAAACACAACCTTCTATTGATTCTAATCAAGAATTCAGGCACAAACTCATAACAATCAATCAAACTACATTGCTTCGGGTTGCAAAACCCTAGAATTCAAGAAATCTACTCACTCATATTCAATGAAAACACAAAACAAGTTCCAAACATCTTAATCGAATCTCAAAACTAAGAAGGAAATCGAAAAGAACGAATAGAATTGCGAAGAATACAACCCGTCGAGTCTTTCGATCCCGGGGTAGAAACCTTCTCCGCGAACGTCGCTCCTTTCCTTTGCGAATCTTGATCTTGGTTTCTCTTGAATCGATTCGGTCTTGAATCTTGATGGTGGGGAAGAGGAGTAGAATGGAAGTATTAGGGCTCTCTTTTCTCTCCTTCCCGGCCAAAGAACGAAGGAAAAACGATAGATAATGACCCCCCTTGAAAAACCGTCGCTTCCTCGCTTTTCTACTCGCGAAAACAACCGGTCTACATCACCACGGGCTGCCCGAGGTTGCCACTGTTTCGTTTCTTTCTTCTTTTCTTCGCAAAAAATGAGTTGGGCACAAGGAGCTGAACCGCCACGGACCGTGGCCACCTCCTCGGGCTGCCCCAGGTTGCCACTGCCCAGCCATTCCTTGCTCCTTTCCATCCCAAATTTGTACCACGGTTCGGGTTTGACATGTAGAGGTCCGTGGTATATTCACTCTTGCCTGAAGTTGAGAGAAAGTTGGTGTTTTGGCCTCAAAACCTACAAATTCACATAAAAAAAACAACAACACCAAGTGTAGTAGGGAAATTGGAATAAAAATCAAGGTTCACACACAAAATTTATCCCTAATTCACTATTGAAAACCCCCAAAAACATAGTCATGAAACGCAGTTATCATGTACCCTGGTGGGGGTCGATTTTGGGCAATCTGAGACTGGATAGGTGGCCCTCTAGGAGTTTGATAAGCTCCCTGGGGTGGTTGTCGAGACTGAGAAGGGTGGTTTCCTTGGAAACCCCTTCCTTGGTTAGGTGGTGGTCTCAACACATTCTGATTCTTAGGGCCATACGAGAGTAAGGGGTGCTTGCGTATCCCTTGGTGTTGGTAGGGTTGGTACTGGTCGGGCCTATGGCTATGATGCATAACATTCGCATTTTCAGTACTAGTGGCCAGTTGTTGAATGTAGATTGGACAAGCAGAAATAACATGGTCAACACTTTGGCACAAGACATATGACATAGGTGATGGGGGAATAAGAGCAGTAGTTTGGTCCCAAGAGTTAACCTAGGCACAAGCTTGGGGTTGCGAAGCAGCAAATTGTTGTTGGGCTAAGGTTTTAATCATATTCTCAAGGGAAGCGAACCTAGCCTCATAGCTTGTACTCTCACTCACAGCATGCACACCCCCTAGCATTGGACAGTTGGGCACCTAAGGACTCATCTCTAGTTGTTCCCGATTGCATTTCTCTTTCAGACATGCTATCTAAGAAATCCCAGTCCTCGTCACCAATTTTATCCACGAATCCCCCCTGACACATTGACTCTAGTGTGACCCTAGTGTTCTGGTCCACACCCTCGTATACGATCTGACACAGTCGTACCAAGTCAAAACCATGGTGAGGGAATTGGGACAATAAGTTTTTAAATCGTTCAAAAGCTTTCTAGTAAGGTTTTTCTACGTCCTGTCTAAATTTCAAAATTGAGTTTCTTAGTTGGACAGCTAAGAAATTTGGAAAATATCATTTCATGAAAACTTTCAGAAAACCGTCCCAAGAATTAATGGATCGGGGTTTGATGCTATACATCCACCGCTTAGCGGCATCCCTCAGAGCAAAAGGTAAGTATTTTAAGAGCACATAATCCAATGGAACTCCAGGAGGAGTCACCATGGTAAGGTATTCTTTGTACTTTGCGGTCCATATGGTGAAGAGTGGTAGGTTCTGGGTGTAGTGCTGCCTAGGGTCAAAGGTTACTCCTATAGGCAGGGTAGGTAATACAAAATATGAAGGTGATGGGTCGTAGGATGGGTATAACTGGTCATTAAGAGTAACTCTACGTGCTTCCTCAGCCATCTTAGATTATTCTACAGAAGGTTCCTCTTTCCTAACTAATCTATTACTAGAAGGACTACGAACCCAACCTCAGGTTGTTGTATTCTACGTTTTTTTCATGGTTTTTCAATTTTTTTCAATTTTTAGTTTGTTTTTGGTTTTTAAGACTAATTTAAGAAAGCAATAAACTATTCACACATAATCCAATAACCTAATATACCAAATAACATCATCCCCGACAACGGCGCCATTGTTCGGTTGTGGTAATTCGGGGTTAAAAAGTAGGGTTGTCGAATCCTCAGGGATGGTGTGTAAAGGTTTTTAGGGAATTGGTATGGTAAGGATTTCGATCATGAAAGCAATAAATAACTAAATTAAAACTAAACTAAGCATGAATTTCAAATAGCAATAATCAAAGAAAACATGAATTTAAAGATGAACTAACCCTAATTCAACAAGAAATAAGATTATAACTAAGAATACAATTAAAAGCGATAATTAAGAAACTAAAACTGAATCAAATGATGAATTTAAGAAAGAGAACTTAAACCTTGAATGCATTAAACTTCACTCTAATCCTGAATTTTGAACCTTTCATCTTGAACTTCATCTTGAACTTTCTCTTGAACAAACAAGAAAGTTGTGATTTGGATTACAAAGAATCCCCAAATCCTTAATTGGAAGGAGAATTTGTGAACCCTTAATCCTCCTATTCACTAAAAATATTGGAAATCTTGTGGACTAGTACTAATGAAATTTGAATAACAAGACAATAATAGAACTAGAGAGAACAAGAACTTGGGAAACTTCTTTTTTGAATCAATTGGAAGAGTAGATTACAAATTGATGATGAAAGAAAACTACAAAAGCTTGTAATAAACTAAAGCTTAATGATAAAAAACTAAGTATCTAAGGTTGACTCTAATTGATAATAATGCTGAAATGGTTAGGTATATATAGAAGGAATAAAACAAATCCTAAATCCTCATTGTCTACACAGTCGCCGCTTTTAATTTTCCGCGCCGCCACCCTGTCGCAGGTTCTACATTAATGGTCGCGGGCGCTACCTCGCTCTGGACCTTTTTCCTTCCGAGATTGCCCAAGTCTGGTCGCGGGCGCCACACATGTGGTCGCGGGCGCGACCTCGCTCTGGATAACTTCCATCCGAGACTGCTCAATAGCCGTTGCGAGTGTCACATCTTGTATCGCGGGCGCGACCGCTTCGTGGACATCACTTGTCTGATTGTCGACGCTGGTAGCAGGCATTACCTTTAGGGTGGCGGGCGCTACCAGCTGGGTTTTGACAAATTTTTGCCTTTTTGTCATTCTTTTCCTTATATTTCTATAATCCTATAAAAACAAAAAATCATCATAACTAATACATAACTAAGGGACTAAAACAAGAAAAACACCTTATTAAAGGTATCAATTCAGCTCGAATTGAGACCGAACAGTGGCAACAATCTGTTGCTTTAGGTTTTGTTTTAATATAGTTAATAGATTTGGGATGCTTGGATAAAAATGCCCCTAAACCTTCTGTTATGGTCAAAAATGTTATTAGACTTTAAAAACACTCATAATTAAATTTCTGAAATAGTAAAAAATGCTCTTGTAATTAAGGGCCACCTACTATAGCATGTAAATTATGGAAAGTAATTACAAAAATCAAAATTAAAAAATTAAAACTCTAATTCCCACCAATCTCCCAAAATTTCTTTCCTTTTCCATTAAACTTCTAGAAAACACTCTAGCCCATGGGATAACTCGTTCTCCATTGATATTTGAGGCACCCAACCCAATCCATTGAGGATTGATTAAGCACAAAAAACAGAGTCCTTCACCTCATCACTATCTCCTTTCTCTCATCCACTCCATGTGTTTATCTCTCCTGAAACCCCCTCGCCCTCCCTCCTCATACAAACCAATGTGCTATCTTCTCCCTCTCTCCATGGCTCCAACTTCACTCACCTCACCACCAAATTGTCCACCCTCTCAGTCGCCTCCGCCGCACCTACACCCACTTCCTCACCACTTCCAGTTATCAAAGCAACGAGTTCGATGCAGGGCCGGGTTGTCACCGCCTCTCCGCCCTTAATGACAAGATTGTTGCGGTGGAGGTCACCCGGCTAGCTCCTCACCCCAAATACAAGCGAACACATCAAGAAGAATAAGAAGTACCAGGCTCATGACCACGTCCGGATGCAGGGTAGGGTTGTATCTAGGATGGCGCCGAAATCGTGCTCCATGTTGACGACGACGAAGTCGTAGCTAGAGAGGCTAACAATCTCGGCGAGGATGAGGGAGAAGGAGCAGAGGATGGGCAGAGGACAGGACGCCGTCGAAGGTGGATGTGGAGGAAGGGTTTAGGTTTGGGATTTGGATTTGGAGGTTAGGGTTAGGTACTTGGGGCGGGGGGTAGATGGGGTGGGAGTGAGATGATGGAATTGAGGGGAAGAGAGAGAGGGCTTTGGAAGATCGATGTTTTTACTTAGGATGAGAGTCACCATGGAAGCTCAATGATGTCTGAGAGTGAGTGAGATTACAAATTCAATCTGTAACAACCTGGCGGTGAGGTTTACTTAGGGGCGAAGGTGTGCCTAGAAGAATGTTGAGGAGTCGTCATGAAAGTTGAGCAGAAGGAGCTGATTTACAGAAAGAAATTTGGGGAGATTGGGGGTTTAATTTGGAAGTTAGAGTTTTAATTTTTTTTTAAAATTTTGATTTATATAATTATTTTCCATAGTTTACCTGCTATAGCAGATTACCTTCAATGAGCACTTTTTACTATTTTGAAAACTTGAATGGCAATTATGAATGTTCTTAAAGTTCGATGGCATTTTTTACTAAAAACAGAAAGTTTAAGAGCATTTTTTCCCAAACACTCCACAAACCAAAGTTATAGATTATACTCCCATGAATGTCATGTTCTTGTACTTGCAAAATTGGCTTTATGAATATATTATATATGTGTTGAATTTTATGAGTAAACATTCATAAGATTATGATCATATTTATGAAACTAACAAGTATAAAATAAAAATTGTAAACTCATAAATTTATAAAGGAAAATTGGATTTTAAATCTCTACTTTCAACTTTTGTATGTCAATAATCCTTATTTTGTTTTTGTATTCTAGTCGTCCAAAAAAAATTGTATTCTAGTGGGACATTACTGAGGGTAAACCCTAAAAACCATAGATTTTGACTTGCATTGGATTCAAAACTTAGCACAATATTTCCCCACGCTTTGTAATGAATTTACAATGTTTGATCCAAAATTTTTCGATTTTCTTCATTTTATTATTATTTTTTCACTTTTGTTCTGTAAAACATCATAATAATTTATCGAATTCTCAAAAAAAATATAATATAAAAATTCCTTTAGTAACTATACTTCATAATCTTTTTGAGGGCAGGAAAGAAAAAAATAAAAACAATGTAGGGCATGAATGAAAAAGTTAAAAGAAATATGGAGGTAGATTTGGTACCACGCAAATATAATTTTTTTTGGACCACAAGAATACAAAACTGAAGTAGGGATTATTAGAATCCAATTTTCCATTTATAAATTCATAGTCTTGTATAAATTAAGAACTCAAATTACAAATATGCATAAGATCAACAAACTAATATATATATATATATATATATATATATATATATATATATATATATGTATATATATATATATATCCCCTCTGGGTATGCCAGGAGTATACTTGTAAATCGTTTTGTTAATGGAATGATCTATCCCATTTTTCCAAAATACACACACACACACACACACACACACACACACACAAACACATATATAGGAAAAATTTTAATATATTCCAAGAACAAAACATGATTACAACCCAACACAAACAAAGGGGAGGAGACATTCCTCACACCCCATCATTATGCAGCACCCATACAGACAAAGCAATGATTTGAAACACAACACTCAATTAATTTTGAGTGATACATCTTTCGAAATAACCAAAGCTAGAGTTATGGATTCCCTCTCCAAGCTTTAGAAAGCCCTGCGATTACGCTCATGCCAAACATAATACGTTATCGCAGCCGGAATAAGAGCATAGAGATTCTTTTGATTCTTCGACTGAACTTCAGCTCTAATCTGTTCCATCTTCAAATCAGAGGTTGCAAATTCTGATCTTGAAAAACCTCCACACAAGTTTCTGTCGTGAAGGAACAATGTAATATAATATAGGTATTTGATTTCTCTTGTTCCTTACACAAATAGCAGCAATTAGCCAAAGCAACTCCAAACTTTTTTAATCTGTCCAGTGTAAGCAGACGTCTATGTAGAAACAACCATAATACTAAGGAAAATTTTGGAACACTTCTCTTATGCCATACCAAAGAATGCCAATCCACCTCAACATCATGGTTTTTCAGAAAATGGTAACCTTTCTTTATAGTATACTTATCCTTCTGAGAGTAGCAAATCTGAAAAAAAAATCAATAACTCATCTCTGATACTTAGAAGTTTCCTCCAATACCAACTTCCATTTTGTTTTACTTCACAATTCCAAACATTCTGCTTCTTGAGATATTGAACCTTCACCCACTTCACCCATAGACTTTCTTTGTTCATAATGATTTGCCACAATAAGCTTCCAAGTGCAGCTTTGTTCCAACTATGAGCATCCCTAATATTCAATCCACCCTCTTTCTTGTAAAGACAACATGTCTTCCAAGCTACAGGAGGGGATTTTGATTCATTGCCGCCCCATAGAAAAATTCTGCAAAGTTTGTTGATCTCATCCATAACAGAAGATGGAATAATGAACATTTGAGCCCAATATGAATGAACGACCATCAGAATACTGTTAATAAGCTCTACACGACCTGCATAGGTTAATTGCTTCACAGCCCAACCTTGTAATCTTCTGGACATCTTTTCCAGCAATAAAGCGCAGTCATGTCTGTTTAATTTAGATGGCTTGACAGGAACTCCCAAATACTTCAAAGGTAGAGAAGCTTTGGAAAATCCAGTTAAAGATCATTGATAAAACCATCTTTCACCCCTACAAACATTACTTCAGATTTGGCCATATTAGGAATTAACCCGCACACTCAGAGAAATGGTTCAGAGCATCAAGCAGAAGCTTAACACTGTTAATGTCACCATAACAGAACAAAAGAAGGTCATCAGCAAAACTCAGATGGTTCAAATTTAAAGATTTGCAAAATTGATGGAATTTGAATTCCGGGTTCAAAGCTACCTCCTTCAAAGAACGTCCCAGATACTCCATTATAAGAACAAATAAAAGAGGGGAAATAAGGTCACCTTGACGAAGACCCCTCCCACTCTTGAATAGCCCAAAAGAACCATCATTAAAGCTGATTGAGAATGATGCAGAACTCACAGAAGTCATAATCCAAGCAACAAATTTTGAGGGGAACCTTAAAGCCAACAATAACTGTTCCAAAAATCCCCAATCTACAGTATCATAAGCTTTTTGTATGTCCACCTTTAATAAGCAGCTAGGATTGGCACCTTTTCTATTATATAGACGAACCAAATCCTCAGCTATTAGGATATTATGCATAATGGACCTTCCCTCAATATATGTAGCTTGTTCCTCATCAACTAAAAATGGAAAGACCTTTTTCAGCCGCAAACAAAGCAATTTGGTAATTACCTTGTATAATACATTGCAACATGAAATAGGTCTCAAATCACTAACTTGAACAGGGCTAGCAACTTTGGGAATCATGGTTAATAAAGTAGAATTCAGTTCATGCAAAAGAATGCCTGATTCAAAGAAGGAATGTATGGCCTTACAAACATCTTTGCCTATAACCGACCAAGATTTCTGAAAAAAAGGCATTAAAGCCATCTGGATCGGGACTTTTTTAGCCATCCATTGAAAACACCACCTCCTTAATCTCCTTATCAGAAAAAGGAATCATTAGTTCAGTAACCTGCTCATCAGATAACAAAGACCCATACATAATAGTAGACCAACGCACCCTCCCTTTATAATTCTTCTTGCCAAAGAAGTCCTCAAAATGAGAAGCCAAGTAGTTGCCAATATCTGATTGCTCAGAAAGCCAATTCCCATCCTTGTCATTTATACCAATAATTCTCTTTTAGTAATGTTGAGCCTTCAAAGTAGAATAGAAAAAGGCTAAATTGGTATCTCCTTGCTTTAACCAATCCACTTTCGTCTTCTGCTTAAGTAAAGAAGTCGCATTTGATAAGGCTGAGTAATAGAGATCCTTGGCCTCCTTCATTTTTGCTTTGACCTCCATATTAAATGGATCTTGCATGAAATCATCTTGCAAACTACAAAGGTTCCCAAAGCAAACCTCAGCCTTTTCAAAAGTATTCCCATAAAAAGATATGTGAAGCATAAATAAAGGTTCTTTGAGAGATTTAAGTTTCTAGACCAAAGAGAACATAGGGGGTCCCTGGATATGTTTTCTTCCAACTGTCACCAACAATCCTCAGAAAATCACCATTGTTTGCCAATATGTTGTAGAATTGAAACCTCCTCCTTGGCTTCTTCACTTCTCCCTGTAAGAACATCATAATTGGAGAGTGATCAGAAATCCCAGGTGGAAGGACCTGATAAAAAATATTCTCAAAGAAACCCAAATAGTTAGAATTCATCACAACTCTATCTATACATGAGAATATAGTGACATTGTTCCAAGTAAACCTATGGCCAATTCTTCTTACTTCAGACATGTTGAAGGAATTGATGAAGTTCTGAAAATCAATAGTTTCCTCTGCTGTTATAGGATTTCCCCCAATGCGATCATCCATATCTAAAATGTGATTAATATATATATATACATACATACATACATACATATATATATACATATATATATATATATATATGTGTGTGTGTGTATATATATATATATATATATATATATATATATATATATATATACACCTATATATATATATATATATATATATATATATATATATATATATATATATATATATATATATATATACATGATGTATATATATGGGAATGTGAAGCATCCTGGGTTCCTTTCTCCGCCTTTGTTACGTGGGCCAAGCGGGTTGCTTCTCGGCCGGTCGACTCGCTCCAATTCCACATCGACCCGGGGCCGAGCCGAGTGAGCACAGCCATCCAATGGATGCGCCGTGATAGCCTCTAAAGGGGCATTATTTTATATCGATCAGTATAAGGAGAAGGGGACTGAAGAAGAATTGAGGAGAAGAAGCAGAAAAGAGAAAAGGGGAGGATCAGGCCCATCACGGTCGTGACTCACCCTGTCACGCCCGTGACAGGCTTTTGGAGGCGTCTAGGACTGAGGAACAGGATGTCGTGATCGCGACTAATTTGGTCGCGACCGCGACTATTATGGTCCCGACTACGACCCTGTTCCCTCACCCCTCTTTTTGGCCAAGGTTTCAGCATTGCGTCCAGAAGGTCGTCATGCTCATGACGTTTGTGTCATGACCGCGACCTCAGACCAACCTTGACCTTTGCGCTCGTGATGGTCCTATCACGACTGTGACGATGTTGCTCTCTTTTGTGAAGAATATGGAGGCTAAGGGTCGTCACTCCCACGACGGGAAGGTCGTGCCTGTGACGTCTGGAAGTAGGCGCGATCGTCATGCCCACGACAGCTGCGTCACAACCGGAACGTCAATCCCTCATATCGACGTTGTGGTCATGACCTCCTTAGTCGCGGTCGTGATTCTTGAAGGAGATTCACGAGTGGGATTTCTCCCTCGGCCGTCACGCCAGCGACGGTCCATCTTAGAAGGTGCCCCCTCGTGCAAGACAACACGTCGCAGCTGCAACGACTTTTTTCGCGCCCGCGATGTCCCTGCTGTTTTCGGTTTTCCCCTTTATTTCATTAAGGGTAGTTTTATCTTTTCTTTTTTAATCAATGTAATTATGTTTTAAACATTTTCCTTCCCAATGTATTGTTGGGTTAGATTAGGCTTTGAGATGTAATTAACTCTTGAGTTAACGGCCCTCTTAGTACTAATCTCTCTTGGGGTTCTATCCTTATCCTTACCTATATATGGTTAATTGGAAAAGAGAGGGACTTAGCTTTTGATGAATGAAAAAGATATTTTTGAGACCTACTCAAAACTCTCTCCAAAACTTTGTGCTCTTTATCCATTGCTTTGCTAATGGTGGTGAAATCAAGTCATTCCTTTATTGATTAGTGGTGGTTTTCCTTTATCTAATCATAGTGGAGTGCTAATTCTTGGTGGTGGATCATCCTTTGCCCAAGAATATATCAAGCTTCTTTGGTGTTTAAGTCTTGGTGTGTTATTATTATTATTATTATTATTATTATTATTATTATTATTATTATTATTATTATTATTATTATTATCTTCCTATTCCTTCAAGATTATTATCATCCATTTCTCAAGAACAACAATGGTATTATTATGTCAAGCATGGAGTTCTATCATACCCACCATGCACATGCTCCATTTGGTACCAAAGCTCTCAGGTTATCTCTTGCTTGATCTTTGTTGTTCTTAGTTGTTATAGTTATCTATTGTATGATCATATAGGTGACCCCCATTCCCGGTGTAATTACATTGTTAGATTGAAAATTTTGACATTAAACAAGTGACTATTGGAGTATTGTGGAGTTGTGGTTCTATTGTTGATATTGGATATTGGAGTTTGGTGTTCTTGGTATTGGTGTGTATTGCTTCTTCATCAACAATGTGTCATCCATTGTCTCTCTTGTGCACAACTACCAAAAAACCCTAAGCTAAACACAAGCCAACTACAAAGAACCTAGCTCCTAAAAAAAACAAAAATTCTCAAACACAATCCGTCCTCTACCTATTCTTCTCAGTATGGAACATCCCAACGATCCAAGCCAAGAGGAATCTAGTCGGCGTCAAAGGGCTTTAGTGAGAAACCCGCTCGAAGAGGCCTCTAACCCAAGCTACGAGAGTCGATTCCCACGCATTGAGAACATCCTTGATGCCTTTACTGCGAGGCTCACTCAGATTGATGCACACCACCAGGTGTGGCCGCCACCTACGAGGAGAGAAAGACCTTTCTCGAGTCCCATTTGTCCTCCTCCTAACTTCGAGCTGAGTGGCGATGATGAGGATTCCATACATATGTTCTATCAACAGGGAAGAGGCAAACACCCCCTAGGGATGATCTCAACAGCGTCAAAGTTGAGCTACCGGAGTTCCATGGTTCACTTAATCCGGATGAGTATTTGGAATGGGTTCAACTGGTTGAGTGGATATTCGAAGCCAAGGGTTATAGTGACGAGAAGGCTTTTAAAGTGGCTAGCTTGAAATCTACTAAGGTAGCGTCATTATGGTTTGAGAACATGAAAGCAAAACGTGTTAGGGATGGTCGTGGAAAGATTTCTTCATGGGAGAAGCTTAAGAAACTCATGAACAAGCGGCTCTTGCCAAGTACTTATAAGCAAGACATATTATCGGAGGCTCTTCGCCCTTGAACAAGGGAGAGAAGCGTGATTGAGTATATCCAAGAGTTCGAGCAGCTCTTGATTAAAAGTGACCTCCGAGAGCCACCCGAGCAGACCATGATGAGATTCTTGAACGACTTATCTCCCTCGAACGCTAAGAAGGTTGAGATCCAGTTGTATCATTCTTTGGATGAATTGGGCAACATCGCCATCAAGATTGAAAGAAGGAAAAAGGAGAAGGCTAATGTTAGGACTTTCCAAAGGTCATTTGTACCTCCCCCAAGATCTAATCCTATGGTTTGATGGTGCACCCCTCTGCCTGTTCCAGCAAGTTCTTGGGAGGATGTCAGTTTGGATTTTATAGTAGGACTACCAAGAACACAAAGAGGTAAAGATTCCATTATGGTAGTAATAGACAGGTTTTTTAAAAGGGCACATTTTATACCTTGTCACACTACTTATGATGCAACAAGAATTGTTGAGTTATACTTTCAAGAAGTAGTAAAACTTCATGGAGCACTTAGATCAATGGTATCTGATAGGGATACAAAATTCCTAAGCCATTTATGGCTCACTCTCTGGAAGTTGGGAACTCAACTCAAGTTTAGTGCAACCTGTCACCTTCAGACAGATGGGCAGACTAAAGTTACCAATAGAACAGTGGGAACTTTGCTTCGAGGTATGGTGAATAGGAGCAAATATAGTTGGGATACTTTTTTTACCCCATGCGGAATTTGTCTTCAACAGGGCACCCAACAAGGCTACTGGATATTCTCCATTTCAAGTAGTCTATGGGAAGAATCCAATCACTCCATTGGATTTAGCCCCTCAACCAACAATTGTGAAATTTAGCTATGAAGCTAATGCTAGGGCAAAGCAGATTAAAGAGTTTCACCAACAAATACAACAACAAATTGTGAAACCCAATGAAAGGGTGGCAACAATAGCAAATCAAAAGAGGAGAATGATAATTTTTCAACCAAGGGACCTGGTGTGTGGTATCCATCTTAGAAAAGACAAGTTTCCCAGCAAGAGAAAAGGGAATTTGGTAGCAAGGGCTGATGGTCCATTTGAAGTTTTAGAGAAAAATGAAAATGCCTACAAATTGGATATGTTAGATGACTATGGAGGCAGTGCAACTTTCAATGTGGCTGATTAAGGCTCTATTATCTAGAAGAGGAGGGTCTACCAAGTTTGAGGGAAAACTTTCCCCAACTTGGGGAAGGTGGTGTAGATTACTCGTCTATCTCAACCATGGGTCAAGATGATTCCATGGATTGATGTCAATCCAGATATTCCAAGTAGATTCTCAACCCTGCTGGATTATACATACAACATATCAGGGGGTTTTGTAAACCTCATTCAACTACTTTGAGATAACTATGAAGGGAAGGCCCTAGGGGAGTTTTGGAGATCAGTACATAAGGTGTTTGGATAGCATAGGGTCAACCATAAAGGAGCAGCTTGGCCTTAGTGAACATACTCAGTTTCATGCACTGAGTTTTGTAGAACCCCAACCCTAAGAAGTAGGGTTCCTAAGGCTCATGTGAGCTGTATGGGATTCGGTAATGGATGCTGATAGGTTCCGTGCATCCCCTGATGTCCCTAGTGTGTATGGTGGCAAAGCGCAGTCTACTTTTATCCTTGGACGTTTTCTACAGCTTCAACAAGTTCAGGCAGTCACTGCCTCATTGGTAAAATTAGCTGTATTAATGCAAGGAATTCCAGCTTTAATGGAGGTTTCTTTGGTCATTTTCCCTTATGATCGAGTTACCTCAATAACTATTACTTACAGCAATAACTCAAGAGGTGAAAGAGTTATCTAGCTCAATTAAAATACAACCAAGAAGAGTAAATTGCATGGGAAGGTTCTGCTGGACCAATAAAAGACAGCCAGGCAACAACTTGGAATTTGCTGGCTCTTTTTGGTTATAAACGATGTGATTATGTATTTGATTATGTTTAAGCAGCTCATTTGTATGTAATTATATATAATCTAGGCCGATTAGAGGTTTCTTCAAGCCTTGGAAATCTCATTAGCTCGGTTCAACAGGCTACTTGCTTGCTTATGTTGTTTTAAAGCCTTAGTTTCTATAACGAGTTGATTCATTCGAGTTCATGAAGTCTGGTGGAGCTTTGTGCTTGTCTTGTGTTTGTAAGTGTCCTAACGACTAACAAATTATCTACTTGTCTGTAACTAAGTTTTGGCAAGCTTAGCAAATGAAGAGTAGAGCTTGATTCATACTTGAAGTGGTGTTGTCTATATCTCCAAGTGTGACTTGAGTTTGCCCTTGTGATTCTAGCTGTGTTGAGGTCTGTATCAGTTAGAGCACAAGTTTTATTCTTTTCTTTCTTTGTTTTCCTTTCCTTGATGATGTCTTTGATTCTAAAGATAGCTTAGTTAAGAACCAACAAAGTCTCAATTGGTGTTCTTTGGTACTGTCCAACACTTTATACTCTGATTGATTGAGCATTTGAGCTGCACATACATCAACGACCTTGGACCGCGTTGTTGGATCCTCTGTAGGTCTTGTGATATCCAACTCATCAGAAGTGCTGGTGGTAACAGTTTCTTATAAAAGATGACACTGTTGCGGGCCAACCAGACATGCCAAATGATTGCCATGAAAACAACACACAATTGGGGATGTGGCTCGCCTTGTCTTGTCAGTAGAAGCACCCAATTTGCCAGCCACACCCGTAGCGACATCTTTAAAGTCGTCTGATTCATGACACCAATCTCTGACCCAAACCGTAGCACACAGGCAAGTTTATATTGCCGGAACAGATGGCCGACAATATTTGAATGCGTTGAACAAAGAGGGCATCTAGTGTCTACACCCGACAACCACTTCACCACCTTAGATGATAGTGGTAACGCATCATGGTAGACATTCCAGAATTGTAGTTTCCATTGGGATGGGATCTGCAATCCCCATACAATCTTCCACGGACGTTGGGTACGGTCCACCACCTCTGACCCTACAGGCATACTCGACCTGACCAGATGACAGTACCCCGATTTGACGATGTACTCGCCATCTTGTGTATGTCCTCATATGAGTGCATCCTATTCGCTAGAGGTATGTAAGGCAATTGCCAGGATATGCTTTGCAGAGTCATGGTGGAACACTCGCCGAATAAGGGGAGAATTCCACTACAATTGACCCGAGTACAATAGCTTATCAACTATCTGGCCCGACCAAACATTTGGATCCACTGAGTGATGAAGGTTGATTGGCTTCGACCCCGCCCATATGTCTTCCAAGATACGTGTTCCCGTACAGAAGCCTATCCTATATCGAAACCCAGACTTCATATTAAGGATGGCTTTGCAGAGCCCTCACCAACCCCAAGACCCAACTCCATACAAATTGGTACCCGACACTAGTGGTGAGTGGGACTTATATTCGGCCTTGTAAAGTTGGGCCAACAACGAATGGGGATTATGTAGCAGTCGCCAAGTTTGCTTGACCAATAACGCATCGTTAAACAATTCTGTCTTGCACCCTTCGGCATGAATAAAATTCCCATATTAACCCAAACTTTGGAGGATCACCTGCGTTGCTCCACCAAAAAAATGTGTAGTAATCGAATCTATTTTCCGTGCAAGTTGTAATGAAATTTTGAAGATAGACAACACGTGTTAGTTTAATGTTGATAGGACAATGTTAATTAGCACCAAGTGTCCTGTTGGAGACAACATTGCAGCTTTCCACCCCTGCAACCTTTTAGAGACCGCATCATGCAGAAAACCCAGTTGAGATGTTTGCGCTGACCTATCGTAGGTGGCACACCTAGGTACTTGTCAAACGATGCCACACCATTCTGTCCAAACACGACCTTAAGGCCGACGTTAATATTGGGACCCATGTTGGGGGATGTCATGAGTTGTGACTTGTGGATGTTAATAACCTCACCCAAGGCCTCACAAAAGACATCAATTTCACATTTTAAATTCAAGCGGTATTCATCGGTAATTTTTTTTTTTTTTGGGCAAGAATAGTCATTTTATTAAACAAAAACTACAATACATCAAAATGTTTCAAAAATGTTTTTTTTTTTTGCTAACCTATTTATGGCACTAATTTATATGACCCAGAAATCAGAAAGCTGTTGAACGGGCTTAACCCTATAGAAGGCCGAAGTAGGCCCACCACACAGTATTATGTGGTTAAAGGCTTAAAGCCAGATCAGCCGATCAGGTACACACACACCATCACACAATCGAATCTTGGGGCATAAACAAGACAACCAGAGGGGATAAGAGATAGCTTTTATCCAGCGACTAAGGGAGAGATTGAGAGAGTGGGTTAAGTTGAGTTGTATAGCTTGCTCCAGCACTCATCAATGGCCGCCACAAGAGTCATGGCAACTGCCACCAACACTACCACTTCCTTAATCTTCAAGCGCCCTCCTTCCTTTCCCATTGCTAAGAAATCCAACTCCCTCACTCTAACATTCAATCGAACTCTCTCCAAGCGCCTCTTCACTTGCCGCGCTATTCACAGACCTGATGACCTTCGCCCTGTCCCGGAAGGCCAGCCTGAAACTCTCGATTATCGCCTTTTCTTCGTCGACAACTCTGGCAAGAAGGTATTCACCATTCCTTTCATTCTGGTCACACCACAATATTGCGACATTTGTTTTAACAACCAAGATGACATATATATTTTTCTCTCAATTACTAATTTACTCAATCATGTTACGTTTGATCGATAGTTCTGCTGGAAATGGCCTGCAATTCTTCACATTTCTGGAAACTATTGCTTCTGCCGCTTCGTATAGGCCATAAACATTTAACATGTTGTCGTGTTTTATAAATGCTAATTTGTGGAACATCGCTGTCTGGAGAAATTAAGGTGTGAACCTTGCTGAATTTATTCCAACGTCAGGGCTAAATTGTAACTCGCCATTCTTGTAGGAATCATGAAACTCTTTTTCCACCCATTTTTTTAAATAAATGGACGAGGTAGGTTAACCATATAAATGTAAGATTAGTTACAACGGTTTCACATGTCTGGTTTATGTTTCTTTATTTTGTTGGATTTTGACACATTCTCATAGAAGTTAATGTTGGACCTCACCCCTGCCCAGGCCTTTGTGAACAAACCAAAACCAGGCATATGCTAAACATGAAGGGGTCGGATGTAGCAGTGTTATCTCTAAATTTTGTAATTTAAAGAGACCGGTTCCAATTGACCCATGATTTAGAAATCAATCACTACGTACAACTCATGGAACAAAAATGTTTAGAGGTTCAACAAGGCCTTTGTAAAATCTGAAAGCTTATACCCTATTATACTCCTCCATAATCCAGATTGAGTTGGATCCACTGACAATTGGTCTTCAACTCACTAATGAAACCAAGTTAAGGACATTGTGTTGATGTTGCCATTGCTTCAGTCCTTATCAGTCCTTGCGGCCTTCTGCAGCATCTTCAATCCCCCTCCCATCTTTCGAGTTGGGGGTTGGGGCTGGGGAGAGGCAGGGTGGCAGAATAATTGGCTGCTTGCATAGTTGTTGTTCACTCTTTGAAATTTATCATATGAAAATATATTCCAAATACCAAAATGGCATGCACGAGCATGTCTCTTGATTTGTCCTCTTTCTATTCACAAATCATTACTTCTTTACTTGGTTTCTCGATGAAAGTATACTCCCAGGTATGAGAAGTGACCTCCAATATGAGAAGAAGCATGGTTAAAGTTGATGTTTGTGTTGAGATGCAAAACATGATGCAGAACTTGTACACAGGGATGAGGCTTGGACTTCACATAAAGAGGGGCCAATTGCATGTCTATATCACTTTGTGATAAAACTTTTAAGATCTACATAAAAAATAATATGAAATTTATGAAAATTCATATACTACCCAATAATAATATTTTAATGGATAGATAAACACTTATAATGACAAAAGAAGTAATTTCTATAGAATTCTTTTATAAAAATATTCTACTAGTAGAACTTTAATAGCTAAATAAGTAGATAACAATTCAAATAACTAATTGTAAGTATGTTTACATATAAGAGGGAATTATATGACCCCCTAAAGGACAACTAACAACTAACATGGTAATATTGTAGCTGCATGTCTACAACATAATAATTACAAAGTAGAGAAAATAAAATATATCATATGATATCTTTACCAATAGCTTTGGAGTCCAATGACTTGCAAATAATGACATAAAGATCTACATGAATAGATGAGTGGTGTTTTGTTAGAGAAAAAGGCTAAGAAATTAATTGGACAACATTAGAGTTTTATTATTCTATATTATGGTATGATTTAATAACAAATAATTTAAATTAAAAAGCAAGTAGGAAATTTTTTGAGGTGAGGGAGGCCACGACCCTGTGGCCACAATGAGGCCTCGCCTTTGCTTGTGTGTCATGTTGATTTCCTAACCTTTCCATGCGATCTACGAGTTTGTGTTAGAAGCATTTGTTTGAGGACCAAAGAAACCATCAACATGCCAAAGTTTGATTTATATCTACGTTCTGGCTGCTAGTCATTATTGTTGTTGATTGCCCCCTTTTATCACTAAGGTTCACTGAGGTTTAACTTAATTAACTTCATGTTCTATTTTCTAATGTCAAAGAGATTAAGAAATTAGATATTTGGGTATGTTTGTGTCGAACAAATATCTAGTGTGATGTATGCACGTCAACCATGTCTTAAGTTACCCCTCAACCTTTATGCCATCGTAATAAGATCAGTGATTACAGTTAAAATCAGTTTCAAATGCTCATATGTTTTGTTCTAAGCCTGATATAGTTATAAGGACAGTATCTTCTAAACTAAAAGGTTTAGAGCTGGTTAATGTTCAAGTTGAAATTCTTAATTCTTGGTTATGTATTTGTTTAATTGAGGACTCTTGATATTGATTCACTCTTAAAATGAACGATTGTCATCTCTCAAGTTTCTATTATAGTTTCGGCTTTTTGGCATTGGTAGTGGACTAAAGCAAAGGGTGTTACCAATTTGCCCGGAGTTTTGTTATGAGTTATTTTCCTTTCATGTTTAAGGTTCAAGTGAAGCAGCCTCTCTTTAAGTCTAATTATAGGAGATTTAGATGTAACCCTGACCTAAATGGAATCTTGGATAGCTCCTATAACCTGGTCACCTGAACTTGCTTTACATGCAATTGGGATCCCTTTTCCGTACAAATTTCATAACATCCTTGAGAACTTTTTATACTGATCAATGTCCTCTTTTGATACATATTAATACCTCTTTTCTGAACAAGATCACTCTATACATTGATGATACGTTCTTTCCCTCATGTGCTTGCTCAATCTGCCAGGTTTCCCCTTGGCATGATATCCCGCTGCATCTGGGAGATGGTGTATTCAATTTTATTGTTGAAATACCAAAAGAATCAAGTGCAAAGATGGAGGTTGCCACTGATGAGCTATACACTCCCATAAAGCAGGATACAAAGAAGGGAAAACTCCGTTATTACCCGTAAGATATTCTTTGGATTGTTGTCGATGTATTGTTAGAGCTAACATTTATTAATTCTTTTCCTCAAGTTGGTGTTGAATTGGCATTTCTGCCTTGCTTATGGATATAGACATAGTTCTTTCTAACAATTTTACTCAGGCTTTGAAGGTGCCCTTGTTCTTGGGTTGCAAGTTGCAACCAAAGCAGCTGACCCTCAAAGCCAACTTAGTTGAAACTTAGCTGGGGCTTCACTTAGAATGGGTTTGATTCATGCTTGAGCCTGCTTAGTGCTTGCTATTCTTATAGAGCTTGCATTCTTGCCATGAATTATCTGGACTTTAGGTCAAGAAAAGTGTACCACATGTACTGTCTTTTTCATTAATTCATGCCCCTCACTACCTTGTTACTCGTTCTACCTTTTGTGTCTCTTCAATTCACATGAGTTGAAGGCTGCAATGGACCCGTAAATTCTAATTAAGGCAAAGTCAAGGGGGTTATGAAAAGAATGAGCTATGAAGGGAAGGGGAATTTCTTTCACTCCTTTCGTTTTTGTAGTATGTGATTAGTCTACCACCTTTGTTTTTGTCATGATAGCCAGTGTGTTGATGCAACTTTGGA